>JAJJWW010003314.1:0-223420 GCA_023531295.1 Papaver armeniacum | reverse complement strand
AGCTCGTGACTTATATATGAATTTTAGTATGCTTGAGTGCAAACTCGTGTGCAAAGCAATTGGAATTTCGCATCGAGGTACTTCCTCCTGTAGTCAATAAGTATGCCAACCAAGGAGATTCTTTAGTGCCTTCCAAGGTTCTGCGTAAATAGCTAAGGTCTGGAGTGTAAAGGTTTTGTGGGTACACCTCTGGTAAACCCTCCCGAGACTATAACTCGGCCACTAGGGCCACCTAGGGGTTTAAAGGATTATTGCATACGCTAAATGCAATCGACGATGCCTGCGACAGTGAGTTAGGATTTAGTTTTTGTTTTATTTTTGCTCGAGGACTAGCAAATAATAGGTTTGGGGGTATTTGATAGACACATTTTTGTGTCTAATTTGTCCCGATTCTATATATTGATAGTACTCGTTTTTGTACTTATTATGGTATTTTATGCGTGTGTAGGTATTTTTGGCCAATAAACATTTTTGGAAAAATCAGCTCGAAAAGTTGCGCGCGGAAGACACTTGCTATTCGGACCCCTGAAATGGATAAGGGGTACCCAAATTACTAAGGGGCATCACCAAAGGCAGCTGCTAAAGGCACCCCTACTCTGGATAGGGGGCGCCTCATCTTCAACATTCAAAAAATTAAATGTATGAAAATGGCAGCAGCATGTACAAAAAGCGAGTGAAGTTGGATTTTTCGGCGGATTGAGTGAGATTCAATGGCCTAATTTCATTGGGCTTGACTCCCTAGAGCATAACAGGGTTCGTATGGTTGATTGGATCGTATGAATTGGGCTTAATAAGCCGGAAAAAGGAAACAGAGGTGAAGAGAGTTACGGGTCACTGTTGGCTGATTTCTTGGACTTCCAGGGAGACTAAAGGCGAGATACTCTTTCCAAAGATACGTATCTATCTAAGGAAGAGTTTTAGAGGATTTGGAAAGCTCAAAAACGCGTAACTAAGTCGGCAGGAAGATGAGAAAAAGAAGGAAAGTCCGAGACTTTCTGCCAAAGAAAAAAAGAAGATTATATTGAGTTTTAGGGTCGCTGCTGTGTATATAAAAGGCTAGGGAGAAGTTACATTGAAGGTTAGAAGAAGTTAGGGGAAGTTTAGAACACCACAGAGCCGAGAAATCAAAGTTACAGAAATCGGGTTCTGCTGCTGCTGCTGAAGAACACGAAGAACAAAAGGCTATCTAGGACAGTCGTTTAAAGGGTCTTAAAAACAGCGACAACTCAACAGTGCATAAGTCTGTCTCTGTAACGGTCCATTGTAACAGCTTGTTTGTAACGCCATTACAGCGTTGCAAACAGTCTGTTTTATTGTTTTTCATCCTTTTAATCAACTTTTGGGCTATAAACATGTATTTTGAGCAAGTGATTATTATGAGGAGCTAAACCCCTTAGCCGAGGCGACGGAGGAAGCCAATTTTCCATGATGTGTGTGGTAATTTCTATTTTAATTAATTTTTGCAATCTCTTTTAAGATTATTTGCCTTGATTGAAAATTGATTGAATGATTTTTCCTAAGCAGTTGTGATTTCTCTTGATAGACTATGCTTAGACCTAGGTTTTTGATATTCTATGCTTTCGAAATACAATTGTTATTCTAAAAATCTACCTTTGCAAAATATTAGAATCACTTTAAACGTAAAGAGTTGCACGAATATTGATTAGATTAAATCACATAAAAATTGGAGTTTGGTGGAATCCTGAGTCTCGATGCTTCTTAAAATCTTGATACAATTATTTCTGAGTTTTCTATTTTTATTTGAGTCTAAAAATCCTTCACAAGTCTGAGAGGAACGACACTTTTCTTACCACTCTTCTACAACTTGTTAATATCACATCAACAAGATCAATGGGTCATTACATGAAAGTGTAAGGACGTCCTGCGATCTTGTCGCAAGACGTCAATGTTATGGGATTTTATGTTCGCAAGAATATTTAGACCTGTCATATTGATGCAAAATAAGGGGTGGCAAAATAAGACCTTTAACTAGGAAGGCAAAATAAGACCACACAAAAACAATGATAAGGCAAGATCAATGGGTCAATACATGAAAATGTAAAGACACCCTGCGATCTTGTCGCAACAGTGAATTTCAGCATAAGTGAATATAATAGAATAGCAATCATTAAAAACCAAAAATTATACTTGTTGAAAGAAAGAAGAGTAATGCAGACGAGTGCATACATCAAAAAAGATGATTGAAGTTGATCGCGGTCGTAAGCGTCAAAAATAAATTACACTTTCTTACTACTCAAAATATAAATATAGCAAGGGCAAGAAAGGGTCGATCCCACAGAGAGGTCTAGGTTGTCAAATTGTTTCGGTTCCCTATAAATAACACCGGGCTTTTGTGATTTTATAAACTAAAATAAAAGCAAATAAAGAAATAAGCAAACAAATCAAATCAAGGATAAGAAAGTATTGGTTACGGAGTTCGTTTTCAATCACAAACATGGTTTCACCACAATAACTAGAATTGATATTTTAATCTCAACTTTTATCAAAGACCCTAGAATACCTTGATCGCAAGTATATCCCGCAAATCTCCTCATGTCATCAACAAACACATTAAAAGATGCGAATATGAATTCTATCTAAAGGAACAACCTAACGTGTAAAAGCACTAATCAAGTTTAATTCCCTAGATGCATTAAGTTCTATGAAATCAGGCCAATCAAAGCAATCGAACGTGGAAAGCGCACTAATCCGATTTAACAAAGGTTATGGTTCACATATGACTACTAGGATGTATCACTACAAGCAATAATCACAATTATGCTACTTGTAATCAGGAATCTATCACTTTTGCGTATAATAAATCCTAATCTAGCAAGAGAGATGAAAACAAACTCAATCGATTCGCGACTCGCGACTCGACTAAATAGCATTCAAATCATGTAACAATATTGATGGTGAATCATAAACGATAATATGAGAGAAAACTAATTTATTGAATTAAAACCCATATTTGGAAATCCAACTTATTCCATAACCAATAACAAAACTTAGGTACTCATATTCAAGGAGTTCATAACAAGAAGAAAGAGAAGAGACTTCATGGTGTAAACCCTAGAATAAAGTAGAGGCAAAAAGATAGAATAAAAAGATATAAGATAATAAAAGATCTTTGTTTTGAGAAAAGTCTTCTCTTTTATAGCTCCACTCCTTCCAAAACTAGGTTTTGTCTTCAAAGTCCATTAGTTGGAAATTCACCCGGCCCACGAGAGAGAAACCCGTGTAGAAATTTTGTCCCAAAAACGCTCGCCGGAAAACTGGGATTATGGCCGGAATCCGGCCGGAATAGTCGCCGGAAAACTATCTCAGGTGACCGGCAAAGTCAAACCGGTCACCGGTCAACGGGTCGGAACGGTCGGGTCAAATCGGTCAACTCAGTCTAGATCACTGAGTCAAACCAGGTCAATGAGTCAAAATCAGCTGGTTGAGTTAAATTGGCCAGAACAGGCCATTGCACAGGCCAGAACTTGTGCAGCACAATCATTGTGCTTCACCATCTCACATTCACCAAAATGGTCAGCATTCTACACTTCACTCTGCAACTGAGCACATTACACCCCCGCAATTTCATATCACCACTATCAATACCAAGACCATCAGCATCACCACCTCAGTTCATTGCAGGTGAACTCAATTCACACCACTTGTAGCTTCTTTCTGCAGCCGCTCCTAGCCAACTATCCTTGCGGCCAAACTTTGTCCATTCCAGCTGCAACTCCTCATTATTCTCCACTCGCCACCTTCCCCGAAACAAGATCAAACTTCAGTTCAAGGCAATGGCAAAGCAATGGTATAGCCGCAACACACACTACTCGCCAAGTTCATTAACTCCAACAAACAACCATTGTGACCCGGCTTCATTGTAGCCTCAATCCAACACACACACATGGCATTCCACTTCATCTCAACTTCACCATCATCACCTGTAATTCCCCATCTGTGGCCCTGTAAATCATTCCATTAGCTTCTTGCTGCTCCTGCAACTCAATCAAAGATTTACCAATTAATTTCCGCCACTTGACTCGGCCATAGCCAAAGAGCCATTTCCCTGTAAGCTCTATCACTTGCCTCCTAATTCCACCAGTACCAGAACCCATATGTTCAGCTGCTTAAAATAGCCAACAACAGCATCAGCACCTGCTCCACAGCCTTGACAGAACCAATAGAGCACCAGTTACAACTCAAACAAACCCATTCGCCTTGTTCACAGCTCGTGTCTTTCTCTTCATTATATTATCCATCAGTTCCACCTGCCATTACATTGTAGCTGCCATTTGCATCTTCAGCTCCACCTTCCAGTCCTGCATCTGCAATGAGCTCAATCCATCACAAACAACTCCAACCCTGCAATACTAATCATCTTCTGTTCCCTGCAATCCTTGTAGTTCGAGCTCAACCTCACCTGTCACAGCTCATACACTTCACTGCACACAAATTCACTCCATGCCTGCAACTCAAATAGTCCCTACAAAACACCAATTCTCAGTGCCAGTTCCACAGTTCAGTTCAAGCTCCAAACCAATTGTACCACCAAGCACAGCATCCATAAACCACCTAATTCATTCTTTACTGCATCTGAAACTCAACAGAATTACTTCAATGAGTTCATCCTCATTCCCCTCTTTCACTCAAACCCATGGCTATCAACACCACAACAAAACCCTAATCGATTCAAACCTTGAAACACAAATCTGAGCTGAACCCATGTTCATTCAATCTCAGCGAAACCTTAATCAAACCGAATTCCATCTCTCGATCTACTCCAATTCTTGATCTAAAAATCAAATACCCAAATCCTCCGAGCTACTTCAATCCCACAGATCCCCTTTTAGGTTCGAGTAACATCAGCTGATATCACCAGATGCAACCAGGCTCGAAACCCCTCTCCATTTCAGTTGCAATTTTCAGTATTTCCTGTGAATATGATAAAAATCTTCATCATCAATTTCTCACAGCAGCCCTCTCGATCTCTCTCAGTTTCAAGTTCAGGCGAAAAATGATTGAGATGAAATAATGTCTCGTGTTTAGGATTGGGTTATAAGAACTGGGTCTGGATCGGGTTTCATTATGGGCCACTCAATCACATCCCCAACTAGCTTAATCCATAGGTGCCATAAGTGCCTAACCTGGATGCCTTTAACATTTGAATGGGTTTCCCCTTATCCTTAGCTAAACTGTATTTAATGCTTCTCCAAAAGAGTTGCCTCTTAACCTTGACTGGGCTCCAGTTAATGTTCGCCCCTAAAACGACAGATTTGCCCTTTTCGCTCTAAATGAGTAGTTTCTCCTTCTTTTCCTCCGTGCGACTCCAAAGCACCTAATAACTCAAATTCACACATAAGATACATAATTTACAAGAAAACTCGCAAAGAAAGCATAAATACTAGATATTAAATACGGTGTATTCTACACCTATCAAATTCCCCCACACTTAGACTTTGCTAGTCCTCGAGCAAATTAAACAAAACAATAAAATACAACAACTCCGTGTCGTCGAGGCTACGGTCACTTTTAGCATAAATAACAAGCCTTTAAACCCCTAGGTGTCCCTAGTGGACGAGTTATAGTCTCGTGAAGGTTTACTAGAGATATACCTACAAAACCTATATTTCAAACTCCGTCTATTCGTGACAAATCAATGAACGAATCCAAAATGACTACAGGAGGAGGTACCTTGCAAATTCAATTCATATATTAGTAAATAAACTCTAATTAGATAGTCGAACAAGCCACAATACTCGGAAACTAACAAACCACAATCACAATGAAAAGATTAAGAAGATGGATATAGATGTAGATGTTGGCGAATATTCACAAGTGTTCGATGTTTCCCATATCTGTCTGAAGGTCACTGCTAAGATGAACCTAATCCTATTGGATTGAGCTACTTGGTTTGAATCCTACATCAACTCACTGGCATATACAAGGGAACCAGAAGTGACTTTATTCAACCAATATAAAACTTTCTTTTCTTTTTTCTTTTCTTATATGATTGGATCAAACTGGATCCAATTTCTTTTTTTTTTTTTTAGACGGCATGATTAGATCTTTTGGATCCAAGCGCATGCTTCTTGTCAGCAAGTACATGATAGTTGCCTTGGATCCTGCATTCCACGCTTGTTTAGGCGACGGAGACAGGGACTACGTTTCACACATACTGCTATTCCCAAGTGTCTTTTTATTCCGTTTTGGTCTAATTGATCGGTCCTTTTTTTTTTTTCTTTTCTTTTTTTTTTTTTTTTTTTTTTTTTTTTTTTTTTTTTTTTTGATTTTGAAACTCAACCACTCTATTTCATCCTAGCAGTAATAACACGTCGATGTTTAGTGACCCACCAAAGCACTTAGAGAACAATAGATAAATATGGAAAAATAAAAATAGAATGCGATATGGTGATATTCCGAGATATGGTAACAACTATCATGTTAATTTGTGATTTCGAGCTATATTCTTCCCTTTTAGTTAATTGGTTCCTCAACTCCTGCATTCAAAATGGTTCCATCCACTAATGGTGTCATCCTAAAGGCACAAGTTTCTAGATTTCGGAGTTCAAAAAGCACAAATTTTTTCTTGGTTTTTCAATTTTTCTCATTTTTTTTTTAAAGGCATAAAACAAACTAAAACATATAAATGCTCCCCCACACTTAAACTTTACATTGTCCTCAATGTAAAATTGAATCGTCCAAAGAAAGTCAAGGTGGGAAATTCCGCAAATAATATGCAAAAACAAAGAAAATAAAGATAAAAGCAAATGCATAAAAGTAA
Organism: Papaver armeniacum; assembly: GCA_023531295.1. Taxonomy (NCBI): domain Eukaryota; kingdom Viridiplantae; phylum Streptophyta; class Magnoliopsida; order Ranunculales; family Papaveraceae; genus Papaver; species Papaver armeniacum. The sequence goes on along the minus strand of JAJJWW010003314.1, from coordinate 216,639 downwards.
AAAGATAAGGATAAAGATACAAAACCGGTGGGTTGCCTCCCACTTAGCGCTTGTTTTAAAGTCGACGGCCCGACTTAGCTTCTTGTAAGATTCATTCCCCATACACCAATAATCTGAAAAGTTGGGGATCCTTCCATAGAACCTGTTTTTCAAACACTAGCTTCGCACAAATATTAGTAATATAAAACAGAAACGAAGCTATGAACCGATAAAAGCTTCCCCCACACTTATTCTTGTCCACACCTGAAAGTGTATAAAGAATATAGAAGTCGGGTACTTCCACAGTTTCTTGTTCCATAACCTGCATAGTATGAGAATCAAGTATCTCTAATGGCGGAAAACGAGAAACAAAGTCATTCAACAATATTCTCGAAGCACATACATTCAAACCAATAAGAGGTAAAGGAGAAGAAACAATAGGCAAAGAGTTAGATAAACCTTTCACAATCTCTTGTATCACGGAATCCTCTTCATCCTTGAAAAACTCAAGTGAATTATTCACCTCTTGTATATCATGGTCCTCTATCAAACCTTGCAACCATTCTTCGTCCGTTTCTACCTTAACCATAGTCTCGACATAAACATCATCATTACAATCATGCACAAGTTCAATTGGGTCTTCCACAATATTGGTCATAACGGTCTCATTCTCAACATATTCCTCCTTTTTATTGTAAGGCACATACTCTTTTGTGGATCCAAATTTTATCATAAGAAACTTTTTTAGAACACTCGAAAATGCATCCTCCTCAAGCTCCACCCTTTGAATAGGCTCTTGATCATTATTAAGATCAATGCTTGAGTAATCTACACAAGTGTCGACATATTCCTCTTCATCTTCATCTTGATCCCAAAAAGACTCCTCGGAGATGTCACCATGAGTTGTTTCAAGCAATGTATCATAATCACCGTCACTATCATAGTCAACATAAGATTGTTCCTCGCTGAATTTAGTGTTGCTAATCTCGAACTCATCCTTTTGAATAGGTGAATGATCATTATTACGATCAAGAGTTGAGTTAACTACACAAATATCAACGAAAGTGCCCAAGGATTGGCCTTTTTCAACATTAGCATCAATCAAATATTCATCACAAACCATATGCACATTAGAATTATCCATATCTTCCTTATATTGATCAATACCTCTTCGCAAGATAGTCATACCTTCACGAAGTTCTTGGAGTTGCTCGTTCGTAGTCTCTTTAGCTTTTTGAAATTCCTCTTGTAAAAAGGTGGAAACTTGATCTATAAAATTAGAGACTTTTTGTTCAAGAGCATAAGAATCCTCCCATCCTTGTTGTTGTTCACACACATACTCACCATAAGGTTGTTGAGGAAAACCACAAGGTTCCATGGAATATTGGTCATAACCAATGAATTGGTTTTGATTATACCCATGGAATTGGTAGTTATCACATTGTTGAGGTTGAAACCCGTATCCATTGTTCCAATATGCTCCTTCCATAGAAATAAGCACCTGAAATAAGATTCTCAAAACAAGGTTAAAACCCAGAAAATAAAAAAAATAAAACAAAAACTAAATACAAAAATAAGAAACCAAAAATAAAACACCCGGAAGAATTTCTGATTGTGTAAATAAAAATAAACAAAAAGCAAATAAAGTACGCAAATCAAGGATGTGAAAGTATTGGTTACGGAGTTCGTTTTCAATCACAAACATGGTTTCACCACAATAACTAGAATTGATATTTTAATCTCAACTTTTATCAAAGACCCTAGAATACCTTGATCGCAAGTATATCCCGCAAATCTCCTCATGTCATCAACAAACACATTAAAAGATGCGAATATGAATTCTATCTAAAGGAACAACCTAACGTGTAAAAGCACTAATCAAGTTTAATTCCCTAGATGCATTAAGTTCTATGAAATCAGGTCAATCAAAGCAATCGAACGTGGAAAGCGCACTAATCCGATTTAACAAAGGTTATGGTTCACATATGACTACTAGGATGTATCACTACAAGCAATAATCACAATTATGCTACTTGTAATCGAGAATCTATCACTTTTGCGTATAATAAATCCTAATCTAGCAAGAGAGATGAAAACAAACTCAATCGATTCGCGACTCGACTAAATAGCATTCAAATCATGTAACAATATTGATGGTGAATCATAAACGATAATATGAGAGAAAACTAATTTATTGAATTAAAACCCATATTTGGAAATCCAACTTATTCCATAACAAATAACAAAACTTAGGTACTCATATTCAAGGAGTTCATAACAAGAAGAAAGAGAAGAGACTTCATGGTGTAAACCCTAGAATAAAGTAGAGGCAAAAAGATAGAATAAAAAGATATAAGATAATAAAAGATCTTTGTTTTGAGAAAAGTCTTCTCTTTTATAGCTCCACTCCTTCCAAAACTAGGTTTTGTCTTCAAAGTCCATTAGTTGGAAATTCACCCGGCCCACGAGAGAGAGAAACCCGTGTAGAAATTTTGTCCCAAAAACGCTCGCCGGAAAACTGGGATTATGGCCGGAATCCGGCCGGAATAGTCGCCGGAAAACTATCTCAGGTGACCGGCAAAGTCAAACCGGTCACCGGTCAACGGGTCGGAACGGTCGGGTCAAATCGGTCAACTCAGTCCAGATCACTGAGTCAAACCAGGTCAATGAGTCAAAATCAGCTGGTTGAGTTAAATTGGCCAGAACAGGCCATTGCACAGGCCAGAACTTGTGCAGCACAATCATTGTGCTTCACCATCTCACATTCAGCCAAAATGGCTGTGCATTCTACACTTCAGCTCTGCAATCTGAGCACATTACACCCTGCAATTTCATATCACCACTATCAATACCAAGACCATCAGCATCACCACCTCAGTTCATTGCAGGTGAACTCAATTCACACCACTTGTAGCTTCTTTCTGCAGCCGCTCCTAGCCAACTATCCTTGCGGCCAAACTTTGTCCATTCCAGCTGCAACTCCTCATTATTCTCCACTGCCACCTTCCCTGGAAACAGCATCCAACTTCAGTTCAAGGCAATGGCAGCAACAGCTATAGCTGCAACACACACTACTCTGCCAAGTTCATTAACTCCAACAAACAACCATTGTGACCAGCTTCATTGTAGCCTGAATCCAACACACACACATGGCATTCCACTGCATCTCAACTTCACCATCATCACCTGTAATTCCCCATCTGTGGCCCTCAGTAAATCATTCCATTAGCTTCTTGCTTGCTCCCGCAACTCAATCAAGCATTTACCAATTAATTTCCGCCAGACTTGACTCGGCCATAGCCAGACAGCCATTTCCCTGTAAGCTCTATCACTTGCCTCCTAATTCCACCAGTACCAGAACCCATATGTTCAGTTTGCTTAAAATAGCCAACAACAAAGATCAAAGCACTTGCTCCACACCTTGACAGAGAACCAATAGAGCACCAGTTACAACTCAAACAAACCCATTCGCCTTGTTCACAGCTCGTGTCTTTCTCTTCATTATATTATCCATCAGTTCCACCTGCCATTACATTGTAGCTGCCATTTGCATCTTCAGCTCCACCTTCTAGTCCTGCATCTGCAATGAGCTCAATCCATCACAAACAACTCCAACCCTGCAATACTAATCATCTTCTGTTCCCTGCAATCCTTGTAGTTCGAGCTCAACCTAACCTGTCACAGCTCATACACTTCACTGCACACAAATTCACTCCATGCCTGCAACTCAAATAGTCCCTGCAAAACACCAATTCTCAGTGCCAGTTCCACAGTTCAGTTCAAGCTCCAAACCAATTGTACCACCAAGCACAGCATCCATAAACCACCTAATTCATTCTTTACTGCATCTGAAACTCAACAGAATTACTTCAATGAGTTCATCCTCATTCCCCTCTTTCACTCAAACCCATGGCTATCAACACCACAACACCACAACAGAACCCTAATCGATTCAAACCTTGAAACACAAATCTGAGCTGAACCCATGTTCATTCAATCTCAGCGAAACCTTAATCAAACCGAATTCCATCTCTCGATCTACTCCAATTCTTGATCTAAAAATCAAATACCCAAATCCTCCGAGCTACTTCAATCCCACAGATCCCCTTTTAGGTTCGAGTAACATCAGCTGATATCACCAGATGCAACCAGGCTCGAAACCCCTCTCCATTTCAGTTGCAATTTTCAGTATTTCCTGTGTATCTTCATCATCAATTTCTCACAGCAGCCCTCTCGATCTCTCTCAATTTCAGGTTCAGGCGAAAAATGATTGAGATGAAATAATGTCTCGTGTTTAGGATTGGGTTATAGGAACTGGGTCTGGATCGGGTTTCATTATGGGCCACTCAATCACATCCCCAACTAGCTTAATCCATAGGTGCCATAAGTGCCTAACCTGGATGCCTTTAACATTTGAATGGGTTTCCCCTTATCCTTAGCTAAACTGTATTTAATGCTTCTCCAAAAGAGTTGCCTCTTAACCTTGACTGGGCTCCAGTTAATGTTCGCCCCTGAAACGACAGATTTGCCCTTTTCGCTCTAAATGAGTAGTTTCTCCTTCTTTTCCTCCGTGCGACTCCAAAGCACCTAATAACTCAAATTCACACATAAGATACATAATTTACAAGAAAACTCGCAAAGAAAGCATAAATACTAGATATTAAATACGGTGTATTCTACACCTATCAGAGGTACATAAAGAAACAATAACACGAGAAGAAAGATTACAAAAGAAAATCATCTCTCAAATAGTAGCTTTTTCACCAGAAGGAGATGCTGGGTTTTCTTCGACAACTTTATCTATATTTTTGCTAATTAATATATTTCCAGCAGATCCTTCTTCTTCATTTGCGAGATCATCATTGACAGCTTTATTGGGAGAGACAATTTCTTCATCTTCGAGTTCTTCGCCAGTGTTATAATCATAATCTCTATCAGGAGGATTAGGAACTTCATCATCACTTACTTCCAGAGGTTCAATAGACACAGGATCAAGAGATTTAGATAGTAAAACATTATTCACAAGAACTTCGGCTCTAAGATGAAATTGACGAAGGAGTGCTTTCTGTTGATTTTTACTCTCTATATCTTTACAATCACGCATATAGTCGAATTTTCTTTCTGCCCTATCGCGAGAACATGCAAGAGAAGCAGTGAGTATTCCATTCTCTTTGCGAATTTTTGAGTAGTTAGATTTCAAAGCAGTAATGGAGGAGTGAAGTTTTTTCTCAGACTCTGCAAAATAAAAAGTAAAAGTTATACAAACAAACAATATGAAGGCTTGATAAAGAAAGAATAATCATTTATCCTTCTCAATGGTGAGGCAAACAAAGATCAACTTCTATGACTACCTTCCTTCTGCGAGATAAGATGTTGGATCGCGAGAGCCGAACAACTATTCTCCAAATGATCCATGGCATTGGAAGAATTGGATTTTTCTAGTTCGGAACATCGATCCTTGAATTGGTTTATTTTTACACTTAAGTTTATTCTACCATTGAGAGACACTACATTGAACAAGCGCGACCGAATCAAAATCGTTATCCTTCTAGAAATATTAATGAAGAATATGAGAGGGTGCGGATGATGAGAGTGAGAGGCAGAACTTCTTCCAAGTTGACTATTTTTGACAAATATCATTTTGTTGCGAGTAAATCGCCACCTTGTTTAACTCATTTGAGTTCGCTTCTCTTGAGAAAGAGTTCCATTCTCATCGATAAAGTTTCCAACTCCAAATTAGCTTTAGTCAAAGAGTAAGACTTAAGTCATTACTTAATGAATCTTGTTTCGAAAATCAGCATTTTCTTTAGAAAGATTATCTATTTGATCAACAGAATATGTATGAAGATTATCTAATTGATTATATTGCTCCATCCAAGCATCTCTATCAACTCGAACTTCTTCAATAAGAGATTCCAATCGATATATCTCCATTTTTCGAAAGCTTGAAGGGCGAACAAGGGCTTGAGTCTTAAAAAAAAAAAAAATGGACAATACTTTAATGAATCTAGCGAAATATTTTGAAGTTTTGATTCTCAAGATGGAGAATATTACATTTTGCGTCTAAATCATTCTTCAAAGTATTAATTTCTTGCTTTTCTTTTTGAAAGATTATCTATTTGATCAACGAATATGTATGAAGATTATCTAATTGATTATATTGCTCCATCCAAGCATCTCTATCAACTCGAACTTCTTCAACAGGTAGATTCCAAGGATATATCTCCATTTTTCGTTTCTCGGTTTAAAGCTTGAAGGGCGAACAAGGGCTTGAGTCTTAAAAAAAAATAGGATCGACAGAAGTCTTCTTAGCATCGCTCACAATATCTGATAGGACTTTGAAGGCCACATTTATTCCTTCTAAATTTTCTTTAGTAAGTGGGATTTGCTCAGAAAAGGAAGTAATAGTGATAGAAGAAGGGAGAGATGAATCATCTTTTGTTAAAGGAATATCACGAGAACAAGAAATCTCGTGAAGGTTAATGACTGGAGGAATGGTAGAGGCATTAACGATAGAAGAAGAAGTACGCTCATTCGCAATGGGGCTGCTATGGGGAAGTTGATCTATGAGAAATTCAGGCATAGAAATGTTATCTTGGGAAGAAACAGTAGGGATCTCTTGCGAAGATGTCGCAGTAGGAGTTGTGAGTTTGAATGTAGGAAAAGTGACAGAAGGCGCAACGGGTTTAGAATGGCGAGGCTTCTTGGGGGACTTATCAGCATTTTTGTCATCCTGCGAATTACAAGCTAAATAAGAAACAGAGGCAACAATATTGTTATTAAAAAATAAGTGTTTCTTAAATACCTTGTTACTCGCAAGTTTTCTTTTAGAAACAGTGGGCTTCGATTGCGAGCCCAGAGAGATATTAGGATTCACAATGCTGAACTTGGTGCTAGGTTTGTTCTTGCTAAAACAAAAATGGCAGAAGAGTCGTTAAAAGAAGAACAGTATCAAGATAAAACAACTTCAATAAGAGAGATCAATCATAAAATGATCAAATTCAGCAAAATTAACAAACCTTGATGCCATAGAAATAGTAGCAGAAAAATAATAGCAGGAAAACGATGATGAAGAAAAGCAGCAGAAAATAGTTGCAGACAATGAAGAAGACGAAGTAGAAGAAAAGAAATGCTTTCACAAGGAATCCTCCTTTAAATAGACGAGAAAAGAGTAACCGGATAACACTAAATGTGCCGGTAAAAAGGGAAATTTTAAACACGTGTAAACAGTCATTCCTGAATTCACGGAATCTTGTCGGCAGAAAATTGATGAAAAATCAACGATTGCGGCACCTCAAAATATTGGTTCTCATGACATTCTCTTCTTCGCAGAGAAGACATGAGAAGAGGCAAGATGTAGGATCAGAATATCGCGACGTCAATACTTCGCGAGATTAATAAATGACGACATTGCGAGGGAGTCGCAGGGGAAGTAAAATAAATGACGCAATGAATGACGACAGCCAAAACATGAGAAAGATATGAAGATTCAGCGAAATTTAGGAGTGTCGCGAGAATTGATACATGTACACTTGCGATATTTCGCAAGATATTCCCGAAAATAAAGGATAGCTTAGCTGTCATCCACTATGTACTACCCTATATAAAGGGTTGAGTAAACCTGTTGTAGGCAGAGTTCTATTTGAATTGTTAAGCAAGTCTTTAGGAGAGAGAAAGTTTTAGAGTGATTGTAATTCTATTACTCATTTCTATTTCATATTGTAAAGATTCAAGTATTCAATCAATAGAAATCCTAATCATTCATCTTAAAATGACTTAATTGTGTATATTCTAGTGAGGGGTGTAGTGTAGGATTTCCTGCAACTACATATGGGTAATATCTCTTTAAGTATAATCTATTCCATGGTCTATCGAGTCTGCGTCCCACATCTCTACCCTCAGGGTCCATCAATCTATATGCCCCTATTCCAACTATCTCCTTGATGATATAAGGTCCATCCCATTTTTTCGCAAGCTTTCCACCACTTTCTCGCTGATATATCGGTGTTTCTCTCAGCACCAAATCGCCTGGTTGAAATTCGCGTGTTTTAACATGTTTATTATATTCTCGAGCTAATCTTCGCTGGTAATTTCCATATGCTGCAAAGCCCTTTCTCTTTTTTCTTCTAATTCATCCAATTTAGTTAAAATAATACCCGCACTAAGATTTTTCTCCCAAGCTTCTCTCTTTGTTGTTGGGATAATAACTTCTGTTGGTAGCACAGACAGAAAGGTGACATTCCCGTGGCTTCTCGCCTGGTTGTGTTGTAAGCCCACACTGCATTATGTACCTGTTCGTACCATGCTTTATTGTACCCTTCTAATTTCTTCTTCAATATATCTGCGATTGTCTTATTTGTTGCTTCTGCCTGTCCATTTGCCTGAGGGTATAATGGAGTTGACTTTCCACATTTTATCTTAAATGCATTAAGTAACAATTTTATATTCTGTCTCTCGAACTGCTTCCCATTATCAGATACCAATTGTGCGGGAATTCCAGATCTGCATATGATATTCTCAAATATGAATGTAAAAATATATTTGTCACGAATGTGCTGTACTGCCTTTACTTCTGCCCATTTTGTGAAATAATCTGTAGCGACAATCAGATATCTTCTTTGTCCAGACCCTGGTAAAAACGGTCCAACAATATCTAAACCTCATTTTCCAAAGGGCCATACATTTGTTGAAGATGTTAATAGTGCTCCAGGTGCATGTATTTTCTTTCCATGCCTTTGGAAATCTTCGCAACGTCTTGATACACGTTTCACATCTTCATGCATATATGGCCAGTAATAGCCTTGCATTTTCGCTATGTATGCCAAAGATCTTCCGCCGCTGTGATTGCCAGCATCCCCACTATGCAACATCTTTAACATTGCTTCTCCTTCTTCTCGTGTCAAACACCTGAGTGAAGGTCCATTAAAAGATCTCCGGTATAATATCCCATCTCTTAGTTCATAATTTGTAGCACGGCTTTTTAATTTGTGTGCCTCCAGCCTATTTCTCGGTGTTTCTCCTCTCATCAAATATGCATGAAGTTCGGCTCTCCAATCTTCAATAACGGGTGTTTGCTCCCCATCTTCTATGATCATCACGTCTACCTCTCCTTCTTCTTCCTTTATGCATCTCGCAGTTGGATCTGTCATCATACTTGAGATAAAAGCAAAAGCATCTGCGAGTCTATTGTCTTTTCTTGATATGTGTCTCCATTTTATTTTTGGGATTTTCGCTGACAATTCTCCAACAAGTTTCTTGTATTTCTTTAAAGATGGTTCGTTTGTAGTGTATTCTCCTTTTATTTGTCGAATGACTAGTTGCGAGTCACTGGTGATTCTCACATTTTCCAACTGCATTTCTATTACGAATTTCAAAGCATGTATTACAACTTCATATTCCGTTTCATTATTGGTGGATGTAAATTCCAGTCTGAAGGAAAAAGCCATTTTAGTGCCCTCTGGCGAAATCAAAACAATTCCAATTTCGTTACCTTCTCCATTTGATGATCCATCTACCAACACTTCCCATCTATCTAGCTTTGTCAGTAGGTCCTTTGGGTTTCCATATTCTTCTTCTATATCCATCATTTCTTCCACTGCTTTATCATCTTCTAAAGGAAATTCTGCTAAAAAATCTGCGATAATTTGTGATTTGGGTGAAGATAGTACTTCGTACTTGATTTTGAAGTGTCCTATTTTTGCATTCCATCTCTCGACTCTCTGGTTGATCTTTTTGAATTCTTCATTACTGATTCAATGGGTACCTTTGTCAATACCCTTACTGTATGTGCTTGAAAATATATGCGAAGTTTGAATGCTGCATAAACTAACGCCAAAATTAACTTTTCAATTTTTGAATAATTTTTCTCTGCGGCATTGAAAGTTTTACTGATGTAATAGATTGGTTTCTCAATTCCTGCATATACTCGCAATAACACAGCACTTAATGCGTGCGATGTTGTCGCAAGATATAGTAATAGTTCTTCTCATGGTTCTGCTTTTTTCAAAATAGATATATTCATCAGATAATCTTTTATTCCTTGTAGGGCTTTCTCGCATTCATCCGTCCATTTAAATTTTGTCCCCTTTTTGAGTATGTTGAAAAAGTGTTTGCATTTATCTAATGATCGTGAAACAAACCTCCCTAGTGAAGCTAAGAGTCCGTTTAACTTTTGTACATCTTTTATTGTTGCTGGAGTTGGCATGTCGCGAACTGCTTGCACCTTCGCCGGATCAACTTGTATACCCTCTTTTGATACAATGTAGCCTAAAAATTTCCCTGACGCAACCCCAAAAATACACTTCTCTGGATTTACTTTGATGTTAAACGGTCTCATTTGTTCAAAAATTTCTCTCAGATCTTGGACATGATCTTTTGCTTCTTTACTTTTTATTAACATGTCATCCACATACACCTCTAGTGTCTTATGTATCCAATTCGCAAACACTTTCTCTACCATTCTTTGGTATGTTGCTCTAGCATTTCGCAAACCAAATGGCATTTTTGTATAACAATATAATCCTCTTGGGGCGAAAAAAGCAGTGTGTTCTTGATCTTCTTCAGCGAGAGGGATTTGATTATATCCTTTGTATCCATCTAGAGAAGATATTCTATCATTTCCTGCTGCCGATTCTACCAATTGTGGGATATCTGGTAGTGGAAAACTATATTTTGGACAAGCTTTATTTAGATCAGTGAAATCTATACAAATTCTTATCCGTTTATTCTTCTTTGGAACTACTACCATGTTTGCTATCCACTCCGGATATTTAGCTTGTCTTATAATTCCTACATCAAGCATCTTCTTCAGTTCTTCTTCTATTTGGGGATGATACGTTGTTGCAATCTTTATGATTCTTTGTTTGAATGGTCTAACATTTTTATCAATCTCCAATTTATGACATGCCACAGTCGGATCTATTCCCGATATCTCATCCATATCCCATGAGAAAATGTCTTTATATTCTCGCAGCAGATTAACAGTTCTTTCTTCCTCATCCTCCTCCATCTTAGTTCCAATTTTTAGTATTTTGGGTACTTCTTTGGTCCCAACATTCACTTCCTTTGTTGGTTCTGCTGCAGTGTAACTGGCCTCAGGTTCTCGCATAGGTGTCGGTTCTTTTATCTTCTTCGCAGGTCCATTCCCTTCTTCCGAAATTTCGCCAGGTATGCCTTTTCCTTCCTCTGCTTTTATCATGTAAATTCTAAATTCTTCTTCTTTCTTTGCTTCCTTCGCCATTTTCCTGCGATTTTTCCGCTTCTCTGCACGTCCTTCGTATTGCTTCACTTCAATTTGATAAGATAATCTCGCTTTATCCACATCTCCTCTAATTTCAACGATCCCACTTGGTATAGGAAATTTAATGCATTGATGTAATGTCGACACTACAGCTTTAATCGCATGTATCCATGGTCTTCCCAACAACATGTTGTATGGTGATTCCATATCCACCATACAGAATATTACTCGTGTTTCGATTTCTCCTAGTAAAATTCGCAACTCTATTCTCCTTTTGGTTTTGTTACAGATTTGCCAAAGCCATGAATATGATAAGTTGAAGGAGACATTTCTTCATTTTTGTACCCCATTTCTTTGTATGTATGGTAGAACATTATATCCACCGAACTCCTTGTATCCACCAAAGTTCTGTTTATTGTCCATTCTTCCATAATTTTTGCCGTGTTAAACTTTTCTTTCTGTGTGGTTACTGTGATTACCAAAGGAGATGTGTGTACCAAATTTTCTTTTGGTATTTCTGCTGCTGTAAACGTAATTTTCTGTTTTTCCCAATCTCTCAAAGGTGATGTCTTCTCAACTGCTACAATTTTCTTTCCTTCAAAGTCTCGTTTATGTATTCTCCCTCTGACGTTCTCATGGAATTCATTGATCATTGTTTTTGTGATCGATTTACACTCCAACCTTTTGTTAAATTTCCGATTCTATTTTCTCTATTTTTTACTGATTTATCCACTTGTTTTATCATTTTCTTGATTTGAACAACCTTGATAACAATCTTTAATCTTTTCCTTCAATCATTCCCTGTTTCTAGCGCCATTATGTAGTTGCAGGAAATCCCACACTACACCCCTCACAAGAATCCACACAATCAAATTATTTTAAGATGAACAATTATAAGTTTTATTGATCAAACTCCAGAAATGTTACAAGATGAAAAGGAGGTAAACCAAAGAATTACAACCACTCTAAACTTTCTCTCTCTTAATGACTTGCTCAACACTCGAAAAAGATCCCTATCTCTCTAAAGTCTACTCGGCCCTTTATATAGGACATTACATAGTGGATGACAGCTAAGTTATCCTTTATTTTCTGATCTGGCTTGCGATATCCTCCCAAGTGTATATATGTTAATCTCGCGATACTCCTCAATTTCGCTACATATTCATATCTTTCTTATATTTAGGTTGTCGTCATCCGTTACGTCGTTTTTATTCCAAGCCCGCGATGTTTTCGCAGTGTGTCGTTTATTGATTTCGCGAGAGTCTTGGTGTTGCGATATTCTGATCCTACACAGGAAGCTTTATTTTCTATCCATGGGATGAGCGTCACGACTGGTCGAACAGTTTCTGAGGAGATGATTGAAGACTGGAAGTGCCATCGAGATGTGTTTGTGCAGTACGACTTCAATGCTCCTTGGTTCTGCAAAGGGTTCTCCGAGATTCAGGAGCTCCAGAAATTACAAGATGAAGTCCCTTCTGCAGATTGTGTTACTCGCCAGGAAGAAGATGTTGAAAAGTTGTCTAAGGAGTTGAAGCTGAAGCAGGCTGTACTTCAAAGGATGAAAGTCTCTCTTTCCCAGAAGGACGAGTTTCTGCTGAAGGATTTTCCTTGAAGGATTCGTGCCACCTACTTGTCTTTTCTTTTAGGTACTTTTCTTTTTGAGTGATAGTGAGGATTTCCTTTCATAATTTGACTTCCGGTTTTGAATTAATAGGTAATTGAATTGGTTTATTTTGAGATAGTTTTGTGAACGACTTTTCTAAAAGAGATTATTTTAAATGGAATTTGCATCTTGGTCATGAATGATTGCACATATCATATGAAATTGCAAATGTCGCGTAAAAGGGAAGTATGAAGGGAAACAAACATGGCGTTTGATCATTGAGCCTCTTTCTCCATGTGTGGGACGCCAAGTCCCCAGTGAATTCTAAAACTATCTTTCTTGCAAAATTGTTGAATAGAACTTACTTGCTTTTGAAGTCTTACTTGTATCAAACCGAAGTAGCCTCTTTAAGGAAATCGTCTGCATCAATCTCTCAGAGAAGGAAAGCTATCCCTCTGAATTAAGCTTCTTCTGAACAATGTGTTTCAAAGCGTTGCATTCACTGGTAGGGTGGTGAAGGAACCGGTGGAAATGACAATACCTCGGGTCCATTACTTCTTGATCAGTGGGTGAACGCCATACATGAGGTAGCTCCACCTCTCCGTTTTCTACCCACGCCTCCAGCAACTCCAAAATCTTTTTCATTGGGAACGGAAAGCGTAGGTACTTCGAGTCTAGCCTTTCATGCGTTTGTGGGCGTTGTGGTGTCTCTACATGGTTTTGATGTGAAGCACGTTTTGGAGATGAAGTTAGAAGATTTGTGAGTGCCATCATATCCGCGGATCGCTTGCCTGGGTGATGGGGTGTGGAAGGTGTCGTAATATCACTGCTGTGTGATCGAATTGAAAGCTCCCATTCTCTGTACTCATGTGTTCCTTGATTGATCTCTCCTTCCTCAAGCATTTCTTCACTTGGTTGAAAGGTCGATGCGGATTGGACAGTCTTTCGGGCTTCGACAAGAGTCTTGAGATATAAATCTTCTAGCAGGGCTCCGTAAGCTGCAGGCTCCCTTTCTTTATCCGGCAGACATTGTGGCACCCCGGACATGTCTTTTCCTCTGTGGAGTTGCCTCGAGTCTTCGTTGTCGGCTGGACCATGTTGTTCGTATCTCCTGAGTCCCCTGTGATTACGCGCTCTTTCTGCATCTCCACTGGTAAAGGTGTGACTCCTGGCTAAGGATTCAACGTTTCTTGTACTGTCTGAGTAGATGCCTGCCGACCCTTCTTGTAATTGTGCTGTTATATCATTCAAAAGGCGGAATGTTTCGCTCTGTCTTCTAGCGATACCGGCTTGATTTGCCAAGACATCCTCCAAAGATTCTAGCTACACTTCCCATGATATCCGAACCACTGTGGTTTTCGGGTGAGATACATCGCGAGATGAAAACCGAAAAATTGAGAATTCAATTTTTTGCAACCGAGAGATCAACCTCCCACTGTGGTCGCCAATTGTTTATGGGTGAAAACTATTTCTGCTGGTTTTGGTAATTTGAGGTGTGTGGATGAGAAATGAGTCTAAACCTTAAACAAATGCACTACACGGGAGTGCTTGTAGATTCGAGAAATTAATCTGTGCAAATCTGGACTAAACCAAGAAATGGCCGTTCCAAGGACTTGTTTCGGTCACAAAGTGAAGGAGATGGGGTTGATCTTAGGGAGGGAAGCGAAGAAGGTGTTGAGATTGTGAAGGTGTTGGCTATGTATGACTTGTATCAGAGAGCTGAACTGGCTTGCATGATGTAAGCTATCAGTTCCGGTGTTTGAATACGATGGTATCAACACTTTCCTCTGTTGTCTGGACTTGTTCTGTTTTTGGAAATAGGGAGGAGAACCTATTTATACAAGTCATTTGATCTTTATTCACGTCTCTCGTGGGAAGTGGAGTTGTGTGTTAGTGTTACACGACCAGTCTTGCCCACTTCTCCTGTCATCTCTAACCGTCCATGACTTCCTGACATGTTCTTGTGATGGCGCGTTGCACGCTATAAACCGCCAGACCAATACCCTAGTATGTATCCCCGCCTTGTGACATGATTGATGTCTCGAGTGTGTGGATCGTGGGACCTGAAGAAAGTAGCATGTAATGCTAGATTAAATAACTAAGTTATTTAGAAAGTCGATACTTGTGAAATACCGTGTGTATTCTATGCAGGTACTGCATCATGGTGTGGTAAAGTGACGGGTGGTGATCACCATGACGCCTCACTGACCAATTAACTCCTGACCAGGGTTGTATAACCAAGCCGATGAAGTTGGACGGACGAGATGATCTTTGAGACACTCATCTGCGACCGTTGGTGGAATTAGGGTTTTTGAAGAGGTGCGCAAGCATCACTCTTCAGCTTGGTCGAATCCAAGCTTGGGATACAATTTTGGCAGGGCCGATCATGCATGTGTGTAGACGACATGACGGTGTAGGCGCCCATACCTCATTGTCTCGTGAAAGTGTGATCTGGGCCACTCAATTTGTCCGGCGAAGTTGAGTGGTCGAGATCAATTTGCAACAAAAATCTGGTGCCGCAAAAGCCGCGCATCATGCCCACCTCGGGCGCGCGTTTCAAGACGACCAAGCCTGGTCGGTCTTGGCCGATCAGTCCGGCGTGCATACGGTGGGATGGCTTACACGGCTGTACTTCATTGTCCCACATAAACGTGATCTAAGCCACCCAATTTGTCCGGCAAATTTGAGCGGTCGAGATCAGTTTGTGGTTGGGAAGTGTGACCACGCCTAGCTTGGGCGTGCGAATCGAGGTGTACACCCAAGTTTGGTCTTGGCCGATCGGGTGTGGAGATTGGTGGGCCCGCAGTGATCGTGTTGATACTTACCGGACCTGCTTAGTCTATTCCTGGACCCTTCATCCAAGCAGGGGAAAAGGGACGCTCGTGAACGCGACACAAACCCTAATTAGGTTTTGTCGGCCGTGTGTCATACCCAGTTTGGGGCACACGAATCAAGACGACCAACCATAGTTGGTCCTGACCGATCGATCGGAGTATGTAGGCGGGCCCACGGTGTTTGTGTTGACATGCTCTGGGCCCTTTGAATCTACATCTACACCCTCCATCTATGCCTGCGAAGATGGATGGTTGAGACTGTTTTGCGATACATGTAATGTGCCGCAAACCCTAATTTGGGGTTTTTCGTCCATACTGCTCTGGTTTGGACGGTTTGGCAAGCTATGCCACCCTTTTTTGGGAGGCCGACCATGCGGGGCCCGCGTTGGGTCGATGGTGACTACTCCAATACCTGCTTAAGGTCATGGATTCAATCTAAGCCATCCAATCATGCTGGTGAAGTTGGATGGTCGTGATCGTTTCTGTGACGCCCCAACTCTTAAACATACTTAGCTAATAGGATTTCAACCTAATTAAGGTATCAATTCCAGATTGAAGATTTTAAGAATCAAAATTTCATGATGCGTACTAAAACCAACTTGAACCCAACACTCTGATATTTATAATTCAAGAACTCTCAAATGTTATTAACCTATTAATATGTTGTTTTACATTAAATAAAGAATACACGAATACAAAAGATACATAAATGTAACACAATTTGGTAACGCTTTAAACTAAGGAGATGAATATCTTCACGTGCACCATTTCTTCGGGCAACTGAAACTGAAGTGGGAACGAGTGAGCACATCATCCCAAAAGAGTGCTCAATGAAAACATATAACCCGCAAGTAATCATTTATATACTTCACAGATATAAAAGAATATAAATTGAAAGAAACAAGATGAATCTAAACATTCGGCTTTATTTTCATCAAGATCAGAAAGTTAGACAAACAAGTATGATATGCATACAAGTGATTTCCCTCAAATAAAATAGTATATATAATATTACCAACGGATGGCATACCGCTCTACTAATACTATTGCCGACGGATGGCGTACCGCCCTACTATCATAATAAGCAGAAATGTAATACTATTGCCGACGGATGGCATACCGCCCTACTATCATATTAAGCAGAAATGTAATACTATTGCCGACGGATGGCGTACCGCCCTACTAATACTATTGCCGACGGATGGCATACCGCCCTACTTGACTTAGCTAAGAGCCGTGGGAAAACACAGACACTCCTCGCAGGGAAATCTCATAACGCATATCACACACATACAATTACATTCAAAACAACCATCGTTCAATGCAATCACAATATACATTCATATGGATAGTAAAAGCACATCATACTCGCAAAGGAAAACTCAATGATTACAAGAAGGTTATAAGGTTCCCACGAATTGATGACAGGCCTCGCCTACCTCGAAATCTATAATACACTGGTTCGTCCTTTAGATCGTTCGTTGTTAATAAATATTAACTATTAACCACACAAGCACTCTAAAGATTAGCCAAAAGGCTCACACAAGACTCAAACACAATCTTATACAATTCTCTAATTATAGGCTAAGTGAATTATCTAATGGTTGTAAGCCCATTTATGGTTCTATACCTTTTCATTATCTATCTTTATCATATTTAAGGTTTACTAATTAAATTAGATTGGTTCCATAGTCTATTAGATAAGTCTTACGAAGGTCTGCCACTTTGTAAAAGGAACCAAGAGTCAATTCGGACCATAAGTGGTCCAAAAATACAAATTAAGGTTTCTGGCTCTAAGCCCAAGCCCATGGGTTTAATCCGGCACGGCCCACTAGTCCGGCCCATTACACAAAGTCCAGTCCAACAGAGTCAACTAACGGTCAACGTCCGGTCACTGATCAGACTAACGGTCAACGTCAGTCAAGTCAAGGTCAAGGTCCTGGTCAAGGTCAAGTCAGGTAACACGGTGAGTCAACACCGATTCAACTCGATCGAATCGAGTCGGCTAAACACGGAATCGGTCGGATAATCGGATCGAACAAAAGGCTCAAGGCCAATGCCTTGCACAGGCCAGAGCCATTGCTCAGGCCAAAGAACTCTATTGCACAAACATTATGCAACACAAAAACAGATTAAGACCAAAAGAAGTAAACAATACAACTATTACCACTAATAACAATTCTAACTGCAATCTAAATCTCCCCAGCTATAGCTTCATTTCAACTTTGCTTCAAAATTCTAATACAATTCTTCGCCACCAGACTCGTTACTTAATCAAAACACAACTTCAATTCATAATACATAGAATACCATCAGCTTCTTCATAAATAATCACATGAACTCGGCAACACCAGCTCGTACAATCTTCTTCATCTGTTACTCAAACTCCACCAAATTGTAGTTGTAATTCTCATTCAAACCCACTCATCACCACAGTAACTCTCTGTAATTTAATCTAGCTAAACTATAACTTATCTGCCTTGTCCTGCACCAGCAACCAATTTGGTATCAACACCATTCACTTCATACACCAACTTGGCTGAATTGATGACTTTAGAGCAACCAGCCAATCTCATCTCTATACTTCAATTCCATTATAATAGCTTCACCAGAGAAACCAATTACTAACTTATCTGACCAACCATCCTGCCAGATTCATATCTTCTGCAACACCTAAACATTCTTCCACACTTCAATAGTATCACAATCTCATTGTCATAGCCACAGCTAACCCCATTCTTCTAATGGCAGAACTCAATTCAATACTTCTGCCACATACATAGACACCAACTCCACATTACAACATCTCAGCTCCACAATTTTATCACCTCCAGCAATCATGTAAATCACTCAACCTAATACAACTTCAACTTCTCAAACACATAACCAATTCAATCATATAAAACTATGAGAACTAGATTCAGCTATACCAAACAACAGTCTTACCTATAACTCACAGATTCACACACATTCATAAACACTCAAGAGAAACAATAATTTAGCAATTGAAATAAAGATACTAAACTTATGCGAAGAAGGAATCTTACCCAAGCATTAGAATCCTCTGAATAGCTGAACTCCCAATTCAAATCCACTGAAACCCTAATTCCATCTTGGGGAAGAACACATGAAACCCTAATTCACCTTTTCAATAATTGAATCTTCAAATTAACATCATTAAATTCGTATTCACTTCATACTCTTCAAAACCCATACTTCAATTACTATTAATCATCACCTAATCGAACTCCAACTGAATCCACAGAAAACCCTAATTATCTTCAATCTCGAATTCAAACTCAAGACATCATTACAACTCCAATTAAACAACAACCCAATTGTTCTTTATCCTTCAACAACACTATTTCACCATCTTCTCTTGATTTCCCCATCTCCATAACAAAACCCTGCTCTCGATTTATAACAACAACTAAATCTTCTTCTTCATAATTAGCAGAATCATCACCTCCTCCTTCCTTTATACACCCTCATGAATTGATTCGCTCAACCACACCTCAATTTCGTCTCTCGATCTTTTACGGAAGAATAACAGAGAAGGAGCAGAAGAAAAAGAAGGAAGAAGAAGAAAGAAGAAGAATAAGAGAAAGAGAAAAGTGATTTCTCTTCGACACGTTTTTTGGTGATAAGGCCAACAAAGATGATTAAGGAACCCATGAAACGGATAAGGGCAGCCAGGCGATCTAGAAAAAATTAATATTTTGCCCTTCTTACTCATCGATGATATCTTCATCGTCCGATATCCGATTGACACGTTCGATTAAATCCATTTCGTATAACTTTTCGAGATCTATCTAAAATTACTAATTTCGATTCTAGATCGTTGTTAAATTAATTTCTATTTATTAAGGTTCATCTCTAATTAATCGAGTCATTAGCGGCTAAAACGTATCTTGACCGGTCTAATAGCGTTGACGATCTTGAGGCTCGTTACATTCTCCCCACCTTATATCATTTTCGTCCTCGAAAATCGATCGTTCTTCTAATCTTCAAAACTCCCCACCTTATAGAGAAAAACTATCTCTCGACTAAATACAAGTACTGCTCATACTTACAAACGCGCGAAGGTAACTCATTTAAAATGAGTTCACGATAACAAGAAATGAAACACAAACCTATATGGCTTTCTACAACTATAATTTGTAGCTCTAAGTTCAAATGACTAATCTCTATTTCATAATATGATCGTCTCTAAGTTCACTATGGTGAAATTGATTCTAACAGACAAGTATGTCTAGGTTCTCAAGCTAAAACTTATAGCCTAATATTTATTATTTTACCGATTTAATGTAGTTCCAACTTTGTTATATATTTATTCATATAGCTAATCTAAATTTGATTTACATAAATCTATATGATATTTTAACTTATTGTTATACTATATATAAATTTTCTAAATATTATCTACTTTAAATTTTGCTATTACAAAATTATTGAAATGGTATTATTAACTGTGTTACTATTTTCACTAACTTTATTATTATCGTTATTGGTTTGTTGATAGTCCATTTGGTACACTAAGTCTTAATTTTCTGAATATAATTCTACATTCACGTAGAGATTACTAGAATTTATTTTTATTTATTCATATAGAGTCTGCATAAAAATTTATTATATCCTAATAATTCTTTAGATTTTTCTATCAATATAAAATATCTTATTAATATAAAAATTTATTTTCTTTCAAGTCTACTATTGTGCTAGGCATCCAAATACTATAATTATTTCTTCATGTGTATTTGTTTTTACTATATCGATTTATTGAATCATTTGTTAAATTAAAGATAATTTCGATACAAGAGAGATCTATCAATAATACTAATCACAAAATATTTTTATTTATTTATTTATTTCTATATTGGGATGTGTAAATGTACGTAATTTTAAACTATTTATTCTCTAATATATAAAGTCGTTGGTCTAGCCTACAATTTTTACTTTTAAATTTTACAAAATAACATACATACACAGAACAAGAACAAGAAAATCAATATGTTATACAAAACAATCAAACAACTCAATTCAAAATATTTTATTTCTTGATTTATTTTAGTGATTAAGATTTATCTCACAAACCCAACCCAGTTATAAACTAGTATACCAATCTATCTAACACTGACGATTATCTATTGTTTCCCATGTAAGATCTAATGGTGAGCTCTGATACCAACTTGTGACGCCCCAACTCTTAAACATACTTATCTAATAGGATTTCAACCTAATTGAGGTATCAATTCCAGATTGACAATTTTAAGAATCAAAATTTCATGATGCGTACTAAAACCAACTTGAACCCAACACTCTGATATTTATAATTGAAGAACTCTCAAATGTTATTAACCTATTAATATGTTGTTTTACATTAAATAAAGAATACACGTATACAAAAGATACATAAATGTAACACAATTTGGTAACGCTTTAAACTAAGGAGACGAATATATTCACGTGCACCATTTCTTCGAAAATCAAAATCAAGTGGGAACAGTGAGCACATCATCCCAAAAGGGTGCTCAATCAAAACATATAACTCGCAAGTAATCATTTATATACTTCACAGATATAAAAGAATATAAATTGAAAGAAACAAGATGAATCTAAACATTCGGCTTTATTTTCATCAAGATCAGAAAGTTAGACAAACAAGTATGATATGCATACAAGTGATTTCCCTCAAATAAAATAGTATATATAATATTACCAACGGATGGCATACGGCTCTACTAATACTATTGCCGACGGATGGCGTACCGCCCTACTATCATAATAAGCAGAAATGTAATACTATTGCCGACGGATGGCATACCGCCCTACTATCATAATAAGCAGAAATGTAATACTATTGCCGACGGATGGCATACCGCCCTACTATCATAATAAGCAGAAATGTAATACTATTACCGACGGATGGCATACCGCCCTACTAATACTATTGCCGACGGATGGCATACCGCCCTACTTGACTTAGCTAAGAGCCGTGGGGAAAACACAGACACTCCTCGCAGGGAAATCTCATAACGCATATCACACACATACAATTACATTCAAAACAACCATCGTTCAATGCAATCACAATATACATTCATATGGATAGTAAAAGCACATCATACTCGCAAAGGAAAACTCAATGATTACAAGAAAGTTATAAGGTTCCCACCTGAATTGATGACAGGCCTCGCCTACCTCGAAATCCATAATACACTGGTTCGTCCTTTAGATCGTTCGTTGTTAATAAAGATTAACTGTTAACCACACAAGCACTCTAAAGGTTATCCAAAAGGCTCACACAAGACTCAAACACAATCTCATACAATTCTCTAATTATAGGCTAAGTGAATTATCTAAAGGTTGTAAGCCCATTTATGGTTCTATACCTTTTCATTATCTATCTTTATCATATTTAAGGTTTACTAATTAAATTAGATTGGTTCTATAGTCTATTAGATAAGTCTTACGAAGGTCTACCACTTTGTAAAAGGAACCAAGAGTCAATTCGGACCATAATGGTCCAAAAATACAAATTAAGGTTTCTGGCCCTAAGCCCAAGCCCATGGGTTTAATCCGGCACGACCCACTAGTCCGGCCCATTACACAAATTCCAGTCCAACAGAGTCAACTAACGGTCAATGTCCTAGGTCAATGATCAGACTAACGGTCAACGTCAGTCAAGTCAAGGTCAAGGTCCTGGTCAAGGTCAAGTCAGGTAACACGGTGAGTCAACACCGATTCAACTCAGTCAGAACTGAGTCATCTAAACACAGAATCGGTCAGATAATCTGACTGAACAGAAAGGCTCAAGGCCAATGCCTTGCACAGGCCAGAGCCATTGCTCAGGCCAAAGAACTCTATTGCACAAACATTATGCAACACAAAAACAGATTAAGACCAAAAGAAGTAAACAATACAACTATTACCACTAATAACAATTCTAACTGCAATCTAAATCTCCCCAGCTATAGCTTCATTTCAACTTTGCTTCAAAATTCTAATACAATTCTTCGCCACCAGACTCGTTACTTAATCAAAACACAACTTCAATTCATAATACATAGAATACCATCAGCTTCTTTATAAATAATCACATGAACTCGCAACACCATTTCAGACAATCTTCTTCATCTCATTACTCAAACTCCACCAAATTGTAGTTGTAATTCTCATTCAAACCCACTCATCACCACAGTCAGTCTCTGTAATTTAATCCTAGCTAAACTATAACTTATCTGCCTTGTCCTGCACCAGCAACCAATTTGGTATCAACACCATTCACTTCATACACCAACTTGGCTGAATTGATGACTTCAGAGCAACCATCCAATCTCATCTCTATACTTCAATTCCATTATAATAGCTTCACCAGAGAAACCAATTACTAACTTATCTGACCAGCCATCCTGCCAGATTCATATCTTCTGCAACACCTAACATTCATCCACACTTCAATAGTATCACAATCTCATTGTCATAGCCACAGCTAACCCCATTCTTCTAATGGCAGAACTCAATTCAACACTTCTGCCACATACATAGCCACCAACTCCACATTACAACATCTCAGCTCCACAATTTATCACCTCCAGCAATCATGTAAATCACTCAACCTAATACAACTTCAACTTCTCAAACACATAACCAATTCAATCATCTCCAACTCTGAGAACTAGAGTCAGCTATACCAAACAACAGTCTTACCTATAACTCACAGATTCACACACATTCATAAACACTCAAGAGAAACAATAATTTAGCAATTGAAATAAAGATACTAAACTTATGCGAAGAAGGAATCTTACCCAAGCATTAGAATCCTCTCGAATAGTCAACTCCCAATTCAAATCCACTGAAACCCTAATTCCATCTTGGGGAAGAACACATGAAAACCTAATTCACCTTTTCAATAATTGAATCTTCAAATTAACATCATTAAATTCGTATTCACTTCATACTCTTCAAAACCCATACTTCAATTACTATTAATCATCACCTAATCGAACTCCAACTGAATCCACAAAAAACCATAATTATCTTCAATCTCGAATTCAAACTCAAGACATCATTACAACTCCAATTAAACAACAACCCAATTGTTCTTTATCCTTCAACAACACTATTTCACCATCTTCCCTTGATTTCCCCATCTCCATAACAAAACCCTGCTCTCGATTTATAACAACAACTAAATCTTCTTCTTCATAATTAGCAGAATCATCACCTCCTCCTTCCTTTATACACCCTCATGAATTGATTCGCTTAACCACACCTCAATTTCGTCTCTCGATCTTTTACGGAAGAATAACAGAGAAGGAGCAGAAGAAAAAGAAGGAAGAAGAAGAAAGAAGAAGAATAAGAGAAAGAGAAAAGTGATTTCTCTTCGACACGTTTTTTGGTGATAAGGCCAACAAAGATGATTAAGGCACCCATGAAACGGATAAGGGAAGCCAGGCGATCTAGAAAAAATTAATATTTTTCCCTTCTTACTCATTTGATGATATCTTCATCGTCCGATATCCGATTGACACGTTCGATTAAATCCATTTCGTATAACTTTTCGAGATCTATCTAAAAGTACTAATTTCGATTCTAGATCGTTGTTAAATTAATTTCTATTTATTAAGGTTCATTTCTAATTAATCGAGTCATTAGCGACTAAAACGTCTCTTGACCGGTCTAATAGCGTTGACGAGCTTGAGGCTCGTTACATTCTCCCCACCTTATATCATTTTCGTCCTCGAAAATCGATCGTTCTTCTAATCTTCAAAACTCCCCACCTTATAGAGAAAAACTATCTCTCGACTAAATACAAGTACTGCTCATACTTACAAACGCGCGAAGGTAACTCATTTAAAATGAGTTCACGATAACAAGAAATGAAAAACGAACCTATATGGCTTTCTACAACTATAATTTGTAGCTCTAAGTTCAAATGGCTAATCTCTATTTCATAATATGATCGTCTCTAAGTTCACTATGGTGAAATTGATTCTAACAGACAAGTATGTCTAGGTTCGCTAAAACTTATAGCCTAATATTTATTATTTTACCGATTTAATGTAGTTCCAACTTTGTTATATATTTATTCATATAGCTAATCTAAATTTGATTTACATAAATCTATCTGATATTTTAACTTATTGTTATACTATATATAAATTTTCTAAATATTATCTACTTTAAATTTTGCTATTACAAAATTATTGAAATGGTATTATTAACTGTGTTACTATTTTCACTAACTTTATTATTATCGTTATTGGTTTGTTGATAGTCCAGTTGGTACACTAAGTCTTAATTTTCTGAATATAATTCTACATTCACGTAGAGATTACTAGAATTTATTTTTATTTATTCATATAGAGTCTGCATAAAAATTTATTATATCCTAATAATTCTTTAGATTTTTCTATCAATATAAAGTATCTTATTAATATAAAAATTTATTTTCTTTCAAGTCTACTATTGTGCTAGGCATCCAAATACTATAATTATTTCTTCATGTGTATTTGTTTTTACTATATCGATTTATTGAATCATTTGTTAAATTAAAGATAATTTCGATACAAGAGAGATCTATCAATAATACTAATCACAATATATTTTTATTTATTTATTTATTTCTATATTGGGCTGTGTAAATGTACGTAATTTTAAACTATTTATTCTCTAATATATAAAGTCGTTGGTCTAGCCTACAATTTTTACTTTTAAATTTTACAAAATAACATACATACACGTTAACAAGAACAAGAAAATCAATATGTTATACAAAACAATCAAACAACTCAATTCAAAATATTTTATTTCTTGATTGTTTTTAGTGATTAAGATTTATCTCACAAACCCAACCCAGTTATAAACTAGTATACCAATCTATCTAACACTGAAGATTATCTATTGTTTCCCATGTAAGATCTAATGGTGAGCTCTGATACCAACTTGTGACGCCCCAACTCTTAAACATACTTATCTAATAGGATTTCAACCTAATTGAGGTATCAATTCCAGATTGACAATTTTAAGAATCAAAATTTCATGATGCGTACTAAAACCAACTTGAACCCAACACTCTGATATTTATAATTGAAGAACTCTCAAATGTTATTAACCTATTAATATGTTGTTTTACATTAAATAAATAATACACGTATACAAAACATACATAAATGTAACACAATTTGGTAACGCTTTAAACTAAGGAGACGAATATATTCACGTGCACCATTTCTTCGGGCAACTGAAACTGAAGTGGGAACGAGTGAGCACATCATCCCAAAAGGGTGCTCAATGAAAACATATAACTCGCAAGTAATCATTTATATACTTCACAGATATAAAAGAATATAAATTGAAAGAAACAAGATGAATCTAAACATTCGGCTTTATTTTCATCAAGATCAGAAAGTTAGACAAACAAGTATGATATGCATACAAGTGATTTCCCTCAAATAAAATAGTATATATAATATTACCAACGGATGGCATACGGCTCTACTAATACTATTGCCGACGGATGGCATAACGCCTACTATCATAATAATCAGAAATGTAATACTATTGCCGACGGATGGCATACCGCCCTACTATCATAATAAGCAGAAATGTAATACTATTGCCGAAGGATGGCATACCACCCTACTATCATAATAAGCAGAAATGTAATACTATTACCGACGGATGGCATACCGCCCTACTAATACTATTGCCGACGGATGGCATACCGCCCTACTTGACTTAGCTAAGAGCCGTGGGGAAAACACAGACACTCCTCGCAGGGAAATCTCATAACGCATATCACACACATACAATTACATTCAAAACAACCATCGTTCAATGCAATCACAATATACATTCATATGGATAGTAAAAGCACATCATACTCGCAAAGGAAAACTCAATGATTACAAGAAGGTTATAAGGTTCCCACCTGAATTGATGACAGGCCTCGCCTACCTCGAAACCCATAATACACTGGTTCGTCCTTTAGATCGTTCGTTGTTAATAAAGATTAACTGTTAACCACACAAGCACTCTAAAGGTTAGCCAAATGGCTCACACAAGACTCAAACACAATCTCATACAATTCTCTAATTATAGGCTAAGTGAATTATCTAATGGTTGTAAGCCCATATATGGTTCTATACCTTTTCATTATCTATCTTTATCATATTTAAGGTTTACTAATTAAATTAGATTGGTTCTATAGTCTGTTAGATAAGTCTTACGAAGGTCTACCACTTTGTAAAAGGAACCAAGAGTCAATTCGGACCATAATGGTCCAAAAATACAAATTAAGGTTTCTGGCCCTAAGCCCAAGCCCATGGGTTTAATCCGGCACGGCCCACTAGTCCGGCCCATTACACAAAGTCCAGTCCAACAGAGTCAACTAACGGTCAACGTCCGGTCACTGATCAGACTAACGGTCAACGTCAGTCAAGTCAAGGTCAAGTCAGGTAACACGGTGAGTCAACACCGATTCAACTCAGTCAGAACTGAGTCAGCTAAACACAGAATCAGTCAGATAATCTGACTGAACAGAAAGGCTCAAGGCCAATGCCTTGCACAGGCCAGAGCCATTGCTCAGGCCAAAGAACTCTATTGCACAAACATTATGCAACACAAAAACAGATTAAGACCAAAAGAAGTAAACAATACAACTATTACCACTAATAACAATTCTAACTGCAATCTAAATCTCCCTAGCTATAGCTTCATTTCAACTTTGCTTCAAAATTCTAATACAATTCTTCGCCACCAGACTCGTTACTTAATCAAAACACAACTTCAATTCATAATACATAGAATACCATCAGCTTCTTCATAAATAATCACATGAACTCGGCAACACCAGCTCGTACAATCTTCTTCATCTGTTACTCAAACTCCACCAAATTGTAGTTGTAATTCTCATTCAAACCCACTCATCACCACAGTCAGTCTCTGTAATTTAATCCTAGCTAAACTATAACTTATCTCGCCTTGTCTCGCACTTTTGACAACCAATTTGGTATCAACACCATTCACTTCATACACCAACTTGGCTGAATTGATGACTTCAGAGCAACCAGCCAATCTCATCTCTATACTTCAATTCCATTATAATAGCTTCACCAGAGCAACCAATTACTAACTTATCTGACCAGCCATCCTGCCAGATTCATATCTTCTGCAACACCTAACATTCATCCACACTTCAATAGTATCACAATCTCATTGTCATAGCCACAGCTAACCCCATTCTTCTAATGGCAGAACTCAATTCAACACTTCTGCCACATACATAGCCACCAACTCCACATTACAACATCTCAGCTCCACAATTTTATCACCTCCAGCAATCATGTAAATCACTCAACCTAATACAACTTCAACTTCTCAAACACATAACCAATTCAATCATCTCCAACTCTGAGAACTAGAGTCAGCTATACCAAACAACAGTCTTACCTATAACTCAAAGATTCACACACATTCATAAACACTCAAGAGAAACAATA
The DNA here is from genome assembly GCA_023531295.1 of Papaver armeniacum. NCBI lineage: Eukaryota > Viridiplantae > Streptophyta > Magnoliopsida > Ranunculales > Papaveraceae > Papaver > Papaver armeniacum. Next base: position 188,475 of record JAJJWW010003314.1, on the reverse strand, counting down.
ATTTAGCAATTGAAATAAAGATACTAAACTTATGTGAAGAAGGAATCTTACCCAATCATTAGAATCCTCTGAATAGCTGAACTCCCAATTCAAATCCACTGAAACCCTAATTCCATCTTGGGGAAGAACACATGAAACCCTAATTCACCTTTTCAATAATTGAATCTTCAAATTAACATCATTAAATTCGTATTCACTTCATACTCTTCAAAACCCATACTTCAATTACTATTAATCATCACCTAATCGAACTCCAACTGAATCCACAGAAAACCCTAATTATCTTCAATCTCGAATTCAAACTCAAGACATCATTACAACTCCAATTAAACAACAACCCAATTGTTCTTTATCCTTCAACAACACTATTTCACCATCTTCTCTTGATTTCCCCATCTCCATAACAAAACCCTGCTCTCGATTTATAACAACAACTAAATCTTCTTCTTCATAATTAGCATAATCATCACCTCCTCCTTCCTTTATACACCCTCATGAATTGATTCGCTCAACCACACCTCAATTTCGTCTCTCGATCTTTTACGGAAGAATAACAGAGAAGGAGCAGAAGAAAAAGAAGGAAGAAGAAGAAAGAAGAAGAATAAGAGAAAGAGAAAAGTGATTTCTCTTCGACACGTTTTTTGGTGATAAGGCCAACAAAGATGATTAAGGAACCCATGAAACGGATAAGGGCAGCCAGGCGATCTAGAAAAAATTAATATTTTGCCCTTCTTACTCATCTGATGATATCTTCATCGTCCGATATCCGATTGACACGTTCGATTAAATCCATTTCGTATAACTTTTCGAGATCTATCTAAAATTACTAATTTCGATTCTAGATCGTTGTTAAATTAATTTCTATTTATTAAGGTTCATCTCTAATTAATCGAGTCATTAGCGACTAAAACGTATCTTGACCGGTCTAATAGCGTTGACGATCTTGAGGCTCGTTACATTCTCCCCACCTTATATCATTTTCGTCCTCGAAAATCGATCGTTCTTCTAATCTTCAAAACTCCCCACCTTATAGAGAAAAACTATCTCTCGACTAAATACAAGTACTGCTCATACTTACAAACGCGCGAAGGTAACTCATTTAAAATGAGTTCACGATAACAAGAAATGAAACACAAACCTATATGGCTTTCTACAACTATAATTTGTAGCTCTAAGTTCAAATGACTAATCTCTATTTCATAATATGATCGTCTCTAAGTTCACTATGGTGAAATTGATTCTAACAGACAAGTATGTCTACGTTCTCCGCGCTAAAACTTATAGCCTAATATTTATTATTTTACCGATTTAATGTAGTTCCAACTTTGTTATATATTTATTCATATAGCTAATCTAAATTTGATTTACATAAATCTATCTGATATTTTAACTTATTGTTATACTATATATAAATTTTCTAAATATTATCTACTTTAAATTTTGCTATTACAAAATTATTGAAATGGTATTATTAACTGTGTTACTATTTTCACTAACTTTATTATTATCGTTAATGGTTTGTTGATAGTCCAGTTGGCACACTAAGTCTTAATTTTCTGAATATAATTCTACATTCACGTAGAGATTACTAGAATTTATTTTTATTTATTCATATAGAGTCTGCATAAAAATTTATTATATCCTAATAATTCTTTAGATTTTTCTATCAATATAAATCTTATTAATATAAAAATTTATTTTCTTTCAAGTCTACTATTGTGCTAGGCATCCAAATACTATAATTATTTCTTCATGTGTATTTGTTTTTACTATATCGATTTATTGAATCATTTGTTAAATTAAAGATAATTTCGATACAATAGATATTTATCAATAATACTAATCACAATATATTTTTATTTATTTATTTATTTCTATATTGGGCTGTGTAAATGTACGTAATTTTAAACTATTTATTCTCTAATGTATAAAGTCGTTGGTCTAGCCTACAATTTTTACTTTTAAATTTTACAAAATAACATACATACACAGAACAAGAACAAGAAAATCAATATGTTATACAAAACAATCAAACAACTCAATTCAAAATATTTTATTTCTTGATTGTTTTTAGTGATTAAGATTTATCTCACAAACCCAACCCAGTTATAAACTAGTATACCAATCTATCTAACACTGACGATTATCTATTGTTTCCCATGTAAGATCTAATGGTGAGCTCTGATACCAACTTGTGACGCCCCAACTCTTAAACATACTTAGCTAATAGGATTTCAACCTAATTGAGGTATCAATTCCAGATTGACGATTTTAAGAATCAAAATTTCGTGATGCGTACTAAAACCAACTTGAACCCAACACTCTGATATTTATAATTGAAGAACTCTCAAATGTTATTAACCTATTAATATGTTGTTTTACATTAAATAAATAATACACGTATACAAAACATACATAAATGTAACACAATTTGGTAACGCTTTAAACTAAGGAGACGAATATCTTCACGTGCATCATTTCTTCGGGTAACTGAAATTGAAGTGGGAACGAGTGAGCACATCATCCCAAAAGGGTGCTCAATGAAAACATATAACTCGCAAGTAATCATTTATATACTTCACAGATATAAAAGAATATAAATTGAAAGAAACAAAATGAATCTAAACATTCGGCTTTATTTTCATCAAGATCAGAAAGTTAGACAAACAAGTATGATATGCATACAAGTGATTTCCCTCAAATAAAATACTATATATAATATTACCAACGGATGGCATACGGCTCTACTAATACTATTGCCGACGGATGGCGTACCGCCCTACTATCATAATAAGCAGAAATGTAATACTATTGCCGACGGATGGCATACCGCCCTACTATCATAATAAGAAGAAATGTAATACTATTGCCGACGGATGGCATACCGCCCTACTATCATAATAAGAAGAAATGTAATACTATTACCGACGGATGGCGTACCGCCCTACTAATACTATTGCCGACGGATGGCATACCGCCCTACTTGACTTAGCTAAGAGCCGTGGGGAAAACACAGTCACTCCTCGCAGGGAAATCTCATAACGCATATCACACACATACAATTACATTCAAAACAACCATCGTTCAATGCAATAACAATATACATTCATATGGATAGTAAAAGCACATCATACTCGCAAAGGAAAACTCAATGATTACAAGAAGGTTATAAGGTTCCCACCTGAATTGATGACAGGCCTCGCCTACCTCGAAATCCATAATACACTGGTTCGTCCTTTAGATCGTTCGTTGTTAATAAAGATTAACTATTAACCACACAAGCACTCTAAAGGTTAGCCAAAAGGCTCACACAAGACTCAAACACAATCTTATACAATTCTCTAATTATAGGCTAAGTGAATTATCTAATGGTTGTAAGCCCATTTATGGTTCTATACCTTTTCATTATCTATCTTTATCATATTTAAGGTTTACTAATTAAATTATATTGGTTCTATAGTCTATTAGATAAGTCTTACGAAGGTCTACCACTTTGTAAAAGGAACCAAGAGTCAATTCGGACCATAAGTGGTCCAAAAATACAAATTAAGGTTTCTGGCTCTAAGCCCAAGCCCATGGGTTTAATCCGGCACGGCCCACTAGTCCGGCCCATTACACAGAGTCCAGTCCAACAGAGTCAACTAACGGTCAACGTCCGGTCACCGATCAGACTAACGGTCAACGTCAGTCAAGTCAAGGTCAAGTCGGTCGTAACACGGTGAGTCAACACCGATTCAACTCGATCCAACCAAGTCATTAAACACAGAATCAGTCAGATAATCTGACTGAACAGAAAGGCTCAAGGCCAATGCCTTGCACAGGCCAGAGCCACTGCTCATGCCAAAGAACTCTATTGCACAAACATTATGCAACACAAAAACAGATTAAGACCAAAAGAAGTAAACAATACAACTATTACCACTAATAACAATTCTAACTGCAATATAAATCTCCCAAATATAGCTTCATTTCAACTTTGCTTCAAAATTCTAATACAATTCTTCGCCACCAGACTCGTTACTTAATCAAAACACAAATTCAATTCATAATACATAGAATACCATCAGCTTCTTCATAAACAATCACATGAACTCGGCAACACCAGCTCGTACAATCTTCTTCATCTGTTACTCAAACTCCACCAAATTGTAGTTGTAATTCTCATTCAAACCCACTCATCACCACAGTAACTATCTGTAATTTAATCCTAGCTAAACTATAACTTATCTGCCTTGTTCTGCACCAGCAACCAATTTGGTATCAACACCATTCACTTCATACACCAACTTGGATGAATTGATGACTTCAGAGAAACCAGCCAATCTCATCTCTATACTTCAATTCCATTATAATAGCTTCACCAGAGCAACCAATTACTAACTTATCTGACCAGCCATCCTGCCAGATTCATATCTTCTGCAACACCTAAACATTCATCCACACTTCAATAGTATCACAATCTCATTGTCATAGCCACAGCTAACCCCATTCTTCTAATGGCAGAACTCAATTCAACACTTCTGCCACATACATAGCCACCAACTCCACATTACAACATCTCAGCTCCACAATTTTATCACCTCCAGCAATCATGTAAATCACCCAACCTAATACAACTTCAACTTCTCAAACACATAACCAATTCAATCATCTCCAACTCTGAGAACTAGAGTCAGCTATACCAAACAACAGTCTTACCTATAACTCACAGATTCACACACATTCATAAACACTCAAGAGAAATAATAATTTAGCAATTGAAATAAAGATACTAAACTTATGCGAAGAAGGAATCTTACCCAAGCATTAGAATCCTCTGAATAGCTGAACTCCCAATTCAAATCCACTGAAACCCTAATTCCATCTTGGGGAAGAACACATGAAACCCTAATTCACCTTTTCAATAATTGAATCTTCAAATTAACATCATTAAATTCGTATTCACTTCATACTCTTCAAAACCCATACTTCAATTACTATTAATCATCACCTAATCGAACTCCAACTGAATCCACAGAAAACCCTAATTATCTTCAATCTCGAATTCAAACTCAAGACATCATTACAACTCCAATTAAACAACAACCCAATTGTTCTTTATCCTTCAACAACACTATTTCACCATCTTCTCTTGATTTCCCCATCTCCATAACAAAACCCTGCTCTCGATTTATAACAACAACTAAATCTTCTTCTTCATAATTAGCAGAATCATCACCTCCTCCTTTCTTTATACACCCTCATGAATTGATTCGCTCAACCACACCTCAATTTCGTCTCTCGATCTTTTACGGAAGAATAACAGAGAAGGAGCAGAAGAAAAAGAAGGAAGAAGAAGAAAGAAGAAGAATAAGAGAAAGAGAAAAGTGATTTCTCTTCGACACATTTTTTGGTGATAAGGCCAACAAAGATGATTAAGTCACCCACGAAACGGATAAGGGCAGCCAGGCGATCTAGAAAAAATTAATATTTTGCCCTTCTTACTCATCTGATGATATCTTCATCGTCCGATATCCGATTGACACGTTCGATTAAATCCATTTCGTATAACTTTTCGAGATCTATCTAAAAGTACTAATTTCGATTCTAGATCGTTGTTAAATTAATTTCTATTTATTAAGGTTCATCTCTAATTAATCGAGTCATTAGCGACTAAAACGTCTCTTGACCGGTCTAATAGCGTTGACGAGCTTGAGGCTCGTTACAGTTTTTGAGACTGATATGGTCAGTTCAGGTTCAAATATGCTCAATCGGGTTAGTATAACACACCGAGAGTTGTAGCTTGTAAGGGCATTTCGTACATGTTTCATTATTAACGCTTGGAGGTTTGTGTTGCTCTGCTGAGAACAACACTTAGTCGTCATGCCGCACCGGTAATGAGTACAGGAAATACAAGGCTGGTCATGCATTAATTAATAATGTTGTATTTAATTCACAGAACACTGGGATTGTTGTCACATGCTCCATTCTAGGTGAATTAGTAAAGTGAAGAATTATTCATCACTTATTAATGGCTTTATCTTTTGCAAGTTGTTAGCGCATAATTTTGGCTTTTACAATTGCAGCCCTTAAATGAAAATCCACCATCAACAGTAACTCTCAACAGAGAACTTGTCTATGCCACCACCTCTATTTGCTTCTACTACATTCAACGTCTTTTGTTGCATATTTTGGATTAATATGCCACGGAACATCTTCCCACGTGAACTAGCTTTACTTTGAACGAAATAGACAAGAACTTACGTCTTAAATACCCTCATTCACTACTACCTTACATAAAGAGACTTCATTCTAACACCAAGGTACATACGATCCAAGACCGAAAGTATACTCAAACTTAAGCAAATACATGCACCAAGTGATCGCAAACTTGTAAGCAACTGATTGCAAACTAGCTTCACCTTCGCATTTAAGCAATAAATAAGGAAGCGAGATATCACCTACTGTCTCCAATGTTGCAAATCACGTATTAACACATGTATTCTTTTAGCTATCAACGTTCTTATGCGACTCCCATAACGAAGCACAATATAATTGACACTTAGTTAAATAATCCTTCAAACTGAGGCTTTCATGTTGGTTTAGCTTTCATGAAGATTTCTCCAAGAATGACTGCATACCATTCTTATGCATCACCACTACTTTGTCCTTCCCTCTCCATGCATCTACAGTTCAGCCTAACTTGCATTTCTAGACACATCATGCATCTTGGCCATCCCAATTCTCATTTAGCGCATGCTACTATTGCATATTTGCCATGCTAATTAGCACCCATACTTTGACGCAAAGTTGTGCACCTTTGCTCAACTGGATTAGACTAACTTGGTGATTCTGAGCATCACCATAAAGGTCAATAAAGTCATATCCATCAATGAAATTTATGGACAAATTCCCTTGGAAAATCTCAAACAAGGTTACAATCCTTGAAAATGAGGCACCCACTGCCTACGTTCTTTGAAGTAAGAATACTGCATTCTTCATCAAAATTGGAACTCATTTTACTGCCCATGCACATCTGGTTACTGTTGTCTTTCCCCTTCTCCAAAAGCAGCTTAGTAGCAACAATTGTTGATTTGTAGTTGACAAGAACATCTGCTTGCGGTTATGATTGAATGTAGGTATTTGGACACCCTTATCCAAGCATATCGTTCACACTTTCATAAACCAGGTGCAAGCACACTCCTTGTATTCATCTAGCATCAATGAAGAACACTATGAAAACGCAAGACCGTGGTGTATTTTTTCCTAACATGTGTTTCTTTATTCATCATTTCCATAAGCTTTATGCTAGATAAGAATTGGTCTTCCAATTCTTCTTTCATGGCATCACATTTCCACGAAAATGATGTTTCACAACCAGACTTTGCATTACCTCCAAGGTACATGCATTCAAGAGGGTTACTAAAATATTCCACTAAACCGGATGCAATGAGACACCTTCAATTCTATCGTATAAAATAATTCTCAATTATCTTTGCCACTACAAAGGCCAATAACATCTTTGAGTTCAGGAGTTTTCACAAAATTCTCGTTACTGTTTGTAATGTACACGATACTGATAACAATACGAAGATATGCATTCAAAATGCTTAATCTTTGCATACTTGTGAGAAACATGGACTTTAAATTCTGACTTGCACCATAGAAGTCATCATACTCTTCAGTTTTGTCATGCAATCACTTGATAACCCAGTTTCCAATGATTCTCGCACGTTCGTCTGACACTTTAGGCAGAAATTTAGACATCTTCGTCTTGAACTTTCATGGCCTGTTGCTACCTCAAGCTTCAAATTTATTTCCAATTGATCTTTACACACAAGATTAACTTTTTTAAGTCTTCATACTAACGAAATCCAAACAATTCATCACTGAATTCGATAAACAAATGACACCAACTTGAGTAAAATAAAGAAAAATTAAGAACGGTGTCCTCAAACACGGCTCTGATACTAGCTGTCACATGCCAATTTTGCGGCCTATAGTTTTCCATGGGACACGAATGGCAATACTCCGTGGTTCAGTGATAAAATTCACCCACAAGTACTCAGCCTTGCACATTTTCATCAAAGTATGCATCTGCCTTCACTCATAAGGCTTTACGCAACTGAAGTCTTTCTTCTTATTTTCTCTAACTCTTTATGCCTATATAAGCATAAGAGGTTTGACATGCATCAATCCCATTGACCAACTCACAAAATCAACAATATCATAAACACAAAGACATAATGCAACAAACCTATTTTATTACATCAAAGGAAGATTACAAAACTCGTTCATCGCATGGACTAAACATGCCATCACTTCTCTTAGTGATGCTTTATTCTCTAAAACATGAGACTAACTCTCCTCTTTGTGAACCTAATGATTTACAAGGCCTCTCACACTGTTTATACAGTAGTTACAATAGCTAAAATCGTGCATAACCGATTACACAAGCCCTGAACAGCCAAGTTCCAAGGGGTAGTTTCTATAACCACCTACAATGCTTTTTAACTGCCAACTTTTGTGTTGTCAATCCAATTCATGCTACACTTATTCTCGGTGGTTTCGTAAGGCCAAACTCAGTTATAAAGCCAATTGATAACCGTCTCAAACCAAACCTTGCTCTGGCATGTGTGTGATGCGCGTATAACTTGTAACTGACAGCCTGAGCCAATACACAACCATGATGGTGTTATACTTGTCTTGACCGAAGCCAATGCACATCCATCATGGCGCGAAAATTATCTTGGCTGTGAACTTAACTCATATTGATACCAACATCCGAGTAAAGTCATGCCAATCATGCCTTGATCTGTTGCTTGGCTCAGCTCTATACTTTAGGTACATCACTTGCATTCTTTTTGCCGAGCAATAGACAACAATGTCACATTTGGCAACCCCACTGTTGCATATGCATTTTCCAAGCCTTAGCCAATGCTTGGGCCAATGCCTAAGTCATTCCATGACTTTCATTGCATCCCTAATTCCTTCGTTGAGCTGGGCTAACTCTGAATCAAGGATATACAACACTATCGCATAGTATTGTGTGAAATAACTTTTATTGTCTAATACATGATGGCTCGTCGGATTTGTAAGCTTTATCCTCTAGACCACTAACTGCAGTGTAGACCCATGATGAAGATTCATCGACTAGGAAAATAACACTAGCCTACCAACGAGCCTCATGATGAACCATCCAGGGGAGCCAAAGCGTAGGGGACTCGAACCTAGGACCTCCTAGAGTGCATCAAATCTTTGAGGCACGGGGATGACCAGCTGAGCTAGCTACCCATTTTTAAAATTTTTCTAAACTTAAATTTGGAATACAAAGCACGCGTGGAAATGAGGTAAATAAGAAAATAACAAGTGTTGTTTTGTTATTCATCATGGCATAGAGCATCTCCAGTAGTTTCAAAACATTCTTTTTTTTATACGCCCCATAGGAGACCCAAAATTACACGGACAATAAAGAGCCTAAGAGAAAAGTCTTAGCCACACTTTTGGTGGGTAGACCTATAACATCATCTCCAATAGTAGGTGCTAAAATTTTTATGTGGATGTCTTATTTAGAGGTTAGAATGGTTCAAATTGGTCAGTTTGTAATATCAACTGCATCTATTCCAATACATAACGAATTTCAAGTTTGACTTCCGCATCCATCCAACATCCACCGAATTTGCATCCATTAGACGTGCAGATAAACTGATTGGGTGCTAACGATCAAATGAGTTCTTTTTTATAATCAATATTTCAAATACAAAAACATAATTATTAAAAATGACATGAGTTCCCATAAACCCTACACAATATAAATATATATATATATGAGTGTCGTGGATAACACCTCCAAAAAAACAAGCCCAATTTTTTTTGACGGAAGTAATTTGGATCGCACAAATTCCATCTATATATATTCCATAAAATGCACTAGTTGGATACCCAGACGCAAAAAAACAGGTGGACCGGTTCAAATACGGGGATTCTCATACCTAGTCTTGTTTTGGCTCTTATTTTGGTTTACATATGTAGAAAAATAAGATTTTTTTGATCATAAACCATCTCCAATGGAGCGAGGTCTTATTTTTAAAAATTTATATGTGGAGAAGGAAGAAAAGTGATTTTTTCCTCTATCAGTCAAAAAAAATATATTCAAAATAATAATTAAAAAAAATCAGTAAACAACTGACATGGAAGTCTACCTGAAAATCTAGTTAAAATTTTCCCTTATACCTTTTGCTATCCATGTCACCACTCCAAACTTTTAGGATCCAGTCATTGGAGAATTAGATTTTTCTTCCTAATTAGAGGTCTAAAATCTTAGATGTCAGTAACTTTTTAGCAACTGGAGGTCTAAAACTCTAGGTATCGGTGAAAAATAACACTTTTAATAATTACTCGAGATACTCTAAATTATTCCTACATCATAAATTTCATTTTAAAAGAATCATATTTAACACATAATCATACCAAAAAAAATATTTATATATTTTTTTAAAGCATGTATATTAAAAAAAAAAAAGACTAAATTGTTATTACACGCGGGTATTTGATACCGATAGAATCTAAAAATTATTTTATGTTTATCCAAATCTAGAAATTATATGGTGAAATTTTAGTCACCAAAGATGAGTTTTAAGACAAATTTTTTTATTTGGGCCACGTCTGAAAAATTATCACAAATGAAGGTCTAATAATGACCTCCACGCAGCCTCAAGGTAAAGGATTATGGAAAAATATTTTGAAATCTGCTTATTTTCTAAATAATGCACTGTCCTTTAAGTTGGGGAATGGGAGGTCCATCAGATTTTGGGTGGAAAAATGGACTTCTAATGGTCCTTTAAAAGATAGATATCCAGTTATCTTTAAGGTTGTGTGTCAGAAGAATGCTACAATCTTTGAAATGGTGGTTAATGGCAGATTGCAGTGTCATGCTAGAAGAAGATTGAATGCACATGAGCAGCTGAAATTTGATAGTCTCTGCAATGAGTTAGGACCTATACCAGATTTTTCTGAAGAGGCGGATGAGATTTCTATGGAGAGAAATTTTTCAGTGCAGGAATGTTATAATATGCAGTTGGAAGACAGATCAGAATGCAGCTTTGAGAAATTTCTTTGGAAGAAAGGAATTCCATCTAAAGTGAGCTTCATGTTATGGGCTAACTTTCATAATTTTCTTCCAACTTTGACAATGTTGAGTCATAGAGGGGTGTATGTGCAGAGTAAGATTTGTAAATTCTGTCAACAGGAGGATGAGGTTGCTGATCACATTTTTTTGCATTGTCCGTATGCTTCAGAGGTTTGGGCTTTCTTTGTTAAGGATTTTAAGGTGTCCTGAACATTTCTTGCAACTGTGATGGAGCATTTTGAGTCTTGGATGATGAATAATCTACAAGGTAGAAGCAGGAAGCTGTGGTGGTTGGTTAATTATGCTATACATTGGCATCTTTGGAAAGAAAGAAATACAAGAGTTTTTGGTGGAAGAATTAAACCTGTTTCGGAGACAATTTTGCTCATTATAAACACTATCATTATATGGTGTTTTGAGAATGAGATGTTTAGAGGTTATAGTGTAAATCATATTTTGTTTTATTGGGACACTGTCATTCACATGTGATGTATGTGAGTGACTTTGTTCTAGCTCTGTACATATTTTTATTTTAATATAGCCTTCTCTTTTCAAAAAAAAAAGACCTCCACGCAGCTCTAAATACCATCACATGAAATGTGATGTTATTGCGGTGACGCAGGTGTTGGAGGAATCATTAGAGATGGAAGTGGAGGTTTCGTTACTTGCTTTGGAAAACACATTTACAAGAACACCAACGATGTGGATGAAATTTGGGCAATCAGAGATGGGCTTTGTTTGGCCGCTGATTTGGGCATACGTTGTGTAGAAGTGGAGAGCGACTATTGCTATGATATTCAACTCTGCAAAAATGAAGTTGAACCAAGCTTGAACAACTGCAAACGTGTCCAGAAAATTCTTTTTTCTCAAACAAAAATTTGATCAAGTGAAATTTCAAGAAAGATACAGGGAGGCCAATTTTGTTGCTGATAGATTGGCCAAAGATGGTGCTGCCAAAATTCACGAGGGCATCAGGATTGATAGTATGCCAAGTTTTATTGTTTCTGAATATTGTAATGATGTTATGGGTGTAACTACACCAAGACTTGTTGTTTTTGGGTCGCCTTAGCTCTTTGTTAAGAGGCTAGTTAAAATTCTTTATATAAAAACAGAGTTTTTTCGAGCGCTCTCATTAACCGGAGCTTCTGGTTGATTTTGGCCCCACCATTTAACTTTTTAAAGGAAATTTGTTTGACATGGCCCAATAGAATACATGGAAAATATTGTCTGGACCCACGAGATTTTACAAGTGGAAAAAAAGATTTTTTGTTAACAAAAGCAATTATCTCCAGAAATATATTGTTGCAAAAAACAAATTAAATCAAAAATTAATCACAGAGGCACGATTTCATCATAAAAGTTAAAAAAAAAAATTAAATCAATCACATAATTAATAAATAAAAAAGATGTAAAAAAGATGTTCAATGTCCAATGTCCAGTTACATTTTTCATAATCACTTTTTTTTCTTCCTAATTACTGCTCCATTTTATTCAATTATAACTAATAAAACAAAATTACACTTACAATAAGAATTAGGAAAAATAAAATTGATCGAATTGGTCATGGGTACGAACCGTTGACCAATACAGCTTTCTCTTCCATATAATAATTGTTTTTTATTCCTGTCAAAAATCAAAAAAGAAAAATTGTTAATACAAAACCGAGGAGTGTTTGAACGTGATATCATGCAAAACGATGATAATAGAAAAGTGCAACAGACAATCATTAATGGATTTGATAATAATCCGTTGAGAAAAAGGAAAAATATAAGTGCCAAAAATAAAAAATAAAATTATCAAAGAAAAACTTTTCCATTTTCGAAAACTCTAAACATGGAGGGATTTTTCCGTAAGCAATATTTTTTAGTGAAAGAAATATTAAAATAATTTTATCATAATATTTTGTTGAATAAAAATACTGCATCAATAAATACTCGGCTATACAATTACACAATGGCTATCCAAAATTACAATCATTAGGTAACTTTTTAGATTTTGATTGATATTATTTCCATATTTATGAAATTTAAATATATTTTTAAGATTAATGTTTCTAAACAAGCCTGCTAAAATTTCCATCCCATTCCCAGCCTTTGTCTATATAAAACGTTGAACCAGAGCTGAAACCCTATTTTCCTCGGCGAAGTCTCTCACTTTCTCGACGCGGGTTTCCATTAACGAGGTAGTATTTTCTCTTCCCGTGACTGTGATTTTGTTTCCCTTTTTCTATTAAATCTTTTATACAATGGCCATGATTTTCTCTCTATTTTTCCATTGAATCTTTTATATAATGTTGAATCGCTTGAAAAGTTCACATCACTCTTATATATTTGATTAAACATGATTTTTTTATTTGGTTGATTTACAACATATTTGGGATTTTAGTTGAGAGATTGAGTTTCATTAGGTTCCATTAGCAGTTAACACGGTATGGGTGATGATTTCTTAGTTAACCTGGTCAGTATATCTCTCTTCTATCGATTATGATGAGTTCTTAGTTATTTTGATTTTCTATCAAATTTTGAGCTTAAGGTGTTGTTTGATTATTAGTTCAAACTATGGAAAAAGCCGGGTCAATAAAACTTAACATTTTACTTGACTATATTTTCTTGAATTTATTTTGTAGATTTGGATGGTACTTCCTCGCAGTGAAGAAACGAGTTTATGGGATTTCTAATGTTCTTAACATGTATATATTTCCAATGGTATCAATTTTCAACCTCCGATTGCATGTCATTAATTTCGTTGGATCACAAGGTCCTAATGACTCCGGGTTCTTGGTTCTCTTACCAAGCTTATGAGAAATATGAGTGCTTCAGGTACAACTTAACGACTCTCTGATTGAATAGTCCTGGAGTTTTGCTGAATTAGGGTCTTGGTTATTGGTTTAGGTATTAATGAGTTTGATTATCTACTGATACCAATGGAAATATGATCAACGTAGCCTATTGATACAAGCCAGAGACATGCCATGGACAAGTGATGGCCAGGTAAATTAACTATTGCAATTTACTTTCATCTTGGTGGCCGTACTGATTTTATATACTCCCTCCGTTCCATTTTAGATGATGTTTTAGGGTTATTTTTTTGTTTCACAATACTTGAAAGTTTTCATATTTTCCCACAAAACTACCAATAACACCCTTACATTTTGTCTTGGAACTATAAGTTTATTTTTAAATGCACTAATAGCAATTAATGTTTGAAGACTTTTCTCAAGGGTATAAATGGAAAATCTTCACATCTCTCTCCATTTCTTAATCTGCGTGAAAACTACAAAAACATCATCTAAAGTGAAACGGAGGGAGTATTTGTTTTCCCAATGGAGTTGTAGTTTTCATGCATGGTGTATCTTAGGTGGTGAGAATGATTTAATTAGTTGACTCTTTGGAAATGGTATTTCTATGAGTTTTTGTATTTTTGGTGATTGTGGTGGCGGGTGACTTGGTTTTCTTTTTTGCTTTCGTTTATCGAAGCGATGAATCGTTGATAGCTATTGCAATATGAGGAGCGGATGTTCGGTTCAAATCATAAAATTTGGAATCGGACACACTTTAGTAATTAAAAATATTTCAGCTATTAAATGCGATAGACTAAGAGTGAAATCTATAGCGAGTTGCATATTGATATGGTGCATGCATCTATGACAGCATCCCTCGAAAGTTAAATCAGAATCAGACAACTTCCCTTGAATCAGACTCAAACATAGCTTATATAATGGAGTCTCGGATGTACTACATATCATGTTTACAGGGACTAATTCTAATGTTGATTAACTGCTTAGTTTTCTTTTGTTAATACGTACAATTTGGAATGCGGATTGGATTGGTTGGATTTTTATTTATATTGGTTGAATTTTTATTTATCTTCATCCATGCATGACATTCTACTAAATCATCCGAGCAAAGGAATTGTTTGAAGCCTGTTTTTCCTGTAAAATCTATTATTTGATTGGAAAATGCATGAATACAATATAATGTAAATGTAAGTGGTATCACCTGAAGGACTGTATTGATGGCCAAAAATCGTCATATTGGCAATAAATTAGAGAGTTGGATTACGCTAATAAACGTAGGTATAGTGGTAGTAGCAGAACCAATATATGTTTCCCCTCAATATAGCGTATTTGGTTCGGGGGAATCAGAAGCCCTGAGTAAAAGAACTCAATTTCTTGAATCAAATAGTAGATTCTGATCGAATCTGATTTCCCCCATTCAATAAAGATCATAAGATCATTTTAGAAGATAAATATCTTTCTTATGCTTCGGTTTTTATAATATTTGTATATAGATGCGATTGAGAGGAATTCAGAGTGCGGATATAAGTCTAGAAGAAATTTTTTGCCAAAGATAGTGTGATGATATTTTTATCATATTTTGTAAATGTTTTCATTCCACTTAGATATATTTGGTAGTCTTTGATTTGTACATATTATAAATTAGAGTGTGGAGATGAGAAACTTTGTAAGTATAGAAGATAATTTTTCTAAAATCCCTGGATAATAGATGAAATTTTCTTTAGGTTCTTTCTATATTTTGTTTGTTTATTTTGTATATGTACATGGAAATTATTTGGGTGTGGAAATGGAAATATTTTGTAAATTTAGGTTATAATTCAACCGGGGAATACAAATTGGCCAGAAAAAATCTTATGACAAAGTGAATGATAGTGATGATAATTTTAGTTATGGAGGATTTCACAATATTGGGAATTGATGAGAGTGACCAGATTAAACGGAGTGCTACTTTTTTTTCTTTTAGTGTGAATTTTTTATGATTTAATTTTGTGCACAACGTCTAATATAAATTTTATTATTTGTTGATACAACACAGTAAGAAAATCCTTGGGCAGATCCGTGAAACCAGTTAGACTGTTCCGAGCAAGTAAGAGAAAATTATTTAAAAGTGTATGGGCGTGATACTAGAGAGAAGAATCAAGAGAAGGCGTGGAATACTCTCGAGTTCAAATGCAGGTACATGTATAAATTGTTCTATGTGCATGATATTGTAGATTTTAATTCCATTTTGGAATGCACTTTTAGTTCCTATGGGAAGTATACATTCAATAGTGGTGCCGACATAGCCAAGGATGGATCCAGAGAGTAAATCCCCAAAAACGCGATCATGGGAAGGAGATACCAAAACCTTGGCTAAGTATTTGTTAAGTTTATGTTCATTGTTGCATTACATTTAATAAAGTTTTGTTTTGGACTCAAGATTACATGTATTTGTTGTTGAATGTGAGTAAGTAGAGATATGCAATTCATATTTATGGTTTTGTACTCAAGGGGTGTGTAAGAGAAAAAGGACAGTACACGAGTGAAGTCTTGGCTATGATATATGATGGTTAATAAGTGCAAATGGACATATGCATCTCACAGGGACGGATCATTGTTTACACGGAGAGAGAGGAGGTGTAAGGATGCTTTATGCCCAACACACAGAGGATATGGAAGATGTTAAGAGTAAGCTAATTTTAATGGCGTTGTCTAACTTGGAGTTTGTATTTATTTTTAACATTTTTTGTTTCACGCCTACTCAGATATTAGCTTGGATTATATTAAATTTATGATATTTTACCAGTTTTTCCTTCCCCTTAAATAATATTTTTGATCTTAATAAAGTACCTTGAGCGAGGAATAGAGCATGAGTGACAAACTAGTAATAATAGTAATGAAATGAAATACATTTGTGATAATTTTCACCTGGGTACTACACACCGTCAGATGTGAAAAAATACTTCGAGCACATGGCATCATTAGATTGGGGCTTTATGACATCTCTATAGTTCTGGGAATTCCCGAACCAAAATCTATCGGAATACACTATGTTATGATTTTCTGAGATCTTTGAATCTTCTGATTTTACTAATCAACAATCGCTCGTTTCAACCACCAATTGAGAGCAACCACATAGATAGTTCTCCACTCAACTCATAGTTTTAAAATAACCTCCCAATGAACCGCCGCCCACCACCCCAAGCGTCCAATGGCCTCCGTCTACAGGCACAACACAATCATCACCTCAACCATGCGCATATACACAACCTGCAGGCCGCTCCCAAAAACCTAAAATTCATCAAGTCCTAAGAAATTTTGTTCAACCCAAAGCAAGAGGTTTTTTAGACCATTACATGCATCCCAACCATCAAAAGCTTTCAACTGAGTCCCCATCTTCTTCCTCTACCTTTTCATCAACCCACTCATCAACCCATCAAAAACAAAAAAGAACTGAAAAGAAAAATCTTGTTGATCAAAAAAATGAAGAAAACGAAAACTGTCAACAGAATCAAAACCAAAAGTTTTGCTTTACAGAGAATAGGAAAAGCCAAGGTTCACCCCATATTTCTACTGACGAAGATACCCTAAAGCTTTACAATCACATCACCACCACACAAAAAGAAACTTCACTTTTCCAATTAACTGTAAGAATGGAAGCCCTCATGCATGAACATGAAGACCGAAGTATCGCCGTTATGGTTTTAGAAGAAAACATCTCATTCACAGGGATAAAACAAACAACATTAAAACATTGGAGCACAACCAAGATCAAGAAATTCGAAACTTGGCCAAACATTGACAATAGGATCATCCAATGTATTGTCGAACATACACACGAGAAAACATGACTGCTGAAGACTAAAACCTTGATTATGTCCAACCAAGTGATACTCATTGAGGACTGGAGTACTTATCTAAAGAACCCAATGGAATGCTTCAAGATGGCGATTTTTTGGATTCACTTGTTGGGACTACCTACCTACTTTGAAGATGATATATAAGTGAAAGAATTAATCAGTGACACTGGTGAAGTGCTAGAAGTGGATCTCGACTACAAACCGGTAAGAGCTAGAGTAGAGGTGACTCTTTCTGAACCTTTCATGCCATGTATTTTACTAAATAACACTGCAAAATCATGGGTACAATTTGCATATGAACACCTCCTGACTCTATGTTATCGATGTGGCCTCATTGGACATATCTCGGATGAATGTACAGTGTTCATCAGCACACAACATGCTTTGCAAGACACTACACATCCTTTGTTTCCTTATCACCATCTTAACAACAAGATGAAAGCGGCTAGACCTAGACCACAATACTCATACCTCACCGCAACTTCATCAAACCACCCATCTACAAGATCTTCATCAAAAACCCCTCATAAACCAAACACCACCACCACCCCCATAAACCCATTAGCCAACCAACCCAGAACTAATCAACAACAAACACCACCACCAACACCTTCATTCTCAACACCACCACCTCCATACTCAACACCACCAACACCTCCAAAATCCACGGTTACTAGACCGGTGCCGACTAGACCGAACCAGTTCATGAACCTACAAGGTTTCAACTGGACCCCTCTGCAACAACATCAGTTTTTCCCAATTGCAGGCTCTGACAGCGGCCCATCAAATTCAAACATCGAAAAATATGCAAGTTCGTCTACTGACAAAAGCAAGAATGATGAAACTCTGGCAAAGCTGCAAAAAGGAACGGGTAACCTGAACTTCGGATCTGGATTCGGGTCAGGGTTAAAAATTTTGGGGCTCGGATCAACCACTGGCAGCAAAATGGGCTCTGGTTCTGGAAAAAGCTCAAGCCAAGAAAATATACCAAACCCGCTAATAGGTGGACCAATCCATTTTGGTATGCCCGTACCCAAACCCTATAACATCAACTCAGAACCGCCTTCACATATGGATAAGGGGAAAAGCATGGGACCACCAAACTACTACCATCTCACATCTACAACACCGATCAAGGCCCAACAACAATCAACTTCAACTTCCTCTGACATACAGACAAATCAGTTACATAACTTTTTCAACCCATTGTATGCTCAGACGCTGGATAATGCTTTAGACATCCCGCACACAATTGTCAGCCTGGTGATCACAAAAGTGAATGGAGTACCGCATGTAAAGGTGGCTCACAATTAGATCCACCCACCAGAACCTATAACAGAGGTACATCCTGATCCAAAGCTTCATACCTATAAGAGATCAACACCAAAGAAAAGGAAACCCTAAGCACCTCGAAATTCTACCAACACCAGACTTTGCGGCTCCACCACCTCAACCCAAAGCAAGAAAATTCCTATCCCTCTCCACCCTCTAACCAGAATCAACTAGGTCCTTCCAACAACAATATGAGGTACCTACCACAAGGAGCAGGAAAACAAAAGAAGCACAGTCTACTTCACAACAGAACCAAATGGAAGGAAAAGGCAAGAAGACATATGCAGAGGAAGAAAGCATCACAAGAAAACCCACAACTGCACCAGCTTGGCAACTATTTCTAGAATATGAAGAGAATGATGTTGAGGCTTCAACTAACAACAAGCGAGCTATTGGCAAGAACCAGAGCTTGCAACCCAAATAAGTTACATGGCATGGAACTGTCGGGGGATGCATGATCCTTTGACAGTTCGAAAACTATGTGAATTCAATAGGTTCACAAACTTAGTTTCTTATTTTTATCTGAAACTCTTTGTGATGATGTACTTATGTCTACTTTGAAGTCTAGATTAGGTTTTGATGAATGTTTTGCACTTTCTTGTAATGGACGGAAAGGTGGAGTTTGCCTTATGTGGTCAAACCACCTACAAGTCCAGATTATCTTAGTTAATCAAAGTGTAATCCATGCGTATATCACTCCCACTGCACCTCAAAAACCCTGGATATTCACTGGAATATATAGACCTCCACAACCTCGGGCAAGATGGGATCTGTGGAAAGACTTCAACAACATCATACCACCACATACCCTGCCATGGCTGCTAATGGGAGACTTCAATGAGGTCCTTACTCAAGACGAAAAAAAAGGAGGCAAACTTGTTACCCATGACCAAGCAAAACTCTTCAAAGAAAAAGTTATCAACTCTAATGGTCTTATCGACCTAGGCTACTCTGGCATACCCTACACTTGGTAAAATAAGCAACAAGGATGCAACCTCATCATGGAACGGCTTGATCGCGGACTCAGCAACCAAAAATGGCTACAATCACATCCTCATGCAATGATACAACACTTACCAAGGATTGGATCAGATCATGCACCCATTCTACTAAAAGAGAAGGCCATCCCAAGACTACTACAAAGACCATTCAGTATCCAACATCTCTGGCTAATCCACCCCCACCTGCCGGAGGTTGTCAATAATGCTTGGAATATGGTTTACAGCCCATCACCTCCAACAAACTTGCTCAGCAGGATGAACACCAATGCAGACATGCTTCAAGTGTGGAGCAAAAACACATTTGGTCACTTGCCAGGCCTGATTAAGGAAGCTGAAAATCAAATACAAAAAGCCCAATACAACCGTGCATACACAACGGGCCAAACACTGGCATTTTGGCTAGAAAGTGAACATCAAGCTAGAAATACTCATCTCGCACTCATCCACAACCAAGAAATCTTCATGAAACAAAGATCGATAGTCCAATGGTTACGGGAAGGCGATCTAAACACCACATATTTTCACACAAAGGAAACTATACATAGACGTATCAACCATATCCGACAAATTCAGATGGAAGACGGACGGTGGATAGATACTCCAATGGAAATGGGCCAAGCATTTCACCCAACAATATTGTGCGCCAGATACAGTGATGGACATGACGTTGTTCGATTGCATCCAACCAAGGTTATCGGAAGGCCAATTAGAAAGCCTAACAAAACCAGTGTCAACACGATAAATTAAGGCAACACTGGAATCCATTGGCGCGGAAAAAGCACCTGGCCTAGACGGATTCACCACTAAGTTCTTTAATTTTGCATGGGAAACTACAGGACCAAAAATCATCAACATGGTCAGGTTTTGTAGCGCCCCCTAAGCTAACAGCTGACTAATCCAAGAGATTAACTAAATAAAGAGGCACTAAGAATCTGAATCATATACTTAAGCATTTGATGAAGGAATCTGCTATAAAACTTAACCCAAAACTAACCCCGCTCAGAAATATATATACAAGATCTTCTCTCAGATGATACATATACAATAGTCATTTGGTTTACAAATAGAATATACAACATAATAAATATATCAGATTATAACCAACTAAAGAAGTCAACTTCTCGGAGCTGTCGTTGCGTAACTCTGGTCTGTCTCTGAAACTGAAAGTGGGAATAATTAACATTTAACTTCTAAGTAATCATAGGCAAGATTTGGAAAACAATACATGTTTTCGGAGCATTAAATAGTGACCAAGTCACTGAAATAAACAAACATGAATATGGACAAACTCCTTCGTCAAACAATGTATATATTGAGTGTCGACCACTTCCTTACACACCCTATTAGACTATATGGTGTCGACCAATTCCTTACACACCTATTAAGCATAAAAGAAGAATTCATGTATATATAAATGAAGGAGCCTATCATATTCCTAATAGATGTCGACCAATTCCTTACACACCTATTAGGCATACAAATGGAAATTCTTATTTCCCAAACAATTCATATTGACAACAAAACATCACAGGTCCTTTCAAAACCATGGAAAGATTAACAGAATCAACAGAATTATCGTAAAACAAGTTGAACAGTGCATAAAATGTACAGACAGAAATGCATGACTTTGTTAAACATAAACTTTTGTAAAAGAAACAACAATGGTTACCATAGAGTCAAATGTATTCCCACCTCTTTTAATGACCAGCCACGCCTACCTCGAGATCCACGATCCACCGGTCCATCCTTTGAATCGGTCGTGGTTAACATAGTCTAACTGTTAATCACACAAGATCTCTAAGAATCTAGCCAAGAGGCTCACACAAGGCTCATAACATAATTCATACAAGTTCCAGTTATCAGCTAAGTGAACTATCTAATGGTTCTAAGCCCATTATGGTATCTCATTATCTACCTCTAACGTAACTAAGAGTTTACTAATCCAATTGGGTTGATTCTATAGTCTGTAACTAAGTCTTATGATCATCTAAAACTTAGTAGAAGGAACCAAATGACGATTCAGACCATAAGAGGTCCAATTCATCAAGATACGTAAACTAGCCTTAAGCCCAAGCTGTAGGATCAGAATATCGCGACATCAATACCTCGCGAGATCAATAAACGACAGCATTGCGAAGGTATCGCATATGAGTAATATAAATGACGCAATGAATGACGACAACCAAAACACGAGAAAGATGTGAAGACCTAGCGAGATCTAGGAGAGTTGCGAGATTATATATTTGTACACTTGCGATATTTCGCAAGTCATTCCCGAAAATAAAGGACAGCTTAGTTGTCATCCACTATGTAATACCCTATATAAAGAGTTGAACAGGTCTGTTGAGGGAGAGATCTTTTTTCGAGTGTTGGGCAAGTCATTAAGAGAGAGAAAATTTAGAGGGATTGTAATTCTTTAACTGATTTCCATTTCATCTTGTAAGCATTTTAAGAGTTTAATCAATAAAAATTATAATTGTTCATCCAAAAATGATTTGATTGTATAGATTCTTGTGAGGGGTGTAGTGTAGGATTTCCTGCAACTACATATTGGCGCTAGAAACAGGGAGAGAGTGAAGATTAACACCGTGATTTGAAAGAATTTGGAGTAATAGGGAAAGAATTTCATATAATTCTCAACAACTTACTGAAATTGAGAAATGGCTAGAAGAAGATATGCATCAGAACAACCAACAACTGTTAGAAGGAGTAGAAGACTTGCTGGAGAAAGGAAAAATGAAATGGGAGAATCCTCAAGAATGAACACAAGAAATAATGAAGAAAATCAAATTCAATCACCAATTCAACCTAGTCTAGAATAGAACTGTGGATTATGATAGAGTAAGTGTGCATACTTGGAGATCGGATTTACGTGGACGAAAGGGGAGAAGAACGAAGAATCGATAAACAATGGACAAGAGGAGAGAGATTGAGAAGTGATTGGAGAAATAATTCATGGAAATGAAGAGGTCGCAGCATTAGAGACATTGAGACAAACAATACATGAAGAAAGACGATTAGAGGCAGAGGAACATGCAAATTTAACAAGGCAAAATCATGAGTTGAGGATTGAAAATATGAGGTTACAAAACAGAAGGTCGAGAAGCACTACAAGGTCAAGCTCAAGATCAATTAGAGAGGAGAGAAGAAGAACTTTACCTATAGAAAATGTTAATGAAGAAAATCGAGAGGAAGTGCAAAATCCAGACGAGGAACGTTGCGAAAGAAGAGAAATAATAGAAGATCGTTATATCCCACGTCCCGAGGTTCTTCAAAATGGACGAAATGATGGAAATCAAGGAAATAGGCAGCGACAAGGGCGGAATAATCCAAATGACGAAGAAAATCAGGAAGAAGGAAGAAGAATATTGCATGGGAGAGAAAGACAGAGGAAGCAAAAAGAAATTGAAGATGAAATTGAAAGACACTATGTTGAGCAAGCACGTCTAGCTTGCGAAAGAGAAAGATTGAGAACATAAATGGAAGAAAAGGAGTTACAAGAAGCAATTCACCAGAATAATCATGATAATCGAGAAAGAAGGCGAGAACAAAATCGCAAAAATGGTAATATCAATGAAGAATATGAAAGAGTACAAAGGAGAACCGATAGGCAGCAAAGAAGAGAAAATGATAGATATAACGGTGTGCGAATTCGTGAAAGAGATGAAGGAGAAGATCGTATAGAAAGACGAGAAGGGAATGATGAACAAGAAAGTCAAAGCAGACATGAACGCAGGAGAAGAGAGGCGGAACTAAAAAGACCAGTGGATCCAAATTCTGATGTAAATGAACAAATCCTGAGAGAATTGGCAGAAATGAGAGCAATGCTGAACAGTAAAAGGGGAGGAGGAAAGAGACAATTGGATGAGGCCATCGAAGAAGCTGCGAAAACTCCATTTACACAAGAAGTGCAACTAGGAGGAATACCCCCAAAGTGTAATTTACCTATGTTAACCAGCATTTTTGATGGAACAACTTGTGCAATACAACACATCAAAGCTTATGTGAGATGCATATTACAATGGGAAAATCATGATGCTATATTGTGCAAGTATTTTGCATCAAGTTTGATAGGAGAAGCGCTGAAATGGTTTGAAGGTTTACCAAGAAACACAATCACATCATTCAACCATTTACAAGCTATATTTTTAGGGGCATACATAAGTAATAATTCCTCGTGACCGGGTATTGAAGATGTATTTGGGTTAAAACAAAGGGTTGGCGAAAGTTTGAAACATCTGACCGTGAGGTGGAAGACAATGTGTAGCGATATGGCTGGTCGTGTGGATGAGAGATATCTAATTTTATCATTCATTAACGCTATGTTCGCAACCAATCTGTTATACATTCAGGTTTTTAGAATCAAGAATACAATCACAATGACTGAGTTGCGAGAACTTCAGGAGGAGTACATTGCTCTAGAGGAAAAGAAAAATGAGATGGAATCATACCCTGTTGCGAATGAAAGTTCAAGAGCCGCGAATGCAAGTTTTTTGCCTAAATTGATAAACACAGTGGCGAGCACCTCGTAGGGTCAACAAGAAATGGTAACGGATGATGGTCAGCGAAAGTTAGTAGCCATGGGAAGTCGTGATCAGGAAGAATTTGAAAGAGAGAGAAACTTCTATAACCGTGGCGGAAATAGCAAAATTCAAAGACTTGATCAGCCGCAAGAAACTTACGGAGGTCAGAGGCAGAATTATCATAGAGGGCAGCGAGGTCATAGGGTAGTATGGGAGGAAATAAAGATGCCCCAACTGAATGCTAGTGTGGAGAAGATATGGGAAGCTATAATCCTGATGGAAAATATACCTGCACCATGGAACATGGGGAATGAACCGCCTCCGGGTGATAGAAGTCATGAATTCTGTTCCTATCACCATTTTCATGGACACCTAACAAATGATTGCAGAAACATAAAAAGAATCATCCTCAGAATGATAGACCAAGGGAAGCTAAATCATTTCTTAAAATGTGAAGAGAAGACTCAACCATTACCACAGTCACCAGAAATTCACAGAGTAAACACAACAAAAGTGAAAGAAACATTTGTAGTAGAAGTTGGAGCGAAAGCCAAAAACTTGTTCTGCAACTCTATCGTACATTCGTACAGGACAATTGAATATTTTCATGATAGTGTTCTCAATAGGGTTTTCGCAAGAGATGCTGATAATAGAGAAGTAATGAACATCGCGAAGACATCGCCACTAAAGGAATGGCAAACGCAGATTATTTCTTTTACCGCAGAAGAGGTACCTGAGGGTGGAGAGATGCATGACAGTCCATTAGTGGTAAGATTGGAGATTAACCCAAAAGAGAAGCTCATATGCGAATACCGCAGATTATTCCTAAAAGAGAAGCTCATATGCGAATACCACTGAAAGGATTATCAACTGAAATTTTGTTTTGCATAGTCGATGTGGAGTCCCCCTATAATGCATTAATTAGGCGCCTTGGTTACATGAGATCTTGGGTGTAGCATCGACTTACCAACAGTGCATCAAATTTCCTCATCCTAGTGGTGTTGGAGTTATAAAAGGAGATTGGGCTGAGGGACAAAAGTGCTATGAAGTTGATGTGGAATCTTGCGAGGAAAGGGCTGCTCAAAAGAAGAACTGGAAGCAGAACATCAAAGAAGAACAAAGAAGGGAAAGACTGATGGTGGACGCAATAGAAGTGAGAGATGAAGATACATTGCGAAACCAATGCCCGAAGACGATGGAAATTGCGATGGTTTCGCAAAAGGGAAGGCAATATCAGGAAATTTAAATGAAGAAGCAGAGAGTAACAGAAGTAAGAGGTATAAGAAATGAATAATTGATCTTAGATTTGTGAAAGGTGTAAAAAAAAAAAAAAATTGTTTTGAGTGACAAAGACATGTCAAAAGTACAAAGAATATGACAATCGAAGAAGGGGTTCGCGAAAGTCTCGTGAGACAGAATATATGAAAATCTGGTTAAAAAATTACAGCGAGATCACAACAAACGAAGAAAGACTATGCGATAATTTCGCAAAGATAATGAGAAGAAATAATCAAAAATAAATGATTTATACGAATGGGACGAACCTTTATGGCGTACACCCTAGTTCGCGAATGATATTTCGCAAGAGGCAAATGTAAGACCTAAAGTGCGTCATATAAGGGGGTATCTCTTGACATGGGTCAGGGAAAAGGTTACACCGCCCATGGAACCTGAGTCATGGAAATTTGGGGTCAATAAAGCCCATCCGGGGGAGATACCTTGGATTTCCAACTATATATATATAAGGTTATACCCTGGTTGGACGACCGAGGGTCTCTTCCAAGGAGTCAGTGTATGACCAAGGCGCCGAGGTACACGGTTGAGCCAAGAGTGCCTGGGGGCATTTGAAGTGTCTCGGCCATTCTTGGCAAGTCTTGGCACATCTTTCGGCCCAAAGAAAACTCCACTTAGGGTGCAGTCTCGTAACCAT
This sequence comes from Papaver armeniacum, assembly GCA_023531295.1. NCBI lineage: Eukaryota > Viridiplantae > Streptophyta > Magnoliopsida > Ranunculales > Papaveraceae > Papaver > Papaver armeniacum. The sequence continues at coordinate 161,946 of JAJJWW010003314.1, read as the reverse complement.
AATCCCTATAGGTATAAGGGATAAGAGGCTGCCAAAACAACTGGTTGTTGTTAAGACCGGATGGGAGGAGCTAGTCTTGTATGGCCGATGTACGCCTCCTTGAAGGGGCAACCAGGGAGATGATAAGGGCGGCACCCTCCATTAGGGAGCTGATAAGTGTCTTAAGACGCAAATGTCATGGGGCTTTATTTTCGCAAGAAAATTTAGGCTTGTCATATTTGTGCGATGATCCTGAAGAGGCAATAATACTAACACGAGGATAAGACGAGATCAATGGGTCTTTACATGAAAATGTAAAGACGTCCTGCGATTTCGTCGCAAGACGGCAATATCATGGGGCTTTATCTTCGCAAGAAAGTTTAGGCCTGTCATATTGTCGCAATAAAATTATCCTTCAGAGGCAACAATACTAAAGAAATGATAAGGCAAGATCAATGGGTCATTACATGAAAATGTAAAGACGTCCTGCGATTTTGTCGCAATGACGAGGGGTGGCGCAATAAGACCTTTAACTAGGAAGGCAAAATAAGACCACACAAGAAAATGAGTAAGCAAATAAGCTTGCGAAAATGATTATATGCAAACAAATAAGTTTGCGAGTATATACATGGAAACAACCAGAGAAAATTGGCTTGCGAAGACTTAGCAACAACAGTTGCGAAATTGAGGCATATCATTACTTAAAGGTTCTCGATTAAATCTCTCATTTGAAAACAAATAACAGAGGCAAATATGGGAATGAATAGGATATAAACTTGTTATTTATTTTCATATGATAGACTTACGCACTCATAATACTGATTAACTGTATTGCAAGAAAGAATTGTTCTTTTAACATGTGCGGAAAGGGACAACAAAGTAGAACTCGTATTTGAAGGTCCAAGAGATTTACAGTAAGAAATTACAAAAATGGGAGACTAAAAGGATAAATGTACAGATATTACAAGAAGAGAAAGAAGAAAATGGAGTTATTTCTTAGCTCATTCTTCTCTTTCATCAGACTCCTCATCGGACTCCTCTTCTTCGCTAGCATCACTATCAAAGACATCCAAGGAAGGCATATTTTCAGGAATCTCATCAAGAAGACAAGGATATGAAGAAAGAGGAATACTGTGGTCATCGCAGACTGTCCTAATAGTTTGATTGCGAAAGCAGACAACATCATTCTTGAAATTCGCTACAGTAGTTTGTAGTTGCTTCTTCAACTTGGAATACTTGTCATTGCGAAGAGAGAAGTCCTTTGCAAGTTGTGCTTTCTCAGATTCAAGTTCTTTAATTCTTGTCTGAAACCTCTTCTCAGCTTCTGCGAACATATGACAATGAATTAGTAACTTAATAGCAATTTCACAAAAAAGAAGCGGTAAAGTAAAGAAGAACAGTTAACAACCTTCTCTGTCAAAAATCATATCTTTAACCAAGGCAGTATGCTCAGCGTGAAGGCTAACGTTAACACCTAAGTTATTTCTAGCATTATCTAGAACTTTCGCAGCCCAAGCGAATTCATCGTCACTATTTATGAGAAGAAGAGAACGAATTTGATTCTCTCTCTCTCGTTAAGTATGGCATTTTGGCGAAGAGATTCATCCCGTTCAACTTGGACTTCAAGAAGAGTTTTTTGAAATCTCGCTAATGCTTGGGCACCTTGATTAGCAATGCGATCTTTGTCATCTATAAGGTTACTAATTTTCTTCCTTAAAATATTAGTTTTCTCGTGGGAACTAAGGTATAGACGTTTAAATAGGTTGGCTAAACCTAAACTAGATTTATGATCAATTTCTAAGAGGTGAAATCTGGTTCGAAGTTCGTTTAATGGAAGAGATCTAATTTTGTTATTCAAAGAACTGTTTAAAGATTCGTTGAGATGAGCAAGAAGAGCATCACTATCCATAGGCTCGGGAAATGAGTGAAGAAGGATGGCTTCATCAGAAAGATTATAAATGTCTGCGAAAATGATATGTCAGATAAAGAAAAATAAATGACAGAATAAAAACAAGGTAAAAAGAAGAATCTTATACCATAGAGTTGTTGATTAGCACTTTGAAGGCTAGGTATTTTATTCTTCTGTGTGGAAGATTCAGCTTCCAGTTGTTGAATCCTTTCGCGAAGAACCGCAGCTGCACTTTCTAACTCTTCATTCTTCTTGCTAAGTTGAAGATTTTTCTTGTGAAGAGTGTTGCGCCTTTTTTCAAGATCTGAGGCAACAACAAAGGAAGCTCTCCCGGACTACAAAGAAAGAAAAAGAAATTATCAAGATATGATTTAAAATCAAAATTATGAAGAAATAAAGAAATACAGACGTACCAAGGCACCAAGTGCATTTAAGAAGCTGGGAGTCACTGATCTGGAAACCCTTGGAGAGAATCGTTACCCTCTAGCAAGGATGCATCACAGATATTTGCGAGAGCTTCGCATGTACTAGAGAGGCGATCATCTCCAATTCCTTGCATGGAATCTGAGAAGATATTAGACAGTAGCGCCATGGGGGATTCAATTAGATGATCCTCCTTCGCAAAAGAAATATCAACTTCGTCATCATACTCATCAGAACTCTCGCTGGATAGAGGACTTGTGCGAGAAGAAGAGTGAATCTTCCGTTTTTTAGAAGGTGGAGCAGTGGATTTCCCCTTGTGAAGAGAACCTTTACCCTTTCCTTTGGCCTTCGCAGCTTTCCCCGAAGTTTCTTCTCCAAAGAACTTCAACACCAATCTTTACACACGAATGAAGATAAGAAACAGAGGCAACAATATTGTTAAAAATAGCAAAAGAAAATATTTCTTACTTCATCCGTGATTGAACAGAGTATCGCCAGGGTACTCGCCTTTGGATTCCTTTCGTAACTTCTTCTCAATTTGGTGATCTAAAAAGTTCGCAAGATTAGATATAAGAGGAAGTGAAAATTGCAAAATAAGTGAAAGTTAGGAAATATACCACTTTTGCTTTCCCGGGCCAATTAAATACCCAAGGATGATAATTTACGAGATTCGCAGGGAGTACATTGGAACCTGAAATGTAAGGTCCGTTCAAAAATAACGGAAATACGCACCACTTGTCGTCTTTGGAATGACGAGGAACATTGTTCTTGCCAGAATGCCAATCGATATCTTTCATGAGTATCTTGTCACTAGGAATGTTCTCTTTTCTTTTCAACCGTGCACCCCAGCGAGACCTATCGTTCTTCATATTTATCACTTCATAATTTTCATAAAAGTTTTCTACTGAATACTTTTCAGCAACTATCTATAAGTTTGCGAATTTAGGGTCTCTGACTTTATCAGGATATAGAGATCCCTTACCAGCGCCACGATTGGCGAATTCAAGCATTAAACGGATGCAATCCCCACTTAATTGATAGATAGCTCGCGAGAACTTCTCATGAGAAAGAATTTCATAGAACAAGGGCAATTCGGGATTATAGAGAGGAATGGGAAGACATGCGAGGAGCTGACCTAGCAAAATTATGATTTTCTGATCATCACAATGATGATAAGTAAACAATTTTGCAGAAAGAATAGATGAAGATTCTTGATTGGGAATAGTGGATAAGGTGAAACCCTTCTCTTGTAAATTCTTTTGAGTTTCACCCAAAAGGATTTCGTATCTACGACCAGATGGAGCCATTCTCAAAATATGGGAATGAATAGAGAATTGAAGATCAAGAGAAAGAAGAAAAGGAAGATTTACAGTAGCAGAAACGTAAATTGCAGAGGAGGAGAATTGAAGAAAAATTGCAGAGAGAAAGTAAAAAAGAAGAAGAGGAGGGTGAGAAAACTATATATAGAGAAGAATTCTCGAGAAGATAAATGCATTTAATGGGAGAGGAGACGTGAATGGTCAAGAATAAACAGTTGAAAGAGACGAGTCAAGAAAAGAGCGGAAGAAGAAACACGTGTAATAAATTCTGTGTAAAAGTACGGGGTCATATCAAAAACAGATAAAGATGAACAATTGCGGCATTTCAAAAATACTAGTTCTCATGACATTCTCTTCTTCGCAGAGAAGACATGAGAAGAGGCAAGATGTAGGATCAGAATATCGCGACATCAATACCTCGCGAGATCAATAAACGACAGCATTGCGAAGGTATCGCAGATGAGTAATATAAATGACGCAATGAATGACGACAGCCAAAACACGAGAAAGATGTGAAGACCTAGCGAGATCAAGGAGAGTTGCGAGATTATATATTTGTACACTTGCGATATTTCGCAAGTCATTCCCGAAAATAAAGGACATCTTAGCTTTCATCCACTATGTAATACCCTATATAAAGAGTTGAACAGGTCTGTTGAGGGAGAGATCTTTTTTCGAGTGTTGGGCAAGTCATTAAGAGAGAGAAAATTTAGAGTGATTGTAATTCTTTAACTGATTTTCATTTCATCTTGTAAGCATTTTAAGAGTTTAATCAATAAAAATTACAATTGTTCATCCTAAAATGATTTGATTGTATAGATTCTTGTGAGGGGTGTAGTGTAGGATTTCCTGCAACTACATATCCAACAAACACCCCCTTAAACTAAGGCCTGGTCCATATGGTCCTCTAACAGTCACTAACAGTCAATGGGGTCAACCAACAGTCAACGTCAGGTCAGAGTCCAGGGTCAATGGTCAAGTCTAAATCTGTCAACTGAGTCAACTCGGGTCACGACAGGTAACTCAGTGGGTCAATACGATTCAACTCAGTCAGATTAATTGAGTCAGCTAAGTCAGATACTGATTAGGGTGACTAATAGGTCTAAAAACAAATACAGATTCACTTCAACTCTAATTTTCATGTTTAACATTTCAACTTCATCAATTCAAATACAAAGCAACTTTGAATTTCAATTGCAAATGCAAATGCAAACTAAGTTTACCTGTAACATCAGATGCAAGCCTTCACTGAAGCTGCTATCTACAACCATACAGTTACCACTATCTACCTCTTTACTATCTCATTCTTCTTACCCTATTTCACTCACTACCCATCTTAGCTCAAGTCTAACTCCAACATTCATGATCTGCACTTGCATCTCCCCTGCAACAGCAAGATTCCACTAAAACTACCACTAACTACAACCATAGCATCAACACTCTATTCTGCACAACTTCAGTAATCAAGAATTCCACCATTTCATCCATATAAAACCTGCACTCCACATACAGAATCACCACTAATATCTGCACATCTCATTTATATAATCTTACTTCATACACAACTTTCTTACCAGAAGTTCACCAGCACAATCAGGCTTCAACAACTGCAACCCAGAATGCAGTACATAATAATCTGCAACTCCATTTCACTGCATCACTAAATCCCACAGACCCAATTCCATAACAGCTCATCAATTTCCAAATCATGTAACTTACACAGCCACTAACAAAGCACAACATCACCAGACTTCTCTTGAGAGTCTCATTCTTCCTCATATCCAATTTCTTTGTATCTAAAACTTTATTCGGTCACAATAGTAACCATAACAGTAACAACTTCATATCAGCTTCACCATTACTAACATCAATTTCCTTAACTCAACTTGTTCCCATTACAGTTTACATCTCCACCTGCAACAACTGTTATCCACCTCTAACTCAATTCATAACACCTGCAACAACACCATTTATACCAATGTCTTCATTGCCTTCTCATTTCAAATACAAACAAAACTATCACTGCATACCACCTTCTCTATTCTATTTCAATTTATTTCTATCACAAGAATTGCGACTTAACTCAACAATATCACCATATGCAACCACTTCACATAAACAACAACAACCATTCTAAAATACTCATTCTCCCTGTAATAACCAAAGCATACAACCAAAGCTCTATTCTATAAACACCACCACACAATTTCATTCCAATATCTTTAACCTCAACAATTTATTCCTCAAATAACACAATTAAGACAATTAAGAACTTACCCAAGAACCAGCATCCATTGAAATGTTATTTCCTTGCATTAGTCTTGATTATACCTGAAATTCCACCTTAATCCACTCAACTACCGTCTACCAACACCACATGATCTTCATCACTATCCTCTATCCACAGTAGACTCCAAAATCAAAATCAAAAACCCAATTCCTAATTAGGGAACGAACAAAAACAAACCCTAATTCTCTGATTTATCAACTCATCACCTCAACTGCTAAATTAACACAATACCCAACTTCAATCATCCCTCTCGGACATCAATTCCATCTTCTCTGAGTTTAATTTCATGAAACCTTAAATTCAATTTGCAGAAACCCTAACCCTTCGATTCTTCACTGAATCGGCTTCATAACTTCAATTAAACGTCATTCCATTCAATCCTCTTCCATCAGGAACTCAATACACAAATCAATTCCACGAAACTCAATCAAACTTCATCTTTCAGAAACCCTAACTTCTAATTCACTTCCTCCTTCGAGTTTGAATCATCAGCAGACAACAACACCATCATTATCAGTAACTCCATGATCTTCTACACATTCTACTGATCACGAAGCTCCCATATGATCTCTCAATCACCCGCAGAGAAGAAGAACAGAAGAATAAGGAAAAAGAAGAAGAAAAGAAGAATAAAGAAGAAGAGAAGAGAATGAGCTTATCTGCTTGATGGATGAAGAGATAAGACCAAGATAAATACTATTGAAGACACTCTCTTCGATAAGGGAAGTCTAGGTCGGCCTATCTGCGAAAAGACCATTTTCCCCTTCAAATCAATCTGATGATATCCTCTTCATCCGATGTCCGAATGATACGTTCAAGTAGTCCATCTCGCATAACTTTTCGAGATCTATCTAACGACACTAATTTCGTATCTAGATCGTTTTTAGATTAATTTCTATTAATTAACGTTCGTGTTAATCTAATCGATTCATTATCGGCTAAAACATCTCTTGACTGGTCTAATAGCGTTGACGAGCTTGAGGGTCTTTACAGGTTTTTCTTTGAACAAATCTACTTACAAGAACCAATAAACCACACCCATATCACACTCATGCAAAAAATCCCTAATCCAACAACCCCAAACCACTTTCGACCCATTGGTCGTTGTAACGTAGTTTACAATATTATCACAAAAATTCTGGTGAACCGCCTCCGACCCATTTTGGATTTCATCATTAGCCCATACCAGAGTGCTTTCATACCCAAACGATCCATTCATGACAACTTTGCGATAGCGGCGGAATTGTTTCATGTCATAAGAACAACACCACCATCCAAACACCCAAAAATTGCATTGAAGCTAGTTATGCAAAAAGCCTACGACTCACTGGACTGGGCATTCATAAATCAAGCAATGAAACAACTTGGCTTCCCAGAGCCATTCGTTCAATGGGTAATGACATGTATCAAAACGGTGACGTACTCGATCAAGGTTAATGGAGCAGCTTATGGGAACATCAAACCAACAAGGGGCATACGATAGGGAGATCCTCTCTCACCATACATTTTCATCCTCTGCGCCTAAATTCTATCCACTAATCTCGGGTACCAACAGCAGCAAGGAATGATTAAAGGTTTGAAGCTTACGGCGAAAGGTAAACCCATAAACCACCTGTTATATGCCGATGATCTGCTCATATCCTGTGTAGCGGAACCAAGAACTTGCATGCATATAAAAGAACTACTACACCGGTACTCCACCTCTGCAGGGCAACTCATCAACAAGGGAAAATCTCACATTGTACATCATCAGAAACTACAACTAGACGAGGTGAATGGATTGCACAATCTGTTTGAAATACCAACTACAACAGATCCACTTATGTATCTGGGAATACGTTTCAAAAAAGGGAGAGCTACAGCAAACATGGTCACGGATCTGATGAATAGAATGGAGCGCAAAGCAAAAGGTTGGATCACCAAATGTGTAAATCAAGCAGCAATGTACACGAGAAAATGGACCAAATTATGAGGAATTTTTTTTTGGGGCCATGATAAACAAGAGAACAAATTACACCCAATTGGTTGGAGGAATGTAGCAAAACCAAAATTCATGGACGGCACAGGAATCAGACTAAGAAAACAACACAATTAAGCACTACTCATGAAGAAAGTATGTCAAGTACAAGGAGATGACAAGTCCATCTGGACCACAATGAGCAGAGATAAATACCTGAATAGCCAACCGATACTCTCAAACCCCATCAAGAAACCAAAACCATCAGCAAATACATCCATACTAGCAAACTGGATACCTCATCAAACCACCCAACTCATCCACCCACCACACCCAAATATCCAAGTGTCCACCTTCATTGATGCCACAACCAATACTTGGAATCACGCACTACTCCACACCATGTTCAATACCAACACAGTCCACCACATCATCAACATACATTTACCACAAAATCCAGTTCAAGATACAATTATTTGGCCACACCAAAAAAAAACGGGAAATATACCTGCAAATCGGGTTATACTCTTCTCATTAAACAACTACCCTCAAAGCCCAGAAATAACCAAAGTCCACAAACAAACCAAACGATTCCAAATAACCAAAGTTCAACACCACCAACCACAACTACAAATCAACCATCGGCCACCACCACCAGCATTATGCCAACCACACACAACCAACCTTCACCCTTCAATACAATCTGGAAACTAAAATGCCCCCCCAAAGATTAGGCTTTTCCTATGGAAAGCTACTCAAGAAGGATTACCGACCTTCCATACCCTTGCACAAAGGCATATCACCAGCACAGATAGTTTCCCACAATGCAACAATGCACCAGAAACGACATCACACATACTTTTCCAATGCACCACGGCATCACAGGTCTGGCAACTAGTCACTACCCAACATAACCAAATCGAAACCCTCAACCAAACAAACCAAAATTCAAAACCATAAATCCAAAAACCCATTAGCATCCAAATAGCAATAGGCAACAACATCCCACATTCAACTAAGACCTTATTCGGATTTACAATGTGGCCCCTATGGTTAGCTAGAAATCAAGCAGTATATCAACATCAGAGACAAACACCGGCTCAGATAAATCAAATTATACAAGTAATGTTTAAGGAATACGTTTGGGCACAGACGCACTTAATACCAATATTACCAAACATACAACAGTGCAACCAACAATCAGCAAGCGGAAGAAAAACAACGATCATGGTAAGATTGGGAAGCGCCGACGGAAGACTGGATCAAAATCAATACCGATGGAGCAACTAAAGGATGTCCGGGACCGGCAGGAGCAGGAGTAATTTGCAGAAACAAAAATGGCGAGATACTCATGGAAATGGCAGCACCTCTAGGCAACACAACATCGACAAAGGCAGAAACATGGGGATTATTGTTAGCAACAAGGATTGCAGTACAACAACAGTGGCCAAAGGTATGGTTTGAAATGGACTCAATGGTGGTCATACAACTACAACAACAACACCCAAACCACCACCCTTGGTACCTAAAAGGAATGTTAACAGAAATAAGGAAACTCATGCAACAAATACCGCAAATCAAGATACAACACGCCTACAGAGAAGCAAATCAAGGAGCAGACGAGCTAGCAAATCAAGCAGTCAAATATCAAGCACAACATCCTACCCAACCAACAACCCAAGTTTGGCAACATGTATGCCCTCCTTTCCTCTTAAACATATCACAAGCAGACTCTAGGGGAACAAAATACCCTAGACTTGTAACAATAATTTGAGTTTAATGAATCGGTTACTCTTTCCAAAAAAAAAAAAAAATCTCTATAGAATCTTCCTTTCTTGTAGTTGGAAATTGGTCCAAAATATTTTCAGAATATCCAGTTTGGAAAGCTGATTTTTATTTCGAAGCACGAAGAAAATTGACATCGATCAAGTTGAGTTGGAACAACCAACAAACGATGGAAATCCAAAATATTGATGTCCCTGAAATATAAGCAAGAAGGAATCTAATAAACACCAATCGATCACACATTAAACCTTGTCTACTTTTTGTATTTGTCTTTCGATCTTTTTGCATATTGAACTTATGGCAATTATGGGTCCATGAGCATAGCTCAGTGGTATCCCAACGACTTTAGTAAGGAGGAAGTCAAGGGTTCAATTCCCGCCGCCGTAAAGGTTTGTAATAAATTAGTTGTATAGTGGATTTAGCGGTGTTGGGTCTGGCAGTGGGACCAGTCCAACTGGCAGGGTTCGGGTAGGGACCTAGATCCGGCTTTCGCGTATGGATATAGACATAAACCCAATTTCGTTTTAACTTGCAAATCTCATTTCCTTTCCAGTAAAATCCTAATGTTTTAGGAACGATATCCATAAACTTAAAATTTGTCGATCCCAAAACATTTACATAAACTCAGGTGTACTGCACTTTATGTCAAAACTCATAATAATGAGAAAGTTAAACATTTTAGTACATGTATGTGTGGAATAATATTTTTTTTGGAAACCGTCCATACACCCGAACCACATAAATCATATTCACAGTGCACTTCTCCATTTAATAATACTCCCTCCGTCCCACTATTAGATGACCTACTTAGTTTAAAATTTTGTCCCACTATTAGTTGACTTATTTCATTAAACAAGGGAATATTTCTAAAATTATCCTTTTGATTGATTATCGTTAATATAAGAAATGTATATAATTTGATATCCATGTTTATACTCGTTACGTAGGTGTTTTAAAATGCTTTCCAACGGTACAAGGTTTACGAAAATCCATGGTATAGTTTGAGAGATAAATCATTTCTAAATTTTACAAATTATTATCCATAAGGGTATAATTGTAAAAAATACTAAAAAAATACTCCTTCCCATTCCTTGCCTTAAGAATTGTGCAAACTTCAACTAGATCATCTAATAGTGGGACGGAGGGAGTAGCAGATTATAAATGCGTCATCAAATGATACAGAAACCAGTATGTACTTGTGATCAATTTGCAAAGGCTAACAAGCGAGATAGTCCTGATCATAGTAATGGATCATGAAACAAGATATATTTGCAAACGTACATCCAAGACCAACGACGCCAGTTCGGGCGCGCAGATGATTTTGCATGTCCACCCATACGAAGTAGCTAGTTTATACTTGGCAACATTACATATTTATAGTTTTGTTCAGTTAAGCATACATTAGCGCAGTTGATGAAGAAGGAGACGACTTGACAAAGCCATGTGAAGCTGCAACCAATACATAGAAGGAAATTTTGTCTTTAAACTTCCTTGAAATGCAAACAGCTTTACCTTTTCCCCAATGAAAAACTGATTTTACAACCTTCTTCATTGATACACTACTCCTATCTTCTCTTTTCTTCATCTTCTTTTTCTTCTTCTTCATTATTTTTTCGCTATCATCACCATAATGATCTATGAATTTCCTCGTTGCTCGACTTTTCCTTTTCATCTTCTTATCATCATCAACAACTACAACTTTAGATTTCTTCTCAACTACTTCATAGTCCTGATCATTATCCACAACATGAAGTGGGTAACTCATTAGGAAAACCCTTCTTTTATCGTAATCCTCATATCTAAAACTCTTTGTTCTCTTTAGCTCTTGATCATCATCCATTGTCAACCCTACTTTCTTTTCTTCAATATTTATAACAACCATAATGATCAATTAGTCTTGAAAAACATCAAACCCCCAAGTAGAGCTTACTTATAGTTTCTGACGATTGAGAGAGACATAAATATTCAATGAATTTTGACATGTAAAACTAAGTTATTGTACGAATCCTCATTAACTATTCTTGTGTTTGTCTTGTTGGGATTAATATGATGCTATTGTTGGTTATCCTTGCACTTCATGCTAAAATAAGATTCATTCATTTAATTATTAAGATATACTATGTATAGAGTATTGTTTTAGTTCTTACGAGACAACGTACGCCATCGTGTTCGCCGTCGTCAATTATATTTATTAAAACCAAATTCTGGCTTTGGTTGGTAAAATTTATGATTATAAATAATCATAAATTGATAAATGATTTTGATATAATTATTTTAAAAATAAATTTTTCCAAACATTATTTTCAGATAATTGATTATCTTAGAATAATGATTTCAAAAAGGAGAGGAAAGAACAATGATCTAAAATATTTTTTTAGTCCTATGTTGTTTTTTTGTCTATCTCTTGATAGTTTAGAGAAAATAAGAAGAAAAAATTCAACTTGAGTTCCTTAGAAAAAATAATTGATTATAATAAATTTTCAAAACAACTTTTTTCTATTTATGAAAATAATGAATTTTTTCATTTATAATTAAAATAAGCAATTATTATAATGGTTACCAAACGCATATAGAATCCATTATAATCTGCATAATGAATTATAAGCTGATAATCCATTAAAATAATAGTTACCAAACAACCCCAGTATATTATGCGTTTTAGTATCTTTCAAGGATCATGCATATTTTTTTCTTTATATGACGTGAAGTTAAAGGATTGCATATACAGCAACGTACATGGAGTTTGGATATTGATGTTTATACACGTAGATCATAGTCAAAAAAGAATTAATGTGAAAATTAAGTGTATGACCTCGGATAGCCATTTTCCCCTACTAAATTCATCTCGTGGGTACCCGTCCCGTTTGGGTAGGATTTTACCCACAAACGGGATGGGTAAATATGGGTAACGCCCAAAATCTAGGCTATGGGGATGAGGCGGGTACGGGATTCAAGATCCCCATCCCGTACCAAACCCATATCTTTTGTATTGTTTTCGTCTTTGCTCTATCTCTTTCATATTATAGGGATGCAGATTTTTGCGCAAAAATGTGTAACGTATTTCTTTATATTTATATTTTTATTAGCCGATTTATTATCTCATTTATTATATTGTTGGCAGTTGTTGTTTATTCATCACTTTCACTTTTTTGTAGTGATTAGACACATTCTCTAAAAGTTAAAGTGAAGCGGACAGTGAAATGGTCAACATTGACGAAATAAAACGATGAAGGGAAAAGTAGAAAAAATGATGGTCATATATATATATATATATATATATATATCAAAGTCTTTGAAAACTAAACACCAAGTAAACATTTCGTACTAAGCTTTACGAATGACTGTAATAACACTGTGTTGTTTTCCATTAAAGGCTCTTAAGTTTCTTTCTTTCCATAGACTCCATAAGATAACTGCTGGGATTATGCTCCATATCTGAGACTGAAACTTATCTTGAAGATTCAAATGCCAAAACAGAAGAACTGAGATAATGTTAGGAGCCATTGTAAAATACTATTTCAGCTTTTCAACAAAATGAGCCCACACTTGCTGTGCAAAGATACAATACAGAAAGACATGATCAGCTGTTTCATTCTCATTGCAGAAAAGGCAAGTTGGAGACACATCCATTTTCCTTCTTATCAGCATATCTCTAGTAGGCAAACTAGAATGAGCAATAGTCCACAGGAAGAAGCCTATTTTTGGTGGAACCTTCAGCTGCCAAATAAAACTAAAGATATTGTGTGCAGGAAGTTCAATACCTGAGTTAGCCATCTTGTCATACAAATATCTGACAGAGAAATGCTTCTTGGATGTAAGAGTCCACTCCATGGTATCCTCTTCTTCAACATGAAATGTGTAGCCATTGAGTTCATTCATCAACCATGTCATCTCTGTTCTAACATTTGAATTGAGTCTTCTAGGTAGACCCAAATCCCAAGCATTATCACATGCACTTTCTATATAACAATCTGACACCATACAATCTTTCTTTATGGATAAAGCAAATAAATTTGGGAAGACAGCAGCCAAAGAAGAAGGAAGCAGCCAATTATCAAACCAGAATCTCACACGGGTGCCTTTATTAATCTTAAATTTGATGTTACTTGTGAAAATATTCCTGCATTTCATTATCCCCTTCCAAACTGCTATACCAAAAGTGATTTTTGGAAATTTTGAGATCCACTTAACACCATCATCAGTTCCATATTTTTCATCCACTAACTTCCTCCACAGAGCATCTTCTTCCGTTGCAAACCTCCACTGCCACTTGGTTAAGAGAGCTTGATTCATCTTTCTCAAATTCTTAATGCCAGACCACCATACTTTTTTCTTCTGTACAACTTCAGAAATCCATAAGAATTTGAGTAAAAACAATTTTCACTAACTAATCAAATATAATTATACGTAATTCATATAACACCCGTGCCATTAATAAATGATCTATTAATTATTGTGTCACTAATTGCTCATAATAAATGATCTGTTAATTTTTTTCATCATAAAGTGTTTTATTAATTAGAGTTTCACTAATTGCTCATAATAAATGATCTGTAATTTTTTTTTCACTATAAATGTTCCCTTAATTAATTTAATATAAATATGTATAATAAATAATTTTGGTAAAAGTAAAAATGATATCAATAGACACTGGTGGTGGTATTAGGTGGTGGAAGCAGTGGCGTTCTTAAGAAGTGTTGGAAGCGGAAACATTAGTGGTGGTTAGGGGCGTAACCAAGCCCAATTTTAATTGTTTTTGATCTTTTTTCTATCATAAAATGGGTTATTAAGTGTACTTTGCACCCGTATCCAATTTCAAGAATTTTTTGTCCCCCTTCCTCAATATCCTGGCTCTACCCCTGGTGGTGGTGCTGGAAGAAGTAGTGGCGGTGGGTACTGGTGAGTGGTGGTGGATAATATTAGTATTGTGTCATTACAACACAGATAGTCTGTATTGTGGAATATGCGATTGGTTGTTTTAGCAAGATTGAAAAAGGCATGTACCATATATTTCAGGATGATATCAAATTATATATGACATATTGTTCATGACAGCTGGATAAACCAAATGGAACCCATGCTATCTTTGGTACCATCAAGAAAATACATTAGCATCTTCCTTGTTGAACTTTGGATAATATTGCAGCTCAATATCTTCCCTTTGTATATCACAATAAAGAGTGACCAGGATCTGTACTTGAAAAAGATAAATCCATGGCTGTGGTTATCCAGACCACACACTTTCTCCACACGTGTCAATATCTAGGGTGGATAAATGAGTTAGGGTGGTCTCTGAGTCGTTCCTATACATACCCAAAATAGTGTAACCTCGAGTTCTTCGTCTTCCTGCCTTGCATTCATGAAAGATGAACACGCAGGTTCCATTTCATTGGCCATGGAGATGTTCACCACGATTTTGAGCTTTTGTTTAGTTATCACATCAGTCAGGATTGCAAAACTCGAATTAGTTCTCGGATCAATCGGTACTGCAAAACTGAAATTCATGAACCCCAATCGGTTAGTAAGTTGTCTCATGTTAGGATATCAATTGGTTCTCTGATTCCCCGAAAAATCGAAGTTGGGTTCATTATCGGTATTTAAATTTCATTTTTCTTCATTATTTGTATGATATGAAATTTTAGTTTAGATTAAAAAGGGTTCGTTAAATTTAGATCAATGTTTATGTTTCAGATTATGTCATTATGCTGCTGATGTTGACCTGATTGCTAGGGGCCTATGCATATTAGCCTGATTGGGCCCTCCCACATCAATCTTCCATCGCTATTTATCGCCGCTTTGTTGATTATTTGCATTTTTTCGTCTGCAGTCAATCTTCTTACGATAACCAAAGGAACTCCATGGTTGTTTTAGCCTTTCATCTACCTTTTTTGTAATAAATTTGTTGGTTTCAATCGTCAGTAGTGTTTGATATGATTAATAACAACAGTTTCATTTTGCGTCCATTAATTGTCTTAGCATTGAAGGAGTGAGGAGGTGCATCCTATATAAAGGTCACCTGTTTTTTCAAAGGCACATCACACAAGCTCCATTCCCCTATTGAACTTCTCAGCCACAGTTATTCCAGGTGTGTAGATTTTGCATCATGTGAAAAGTTGTTAATATTATTTCCAATTTTTTGTTTTAAAAAAAAAATCCAAACTTTATTTTTGCCTTCTGTGAATCATGTAGGTCGTCAGAATGGCTTCTACAATACTGCATAGCTCCGGACAAGGCGCACAGGCTCCCGAAGATGCGTAGCAGCAACATTAGAGGGATAATCTATGGATATGGTTGTCCAAACCAAATACAATATCAGATGTTCATTTTTTTTATTGTTTGAATTAAAATATACTGATCATCGACAAGAATTGCGAAAAAGAAACGCCAGTGAGGATTAATAACCCTTCTTCTTCTTAACTAGCCATCTCAAGCTTCATTTGCTTAATTAGGGCTTTTGTGACAATATTTTATTTACTTAATCACAAGGTCTAATTGTTGTGCTCTAAGAAAAGAGAGAGGTTTCTAGGATCCTTCTTAAACAAATTCTTGCTTTCTTTAACTATAAGTGGGTTTTGATTTCCCCAGCCAAAGATTTGAACTAGTAACGTTTTTTTTTTCTGAACAGGAGCCGCATAAAAATGGTTTCAGGTTATTGAGGTCAAAAACTTCATTCTTAAGGATGTTTCAAAGCACAACAAAACTGAAGATGGTTTGCCTTAGAATCTCTGGAAAGGTATTTTTTTTCTTTCCTTTTAGATGATCTGGTGTTGAATTCCTTTCTAACTTTTAATTTGTTAGAATCCAATGAGTTTATGCACATGTTTCAATTTAAAAATTAGTGATTTTACTTCAGCAAGTTTTCAACTTTAAACCATGTGACCTCCATTTTGTACATTAGTTAGAGCAGTTTAGCTGTTTAGGAAGAGGATTAAGGATACCCTAAATTTGGACCTGAATGTGGTTATGGTATGAATCCAGAATGGGTAATTAAAATAGTAATGGTAGTGTTAACATTACTATAGTAATGGAAGAGGATTGAGAAGGTTGCATTAATAATCCCTGAATGAAGATATACATCGTTAGTATTAACATTAGGACATCAATATGCCAAGTTAGCAGAGTGAAACTAATTTTGTTTTACTAAGTTTGTAAACTTTGTGAATATCCAACTTAAAATGTCGTTCATGACTTTATATGATGGATTTGATGCACATACATTAATTACTGTACACATACAATATGGTGAATCACGATTTATGTTAGTTCTAGATAAAAAGGAGGGTATGTTTGCATGAGATTCGAATGTTTTCGTATAAGTTATATAGCTTGGTGCCTAGGTCGTTATCACGTGTCAGGCGAACAAAATACACCAGAAAGGATGTTAATTTCTACATAGCTATTACTTAAGACTACTATCTCGCACTGTCTAAGAAACTCCCTTATAGTGGTCACAGAATCAAAATCCTACAAGATTGGTGTTAAATAGGTGGTATTATGAAAAGAGTACAGGAAAAAAACGGCTAAACCAGAAAATTATAGGGAAAAAAAGTTTTAGTTTAGCTGTCATTATGGTCGTTGTCCTCACTGTTTGTAGAAAAAAACAATTACATCACGTCCATAAGAAGAACCAAACAAAGAGCACTGAGTATCCCCCACTAGCTGAGAAAAGATTAAGACATGAGTAACCATCCCTTATCTTAGTTGCCAATCATTTCACCTGACTTACATGTTATTTTTATCATCAAACGTGCCAGGGTCGCGTATGAGATCAGGGGCAGTAAATGTTCGAATTATGGGGTTTAATTATTGGAGTAAAAAATTTGTGATGATTTTCATAAGCGTCTCGAGTTAACAAAAGGAAGACTAATTTAAAAATTGTCCTATAGTGTCGTGTGGTTAATAATTTGGGTTCATTTCAATGCATAGATTTCTTGGTGAATTATGTTAACTTAGTACTTACACTGTGGCTTTGGAAGAGGTTTATAAATGGACCTCTCTAGCGGATAAATATGCAATCATCATTCCCTGATTTGGATTGTCGAATACAGCTACACATCTGTGCAAGCTAAAAAAAGGTAATATTTTTTGTTTCTTCTTACTAAAATATAAATCATTATCAACAAATTAATCATGATTCATCTCTAATTGGCATGTCATTGTAAATTTCTAGCTTAGCCCCTTCTTTAGGTTACATTTGGTTTCAAATATTTTAATAGAGCTTTAATGTTTGATTGATTTATAATTTGTAACCATTAGGATAGGGGACTAGCAGAGGTTGCTAACCGTTCCAGGGTGACATTTTATCTGCTTCACTGTACTGGCATGGCTGTCTCGGACATATAGCAGCTGTTATAACTTAAGACTATACCAGTAATCATAGTCAAAAAAATTATGCAACAAATTTCTCTCTTTATTATTGAAAGACTGATTTGCAAAGCTCTGAAAAAATGACATTTCAAGAACAAGAGCTTTTTAGTAGTTCAGAAAAAGGTTGGTGACTCCAAGCACACTTCAATATTTCAGTTGTAAATGTATATTTAAAACGTTTCATTTTTCATGGTTTCCGATGTATGGTCGACAATGTAAAACTACAACGCGCTAAACCTTACATTTGACTAGGTTGATTCCTTAAACGAGCTCAACTGCACTGCACATATATAGGTATTGGAATTTGGTACATGATTCACATGACCATATGAATAATGGAAGTTGAATTTGAATACTTAACACTGTCTGCCCATTGACGTGGCCGCACAATTTTGAAAGTTGAATTAATGAAGGAGTGACATTAGAGATGATTGTCGTTTAAAGTACCTGTAGTGGTGGAACCAGACGTCATTGTCAGATAAAAAAGAAAATATGGTTGACTTTTCTGTAGGATCTGTGGAGCTAAAAGAATGTAGTTCCTAAAAAAAATATCCATCTTACTCACCCTCAAAATCCCTCACTGTATGAAGTATGAGCCACCTCCGATTGAATCCACCTCCAATTTGTATTGTGTTACCTTTGCGATTGAATCCACCTCCAATTTGTATTGTGTTACCTTTGCAAACGTAACAAACTTGCACCATTTTAAGATTTTCTATTCAAAATGTTTCAGGATCACTTGCGTTTGTGTTGTTTGTAGTATGGGTTACCTGTAGTTTGCAGTGCATGTATTGAGTCCACTGAAATTATTTAATAAAATGCAGTATGATACTTCTGCAAAATACGAATGCAGTATGCTGTGTTAACTAATTAAGAATGCTTCCTTTATTTTGTAGTTCAAGGGCTTATTTCAGCTCACTACTCAACATGGCATAAGCAGTTCAGGCCTGCTCAAATTATTCGTGGCTCTTATATCCATGAAATCTGCTCTATCGTGGGACGCCATCCGATTAAACTGTCGGTCGCCGACAGGGGCCACAGGTAGAAACGGATCATAGAAAATTTCATGTACTGATAACAAATGTGTGTTGCAGTTTCTCTATACTATTATATTTAGGTGCATTGAATTGCATCATTGTAGATGGGGAAAAACGGTTTGCTGGTTTTTTTGGGGAAATGAAGAGATGAGCGTGTCGAGACTCCTAGAACGAGGAAACTGCTCAACCTCACACAAATGCACCGCTGCTAAGGGGTGCTTAGATTCGAGAGATCAATCTGTAGGACTCCGGCTTAAACCAAGACAATGGCCGTTCCAGAGTCAATTCGGTCGCAAAGAGGGAGATGGGTTGATCTGTAGGAGGGAAGATGAGAATTGTGTGGGATCAGTGATGATCAAGGATTGTGGATGTGTTGAAGGTTTCTGCAATAACTGGTGAACTGTTGAGTTCGAATAAGTTCTGATAGATTGATGAATTCTTGAGAGTAGTTACTCGAGAAATTCTGTGTGGACGATTGCTGATAGCTAGTGATCATTCGTTATTCTCAATCATGGATTCAGAGACTTATTTATATTGTCAGAGTTGTGAACACCTTGATCCCTGTAAGTGTGACGGTTTCATGAGTGGAAGAGTGGGAAAGTGGAAGATCGTGGTAAAGTCAGTTCCATGTCGTGTGGAGACTTGACGGATCGTGCACCCACTACTTTGCTAACGCCTTCAACCGTTTACACAACTTACGCACATTTATCGTCATGGATGAAATCCACGTGCTGTGGGCCGCCAGACCAAAATCCTAGTTGCTATCCCCCAATTTGACGTGATTGATGTCTCACGAATCGTGGAGTCTGCATGACAGACGTGTATTTAGTTTGTCAGTTGTTGACTGATTAGAAAATGAGCCTAGATTTTGTTGAATCGAGCATGTTAATGCTCATCGATTCATGAATGTTAATGTTGCTCGTCTGAGCAAATATTGTAAATTCGACGAGTTGTTGAATATTGATGATTTATTGAATATATGTGGATTATTCGAGCACCTGAGCAAGTATTGCTCGATTCGACGAAATACTGATAAATTACTGAATATTGATAGTTGGATCAATATTCGAGCAACTGAGCAAGTATTGCTCAATCCGACGAATTACTGCATATCGAGAATTTGACGAGCAACTAAGCAAGTATTGCTCAATTCGAAAAAATATTGAATATTGATAATTTGACGTGCAATTGAGCAAGTATTGCTCAATTCGACAAAATACTGAATATTGATAATTTGACGTGCAATTGAGCAAGTATTTCTCAATTCGACAAATTACTGATAAATTACTGAATATTGATAGCTGGATCAATATTTGAGCCAACTGAGCAAGTGTTGCTCAATTCGACGAAATATTTATTGGTAACGTGACCTAATAAAATATTAAAAATATTGGTAGATTACCAAATATTATATGATTAATTCATATGCTGGTTGCTGAATCAATATAAATTCATTAGTGTTTGAATCTTGCTCAGAATGGTGATTCGTAGAACATTTATTCAAAACCCTAATTTCAGATCATAGTTGATGAATCGCTGAAAATAGGTCATGAGTGATGGAGGGACCGACCACATGGGATGATGGGCGTCCACGTGGTGCCCAGTGCTCGAGTGAGCATGCACCAGGGTTCCGAGTTGAACAGTTGGTGATAGAACGATGATTAAATGCCGGTTTCATCATTTATTGAAATATTGCTGGGTTCATCATTAGGTGATAAAACCTAGGTATGAAAGATGGGGACCGACCAAGAGAGCATGGGACTGGCTCTTGGTAGTCACGGGACCGGTTGTTGGTCGTTTGAGCAATCCCCAGGTTGGTTGAAGAGAGTTTGGGCCCAATATGAGCAATTGAGCAAATTAGGTCAGAATTATGAAAACGCGCGGGACCGACTTTTGTGCAAGCCATAGGAATGACTCTGGTCGGTCATGAAGGCATGCACGTGTTGCCGTGGTATCCGTGTCTCCATACTGAGAGTTTCAGTATTTTCTGATGTGCGTTCGAGTAACATTATGAATTTTCAGAAGAGTTTCATCTTGACTGAAATTCTTGATTTTTGTTGGAATGAGCATGTATGCTCAATTGATCAATATTTTGTAAACATTAAAATAAGAGTATTTTAACATTTAAAATTTCCGTGAGAGGCTAGCCGGTCGTGTGACCTGTTGGCTTTTGGTTTTTCATGATTTGAGCAAAATTGAGAAGTTATGACGAAATCATGATTTTCGCTCAAACCAAGGAGTTTCATGAATTTAGGAAAATAATAATTATAAAAGACTAGGGATTGCAAGGTGTGGGACCGGCCACGGCTAGGACATTGTCGGCCGGCTATGTTTCCCGGTCCCGCACACCTTTCCCTAATTTTATATTATTATTTTTTCATGAATCTATGAAGTTATGGAGAATCCATGAGAACAGAGGAGTTTCATGAGTTTAGGGAATTATAAAAGCTAGGGACTGTGAGGTGTGGGACCGGCCACGGCTTAGGCATGGCCGGCCGGCTAGGTTGCTCGGTCCCGCACATCTTTCCCTATTTTATAATATTATTTCATGAATCCATGATAGGGTGTAGAATACATCCTATTTATTATCTATTGTTTATGCTTTCTTTGCTATTTTTATTGTAAATTATGTATTTTACGCTTGTTTTGAGTTTTGTAGCTACTTTGGAGTCACACAGAGAAAAGAAGAAGAAATTACTCTATTTGAGCCAAAAGGGCAAAATTATCATTTCGTGCGAACACTATCTGGAGCCCAGCCAAGGTTAAGGGGCAACTCTATTTGGAGAAGCACTAAAGACAGGCCCAGCTGAAGTTAAGGGGTTGTCATTCAGGTACCCCTTATCATTATCAGAGGGTGTAATTATCCCTGGGGTGTCCCCTAGCCTATGCAGTAGGGTACCGTTATCCATCCCCTACTCCTACAACCCTAAATTGAGAATTTATTCGATCATTACCTCTCATTCATTCACCTTCACCTGAAACTAAAAGCAGCTGCTGCTGCTGTTTTAACCGAGAGAAGATGCTGTTGAGATCGAGAAATTCATAGAAATGGAGAGACGGATTGAAGGCACTGTTGAAGTTTGAGAACTGAGAGAAGGAAGCTGGCGATTAATTTGAGAGTTGTGGAAATTAGGGGCTTGATGTCTCTGTAAATTCAGTTGAAGAACAGATGGTGTTGTTTCTATCAATTGAAGATGAGAACAGTTAGCATCCGTCGTGAATCGAATGGGTTTTTGGTAGAATCATAAGAAGACGATGATGTTGTGGCTTTGCCGTTATTCAAGAAATGAAAATGGTAGTTGTTGATGGTTGAAACCAGAAGATGGAATTGATGATGAAGTATGAATTTCAGTGGATGATTAAGGGTTTGCTGTAGAAGAAGCCGAGATCTCAGAGATAAAGAATTAGACTCAGGGTGATAGAGATGGTGTGTTCGATGGATTCTGGTTATTGTTCAAACAACATATGAAATCTGAGGGTTCTAAGATTAAATCAGATGGGATTTTGCCTCTGCCAAGAACAGCTAGAGTTGGTGCTGCTATAGAAGACAAATCTGAGATAGAGATCGAGAGTTGTTGTTGGTGGCGCTGTTGAAGAACCGATGATGGAGGTGCTGATTTGATATGGGTTTTCTGGGAAAGATTGATATATGGGTTTGTTAAGAACTGAGACGTTGTTGATGTTTAATTCAAGCTCAGATGGGTTTTGAAGATTGCTGATGGGCTGTCACAAAAGTATGGTTGATCTATTGGAGCTGGTGAGGAAGCTACAGATGGTGCAAAACTGAGGAGATGTTGGAATTGATGCTGCAGAGCCAGTGATGCTGTGCAAGATATTGCAGGATATGGTTCTTGAGCTGCTTATGGTGAATGCAATACAGGGAAGTACGATGTTGCCAGGGATTGATAGGAAGTAGTGATGCTGTGAGCTTGGCAATGGAGTCGCAACCGCAGGTGGTGCTTGTGCTGTGTGTGGTGATTGTGGCCTGATGGCAGTGAAGGCATTGGTGATGACCTGAGATAACGGAGAGCTGCAACATTGGTTGAGTTTTGGAGCCGACATTGCGGGAAGCCTCGGATGTGCTTAGATGTATGCCTAGGATTTGACAAGTCATGATATGAACTGGTGCAGCGAGAGATGGCATGGTGGTCATGAGTTGAAATTTCAGATGTGAGCTGGTATGAGATGGCACTGGTGGTACAAGAAAGAAGAGATTGTGCAGCTGGTTATGGAGATGAACCAGATGCTGGCGAGTTGTACCGCAGGTGGTGCTGGCCTGGGATTGTGAATGGGTTTTGCAGCTGTAGGATAAGTTGTTGTTGATGCTATGGAAAAGGAGCTACAGAAAGTGAAGATGGAATTGATTATGGTCTAGACAGAAAGAGAGGCTGAAATGCAGAGATTGAGTTGCAAGAGAGACATCATGACTGGCAGTGAAGCAGTGAAGCACAATGATGGTGCAGCACAACTTAAGGCCTGTGCAAGATGGCATTGGCCTAGCTGAGTTAACACTGACTCAGATCTGACTGAGCTGATTAGAAGCATGAGTCACTGACTCATGCCTGACTCACCGATTCACATTGACTTGACTCACCTGACCGATTTGAATCGTTGACCGTTGACCGGGTGGACTTTTCCGGTCACCTGAGATACTTTCCAGTGCCGGATTCCGGCCAAATTCCGGCCATAATACCAGCTTTCCGGCGACCAAAATTACAGATTTTTGTGTGGATTCTTCTCATGGGTGTGAAGACTTAGATTTGGAAATTGGATGAAAATTTGTGAAGAATTCTCTAGAATCATCTAAACTCATGGGTTTGTGGAATTGGGCTCAAATTTGGAAAGAGAAGATGGAGGATTTGAGAAAGACACGAACTTGGAAAGTAGTGTTATTAAGGGAAAAGGATTCTATTCCTTGGAAGATTTGGAGAACATTGAAGCCTATAAGTAGAGAAGTTCTCTACACACTTTTGATATATCTTTTCACACACCTCTCTACACACACAACACTTGTGTTTTTGCTTGCTTTTCAAAATTCTTCTTTTTAATTATTTGTGTGAACTTTAAAAATTCTTCTTTTAATTATTATTTGTGTGAATTTCAAAAACATGAGTAGCTAATTTTCTTATTGATTGAGGATGAATTCCTAGTTCTTAATATATGATTTGAGTTTTGTTTCAATTATATCTTGAAGTTTTTCACATGATTATCGTTTGTTTTTACTAATAGGAATGTTTATACATTCATGGTTGATTGATAGGTTGTTTAGAGTGCACGCTAAATTGATTTGTTAATTCAACCTAAATCTAGTATAAGTTAGGGAATACGTAATCGTTCTCGACACTTTACACAAGTAGAAAACACGAGACCTTGCGGAGGGATTCCGTGGAGCGATTGTGTGTAAAAACAACGCTAGAAAGTGGACCAAGCGAACCGAGTTTAACTACTAGTACTAAACCTAAATTCATAGATCTTAATGCATTCGGGGAATTACATCTTGTAAGCGAACCTCAAGGTGGTTCTTTTGAATAGAATCTGATAACTAAGCGGACTTGTTACTCAGTGAAATAAGGGATTTTAGGGCTAGCTAAGCAAACCTGCTATCCTATGGTTGGTGATAATCTTTGACTAATAACATGTGGATGAAAAACATAACTTGAATCATTGTTTTGCAACGAAGAAGGATTCCTTGGTCTTGTCTCTCTTATTGATTTCAACTTTATCTTTTCTTTGTTTATTTTCTTTTGCTTTATACATCCCCCCTTTTGTGACAATTTTTACAACTAGAATCTCTTGCTCCTCGTGGGAACGAACTTGACTACACTATATACTTGTTAATTAGGTGGAAAAATATTAATTAATTTGTTGTGGTTACGACACGCATCAAATTTTATGGGGAATTCATGAGTTTTGCACAAACAAGGAAAGTTGCTAAATTGAAGGAGTTTTCATGGTTCATGAAAATAACAAAATAGGGCAAAATAATGGAAGAGGCGATTTTAGTTGTTTTTATTTTTTATTTTGCTTTATTCTTGCTTTGTTAGATTCTTTACCGTATCTAACTTAGTTTTTGAGAATCTTGTTTCAAGTGCTATACCTTTGGTGAATGCTTAAAAAGATGATCGAGACCGAGTCCAATTTACGTCTTGATCCGGCACTCAACTAAAGGATTTCATTCATAGCGGTTAACACTCCACTTCCTCCTTCTTCATCAAGTGAATTCACAGATTCGGACAAAGAGGAAGAAACAATGGCTGAACGTACACTCAAGGACCTAGCTTCTCACAAGCTCGATATACAACAATGGTGTATCCAAACTAACTCAACCTTCGAGATCAATCCGGGGTTGATTAGAGAGTTACTAAAGTTTCATGGTATGGTGAATGAAGACCCAAACAAACATCTTATGGACTTCTATACCATAGTTATGGCTATGCTTCCACCGGAGACTAATGCGGATGGAGCAATGTTGAAAGCTTTCCCGTTTTCTTTGGCGGGCAATGCTAAGGAATGGTTATATTATTTGCCTTCCAATCTGAAGTATCACAACATGGAATGGGATGAAGAAACTTTTTCTCGAGAGATATTTTCCCGCATCCAAAGCTACTCAAATTCGCAAGGAGATTTGTGGATTGAAACAACATGTGGGAGAGTCGTTGTATGAATGTTGGGAGCGATACAAGAGGTTGGTGGCAAGCTGTCCACACCATCAATTCAGCGATGTTATGATACTCCAATACTTCTACGAAGCTCTCAACCCAAGTGATAGGTCTCTTCTTGACGCCGCGGGTGGTGGTGCACTAGTGAACAAGACGGTGACCCAAGCTACCGAGTTGATTGAAAGTATGGCTGCGAACTCGCAACAATTCTACACAAGAGATGAACCCATGGTTAGGCGAGTGCATGAAGTTAGTGATTCATCATCACATCTTGATCAAAGAATGGGTAACATGGAGATAATGATTCAAAGGATGGCCGCGGTAATTATTCCGGATGGTGAGACCGAACAAGTCAATGCTTTATATCCAAATCAAAGGCCAAGGTACGATCCATACTCCAATACTTACAATCCCGGTTGGAAGGATCATCCTAACTTTAGTTATGCAAACAAGCAAGTGGCGGCTCCTAATCCATATGCGCAACAAGGTGGTTTTCAACAATCACGCTTCCAATCTCAACAATTCCAACCACAACAAGTCAAGGAGCGTGATTCTTCGAATGATGACAAGCTCAATGCATTAATGCAAGGTATGCAAGGTCTTACTTCTATGTTCCAACAAAGCCAACAAAAGAATGAATCGGCCATCAAGGATTTACAAACTCAAATGGGACAATTGGCGACCGATGTGAACCTATTAAAATCTCAAGCATCCACAAAACTTCCTTCACAACCATTTGTGAATCCAAGAGAGAATGTTAATGCGGTTACTTTAAGAAGTGGAAGACAAGTGGAGGGTCCAAGTCATCATGAAGAAGCTATTGAAGAGGAAGTCAAAGACAAGGAGGAAGCCGCGCCAAAGGAGAATTCAACACCAACCGACCAATCCAAGGAACCGGTTCCTACTTTCACTACTCCACCTCCTTTTCCTAGTCGTTTTGCTAAATCCAAGAAAGAAGCTCAAGACAAGGCACTCATGGATATTTTCAAGAAGATTGAAATCAACATACCATTCATTGAGGCCATCAAGACAATACCAAGGTATGCTAAGTTCATGAAGGAATTATGCATCAAGAAGGATAGGTTGCTTGATAATGAAATTACTAAAGTTGGCGAGAGTGCGTCGGCTATGCTATTAAAGAAGATGTCTACAAAGTGTACGGATCCCGGCGGTTTCACGGTACCAATTACTATTGGTAAGAAAAGGTTTGAACATGCTTTACATGACTTGGGAGCTTCCATTAGTGTGATGTCGGCCGAAATATATGACTCCTTGAATCTTGGACCTTTGAAAGAGACAAGAGTTATTATCCAATTAGCAAACAAGTCTAACATATATCCTAAGGGACTTGTAGAAGACGTGCTAGTGCAAGTAAATGAGCTTATTTTTCCAGTGGACTTCTTTGTGGTGGATATGGACAACAATGAGAACCGGTCATCTACTTCTTTACTTCTTGGGAGGCCATTTATGAAGACCGCAAAGACGAAGATTGATGTTGATAAGGGTACACTCACTATGGAATTCGACAAGGAGATAATACACTTTAACATATTTGAAGACATGCGCTACCCAAGTGATGTGCATTCCGTTTACTCCATTGATGTGGTTGATTCATTAGCGCAACAAATGGTGGAATTGAATCAAGAGGATGAACTTGATGTGGTGTTGCAAAAGAGCATTGAATTGGACATCCACGGCTTGTCTAATTTGGATGTTGAAATCTCCAAGGAATTGGTGGAGATGTGTGGTGTCTTGGCGACATTGCAAGAAGCTAAAAAGGGTAATGTTTCATATATTTCTTTACCCGTGAATGATGAAATACTTGTACCATCTATTGTGAAGGCGCCCAAACTAGAATTGAAGCCACTTCCGGACCATTTGAAGTATGCTTTCTTGGGAGATGGAGATGAGCTTCCGGTGATTATTGCAAAGAACCTCACACCGGTACAAGAAGACCGTTTGCTTAGAGTCTTGAGAGAGCACAAAACGGCTATTGGGTGGACAATTGCGGACATCAAAGGCATTAGTCCATCCATGTGCATGCATAGGATTCTAATGGAAGAGAACGTGAAGCCGGTACGTGATGCTCAACGTCGGCTTAATCCTCCCATGATGGAGGTTGTGAAGAAAGAGATACTCAAATTGCTAAGTGTGGGGGTAATCTACCCAATTTCCGATAGCAAGTGGGTTAGTCCAGTACAAGTGGTACCAAAGAAGTCCGGAGTCACGGTTGTTCGAAATCAAGACGATGAACTTGTTCCTACAAGAGTTCAAACCGGTTGGAGAGTGTGCATTGACTATAGAAAGCTTAATTCCGCAACCCGAAAGGATCACTTTCCTTTACCTTTTATTGATCAAATGTTGGAGCGGTTAGCGGGGCATTCTTATTATTGCTTCTTGGATGGTTATTCGGGATACAACCAAATTGTTATTGCACCGGAGGACCAAGAAAAGACCACTTTCACTTGTCCGTTTGGAACGTTTGCATATAGACGGATGCCGTTTGGCCTTTGCAATGCGCCGACTACTTTTCAAAGATGCATGGTAAGTATATTCTCGGATTATGTGGAGCGCATCATCGAGGTATTTATGGATGACTTTAGTGTTTATGGCAATTCTTTTGATGGTTGTTTAAACAACCTTGAACTAGTTCTTAAACGATGCATAGACACAAACCTTGTCCTTAATTGGGAGAAATATCACTTTATGGTAAACCACGGCATAGTACTTGGTCACATTGTGTCCTCTCGAGGGCTCGAAGTGGACAAGTCAAAGATAGATTTAATAAGAAACTTACAATATCCCACTTCGGTGAGGGAGATACGTTCTTTTCTTGGCCATGCAGGTTTCTATAGGCGGTTTATCAAGGATTTCTCCAAAATCTCCATGCCGATGTGCAAGTTATTACAAAAGGAGGTACCTTTTGACTTCAACAAGGAATGCAAGGATGCTTTTGACAAATTGAAGGAAATGTTGACAAGTGCGCCAATTATCAAGTCACCGGATTGGAATCTTCCATTTGAATTAATGTGTGATGCTAGTGATTATGCGGTTGGAGCCGTTTTGGGTCAAAGAGTGGACAAGTTGTCCCATGTCATCTATTATGCATCTAGGACCCTTAATGATGCACAAATCAATTATTCTACCACGGAAAAGGAGTTATTGGCTATAGTTTTTGCATTGGAAAAATTTCGATCATACTTGGTGGGTACAAAGGTTATTGTGTATTCCGATCATGCCGCACTAAGACACTTAATAAAGAACAAAGAAGCTAAGCCAAGATTAATCCGGTGGATCCTATTGTTACAAGAGTTCGACATAGAAATTCGAGACAAGAGAGGTGTGGAGAATACCGTTGCGGATCATCTTAGTAGACTTGTTATGTCTCAAGAAGAACTTCCATTACAAGACCGCTTTCCGGACGAACAACTTTTCTCCATGGAAGAATCAACACCTTGGTATGCGGATATAGTGAATTACTTGGTGACAAGGAAGGTGCCTAATACAATGTCTAACTTCCAAAAGATGAAACTTAAGAAGGTAGCTAAGCAATATGTGTAGGATGAACCATACTTATGGAAATATGGCGTTGATCAAATAATGCGAAGGTGCGTACCTAACTCCGAATTTCAATCCATTCTCTCCTTTTGCCATACTTTTGCTTGTGGTGGCCACTTTGGTTCTAAACGTACCGCTCTCAAAGTTCTCGAGAGTGGATTTTATTGGCCCACCTTGTTTGAAGATTCATATGTTTTTTGTAAATCGTGTGATAGATGTCAACGAACGGGCAATCTAGGTGCTCGAAATCAAATGCCACTCACACCAATTCTCGCCGTTGAGATTTTTGATGTGTGGGGTATCGATTTTATGGGCCCTTTTGTCAATTCGAATGGAAACTTTTATATACTTCTTGCCATAGATTATGTTTCGAAATGGGTGGAAGCTAGAGCCACCAAGACTAATGACTCTCAAGTTGTTTGTGATTTTGTAAGAGAAAACATATTCACAAGGCATGGTACACCAAGAGTGGTGATAAGCGATGGAGGCTCACATTTCAAGAAGGCTTTCCACGCTCTCCTCAAGAAGTACAACATAACACACAAAATTGGTACGCCTTACCATCCACAAACTAGTGGACAAGCGGAAATTTCAAATCGTGAGATCAAGTCCATTCTTGAGAAAACGGTGAATACCACAAGGAAAGATTGGAGCTTTAAGCTCAATGATGCACTTTGGGCGTATAGAACGGCGTATAAGACACCGATTGGTATGTCTCCATATCGGTTGGTTTATGGCAAGGCTTGTCATCTTCCGGTTGAACTTGAACATAAGGCTTACTGGGCGATAAAGAAATTCAATATGGAGTATGATGAAGCGGGGAAACAAAGAAAGTTACAACTAAATGAGCTAGAGGAGATACGTAATGATGCTTACGAGAGTGCCCGGATTTACAAGGAAAAGACCAAGCTTTTTCATGACAAGATGATTTCTCGGAAAAGTTTTGTTGTGGGGCAAAAAGTTCTTTTATTTAATACTCGTTTACGTTTATTTCCGGGTAAGCTTAAGTCCCGTTGGGTGGGACCATTTGTTGTTACTAATGTTTATGATCATGGTGCAGTTGAAATTGTTAGTGACAAAACAGGACAACCTTTGAAAGTCAACGGCCATAGGTTAAAGCCATATTATGAAAACTTTCCAATGGAGCATGTGGACGTAATTTGACTTCAAGATTCACTCCCTCTGGAGGAGTAATGTGCAGCAAGAGCTAAGTCGGGCCGTCGACTTTAAAACAAGCGCTTAATGGGAGGCAACCCATAGGTTTTGTATTTCTTATCCTTTTGATTTTTATTTTTGTTATTTCTTTTTCTTGTTCCTTTTCATGTTAAAATTTCCCACCTTGACTGTACTAGGAGGATTCAATTACATTGAGGACAATGTAAGGTTTAAGTGTGGGGGAGTAGTTAAACATGTATTTTAAAAAATAAAAAAATAAAAAAAAAAAAAAAAAAAAAAAGTTTTACATAAAACCTCCAACTTTTAAGATTTTAGAGTCACTAGCATACTTCTAGGTATGTTTACATAGAGAATTCTGACCGACATAATTGAACTTGGAAATGTTAGAGAACTACATTCGGATTTCTTGCTTGTTAGAGTGTTAAATAATGGATTTAATCATGCCGGTGATGCAAATTTGGTGCAGGGAGAAATGCATTATTAGAGTTGCTGATCAATCATTAGTGGAGACTACCCGTATTCATATCATGTGAGGCACCGACCAGAAATTTTTCCATCTAACTAAAGAGCTTTCTTTTGAGCGTGTGTCACCGTACGTTAATTCCGGGTAGAATGGTGAGCTACCCAACCTCCCACCAATAAAAGCACTACTCTTTGATCTCTTGAGTGCTAATTTTGTCAATCATAAGGGTGACGTCTATAGATGAAAGCCTCCTTCTTGTGATTCGATTTGCAGTTAGCACCATTCTCTCCACAACAATGGGTCCATAGAAACACCATCATCATCAACTAGGAGCGACATCAAAATCTACAAGGAAAAAGTTGGAAAAGTTCAAGGTTTACAAGCAACGGAACGAGAAAAAAGAGCAAATTTCATATTCAAGTAAAGCAACATACAAATAGCAGATTTTTACATATATGTTGAGGACTTACAATATAATGAGGTAATTCTATATCCAAGTATAAAGACTTATTCACAAGAGCGAAGAAAATCAAAAGGTGAGAATTGTTGAAGTTTATGATTTTGAGGCGATACAAGTTGTGAAGAATCAAGCGGTAAAATACTTCTCCCACGGCCATGGTTTATTTTGTATTTAGTTTCTCTTGTTTTTCAAAAAAAAAAAAAAAAAAAAAAAAGAGACTAGAGAAATATTTGTTTTGTTTTTATTTATTTAATAAGCCGTGGGGAAGGAAAATCTATAAGGAAGTTTCAAGCGACAAGGATTTAAGGTAAAGGTTACAAATTGTCAAGGATTTATGAAATTCAAGAGTTTATCATCAATAGTTGAAACCGAAGACGAAGACCAAGAAGATCAAGACGAGGAGCGGAAGACGTTTCTATTGGATGCCATGAGAGTGGTGTTATCATAATTGGCGATCGGATGTGAAGGTGAGTAAGTAATCTCATCCTCAATAATAGTGGTTGATTTCCTTTCTTAGAGATCGTCAGGAAAATGGTTTTTCAAAATGTAAAAAGATGTGGGTTTTTCAAAATATTTCGGAAGTTGTCCTTCCCACCATTCAACGTGTTGCAGGAATTATCTCTTCATTCCTACCTGCACACATGTGAGACCCATAAAAAAGCCGTCTTTTTGAGTGCAATTATCATAAAATCCTTTTTGGTGAGGCAGAAGTCGAGGCGAAATGCTTATTGATCGTTTCTCAAACACGCGTTCTCTCATTATGGTGTGGTTATTTCTCACTCAACATTTAAGAATGAGAATATGTTCTTTAGTATTTCTAACTTCTTATTACTAGCATGCAGAAACTCTATGTCCTCATAACTCTTTGGATGCTTGGGACGCTTGAACGCTTTGAAGTTGTGAGTTTTTAGTTTGATTTGCTCGAGGACTAGCAAAGTCTAAGTGAAAGGGGAATTTGATAGGGTGTAGAATACATCCTATTTATTATCTATTGTTTATGCTTTCTTTGCTATTTTTCTTGTAAATTATGTATTTTACGCTTGTTTTGAGTTTTGTAGCTACTTTGGAGTCACACAGAGAAAAGAAGAAGAAATTACTCTATTTGAGCCAAAAGGGCAAAATTGTCATTTCATGGGCGAACACTATCCTGGAGCCCAGCCAAAGGTTAAAGGGCAACTCTATTTGGAGAAGCACTAAAGACAGCCCACTGAAGTTAAGGGGTTGTCATTCGGTACCCCTTATCATTATCGGAGGGTGTAATTATCCCTGGGTGTCCCCTAGCCTATGCGAAGAGGGTACCGTTATCCATCCCCTACTCCTACAACCCTAAATTGAGAATTTATTCGATCATTACCTCTCATTCATTCACCTTCACCTGAAACTAAAAGCAACTCTCACTTTTGTTTTAACCGAGAGAAGATGCTGTTGAGATCGAGAAATTCATAGAAATGGAGAGACGGATTGAAGGCACTGTTGAAGATTGAGAACTGAGAGAAGTAAGCTGGCGATTAATTTGAGAGTTGTGGAAATTAGGGGCTTGATGTCTCTGTAAATTCGGTTGAAGAACAGATGGTGTTGTTTCTATCAATTGAAGATGAGAAATGATTAGCATCCGTTGTGAATCGAATGGGTTTTTGGTAGAATCATAAGAAGACGATGATGTTGTGGCTTTGACGTTATTCAAGAAATGAAAATGGTAGTTGTTGATGGTTGAAACCAGAAGAGGGAATTGATGATGAAGTATGAATTTCAGTGGATGATTAAGGGTTTGCTGTAGAAGAAGCCGAGATCTCAGAGATAAAGAATTAGACTCAGGGTGATAGAGATGGTGTGTTCGATGGATTCTGGTTATTGTTCAAACAACAGATGAAATCTGAGGGTTCTAAGATTAAATCAGATGGGATTTTGCCTCTACCAAGAACAGCTAGAGTTGGTGCTGCTATAGAAAACAAATCTGAGATAGAGATCGAGAGTTGTTGTTGGTGGCGCTGTTGAAGAACCGATGATGGAGGTGCTGATTTGATATGGGTTTTCTAGGAAAGATTGATATATGGGTTTGTTAAGAACTGAGACGTTGTTGATGTTTAATTCAAGCTCAGATGGGTTTTGAAGATTGCTGATGGGATGTCACAGAAGTATGGTTGAGCTATTGGAGCTGGTGAGGAAGCTACAGATGGTGCAAAACTGAGGAGATGTTGGAATTGATGTTGCAGAGCCAGTGATGATGTGCAAGATATTGCAGGAGATGGTTCTTGAGATGCTTATGGTGAATGCAATACAGGGAAGTACGATGTTGCCAGGGATTGACAGGAAGTAGTGATGCTTTGAGCTTGGCAATGGAGTCGCAACCGCAGGTGGTGCTTGTGCTGTGTGTGGTGATTGTGGCCTGATGGCAGTGAAGGCATTGGTGATGACCTGAGATAACAGAGCTGCAACATTGGTTGAGTTTTGGAGCTGACATTGCAGGGAAGCCTCAAATGTGCTTAGATGTATGCCTAGGATTTGACAAGTCATGATATGAACTAGGTCCAGCGGAGATGGCATGGTGGTCATGAGTTGAAATTTCGGATGTGAGTGGTATGAGATGGCACCGGTGGTACAAGAAAGAAGAGATTGTGCAGCTGGTTATGGAGATGAACCGAGATCTTTGGCGAGTTGTACCGCAGTGGTGCTGGCTTTGGGATTGTGAATGGGTTTTTGCAGTGTAGGATAAGCTGTTGTTGATGCTATGGAAAAGGAGCTACAGAAAGTGAAGATGGAATTGATTATGTTCTAGACAGAAAGAGAGGCTGAAATGCAGAGATTGAGTTGCAAGAGAGACATCATGACTGGCAGTGAAGCAGTGAAGCACAATGATGGTGCAGCACAACTTAAGGCCTGTGCAAGATGGCATTGGCCTAGCTGAGTTAGCACTGACTCAGATCTGACTGAGCTGATTAGAAGCATGAGTCACTGACTCATGCCTGACTCACCGATTCACATTGACTTGACTCACCTGACCGATTTGAATCGTTGACCGTTGACCGGGTGGACTTTTCCGGTCACCTGAGATACTTTCCAGTGCCGGATTCCGGCCAAATTCCGGCCATAATACCAGCTTTCCGGCGACCAAAATTACAGATTTTTGTGTGGATTCTTCTCATGGGTGTGAAGACTTAGATTTGGAAATTGGATGAAAATTTGTGAAGAATTCTCTAGAATCATCTAAACTCATGGGTTTGTGGAATTGGGCTCAAATTTGGAAAGAGAAGATGGAGGATTTGAGAAAGACACGAACTTGGAAAGTAGTGTTATTAAGGGAAAAGGATTCTATTCCTTGGAAGATTTGGAGAACATTGAAGCCTATAAGTAGAGAAGTTCTCTACACACTTTTGATATATCTTTTCACACACCTCTCTACACACACAACACTTGTGTTTTTGCTTGCTTTTCAAAATTCTTCTTTTTAATTATTTGTGTGAACTTTAAAAATTCTTCTTTTAATTATTATTTGTGTGAATTTCAAAAACATGAGTAGCTAATTTTCTTATTGATTGAGGATGAATTCCTAGTTCTTAATATATGATTTGAGTTTTGTTTCAATTATATCTTGAAGTTTTTCACATGATTATCGTTTGTTTTTACTAATAGGAATGTTTATACATTCATGGTTGATTGATAGGTTGTTTAGAGTGCACGCTAAATTGATTTGTTAATTCAACCTAAATCTAGTATAAGTTAGGGAATACGTAATCGTTCTCGACACTTTACACAAGTAGAAAACACGAGACCTTGGGAGGGATTCCGTGGAGCGATTGTGTGTAAAAACAACGCTAGAAAGTGGACCAAGCGAACCGAGTTTAACTACTAGTACTAAACCTAAATTCATAGATCTTAATGCATTCGGGGAATTACATCTTGTAAGCGAACCTCAAGGTGGTTCTTTTGAATAGAATCTGATAACTAAGCGGACTTGTTACTCAGTGAAATAAGGGATTTTAGGGCTAGCTAAGCGAACCTGCTATCCTATGGTTGGTGATAATCTTTGACTAATAACATGTGGATGAAAAACATAACTTGAATCATTGTTTTGCAACGAAGAAGGATTCCTTGGTCTTGTCTCTCTTATTGATTTCAACTTTATCTTTTCTTTGTTTATTTTCTTTTGCTTTATACATCCCCCCTTTTGTGACAATTTTTACAACTAGAATCTCTTGCTCCTCGTGGGAACGAACTTGACTACACTATATACTTGTTAATTAGGTGGAAAAATATTAATTAATTTGTTGTGGTTACGACACGCATCAATCCATGAAGTTATGGGGAATTCATGAGTTTTGCACAAACAAGGAAAGTTGCTAAATTGAAGGAGTTTTTCATGAGTTCATGAAAATAACAAAATAGGGCAAAATAATGGAAGAGGCATGGGACCGGCCACGGCTAGGGCATGGCCGGCCGGCCGGTGGGCCCGGCCCCTGGGCGCCTCTTATTATTTTATTATTATTTGTTGCTTTCTCCTATTTTGCGTAGGATTCCTCATCTGTCCATATTTTTGGATGCTCGTTTGTGCATCATTGTCAAGTACACTTACACCATTTTTGTGGGGCTTACTCAATGATGATCCAGATGCCCGTTGGTTGGGTATTTATTGCTAATTCATGAAATTCAGTGTAAAATAGTTCATGAAACGGAACAATAAAATGAGTAGTCATTTATTATCAATTCATAGGATCAACTGTGGATTCGACCATGAACTTGCAATAATAAAGCAGTCATTACCATTCCATGGGATCGTGGATTCGACCATAGAATCGGAGTAATAAAATTATCTATTACCATTCCATGAGATTAGAAGTGAATTCGATCATGAAATTGGAATAATGAGATAATATAGTAGTTTATTGCCATTCTGTGAGATCAAGTCGTAGATTCGATCATGGAATCAGAACAATTGTTATTGCCATTCCATGGGATCAGGCCGTGGATTCGACATGGGATAGGAGCAATTGTTATTTCCATTCCATGGGATCATGCCGTGGATTCGACCATGGAATAGGAGCAATAATAGATCATTCTGGGAATTCAGTGGTGAATGTCACGGCAGAATTAATCTATTACAGAAAAGATATTAGCCAGTTAAAGCGTCACATCCATTCTGAATGGTGCATAGTTAGGGAATCGCGGGTGTTATTTACGACCTGAAAGCGTTACTGCTTTCAATCTGCGGAGAACCGCCTGAATCTATGCACGGTCTCTCCACATAGTCAAGGAACGGTGAGTGTCACCGACGTCCTGAAGGCGTCCGCCGCCCAACTATTCTTCTATGTGGAGGGGGGTCTCTGTCCTGCAATCAGGGAAGAGTGAGTGTCACCGACGTCCTGAAGGTGTTAAGCTCTCAATCTACGGAGAACCGCCCAATTATGTTATTCTGCATAGAGGGCATAATGAAATGCTAGGGATCGAATCGCTTAGCTAGTGGGGATTTTCGAAAACATATTCATCATGGCTTCGTAAAATATGAATCGTTGCATGCCTGAAAGCCGTGTCGAAACATGCCTTATGATTTTACGATTTTTTCCCTTTGTTGAAAATCCACCATCAACATTAAGTCCCCTGCTTAGTGGGGAACAGTCATGTTCCGCAGTAATGCATTAAATGGTGATTTTCAGTCGATGAGATCGGTGGTTGAACTCAGTCTACAAAGGTATGCTCAGAATCCTCGGTTTTCTCCAATGGTGTCATGTACGAGCAAACGTTCGGGTGAGGACCCTGATAGTGCGATAGAGCGTGATTCCGTGAGCACGGAGAGATGAAGCATCGCTGATTTGGTCAGTCAAAAGTCCAGTTTTGGTCGATTTAGGATTTACGGGCCCGAGCCCAAAAAGGAACCCATGTTTTATTAGGTTTTGGAAATAAAATTAATATAAAAGGGAGAGAAGCCCTAAATTTTTTAAAAATTCAGTTGTTCATGAGTTGTTCAAAATAAAATTCCATGTGTGCATGTATGCGTAAGTTTCATGAAAATTTGTTTTAGAAAACATATGCCCGTTCGTTCGTTAGTTTAAGAAACGAGCAATAATCCCTAATATGAAAGAGATACATGAATTCTTGAGTAGACATGGTCTAGTTGAAGTAGAGAAAATTTTGTTATGAGGTTTCATGAAAACCAAAATTTATTTTCAAAGCATGAACTTTCACAAATACTTTTAGGAACGTAGGTTCGTAGTAAAAGTGATAAATAATGATCCTTAGAGTTAAAGGAATTTTTTAAA
Source organism: Papaver armeniacum (assembly GCA_023531295.1). Classification (NCBI taxonomy): domain Eukaryota; kingdom Viridiplantae; phylum Streptophyta; class Magnoliopsida; order Ranunculales; family Papaveraceae; genus Papaver; species Papaver armeniacum. Next base: position 124,313 of record JAJJWW010003314.1, on the reverse strand, counting down.
AGACCTGCACCTCATGATAATTTATTTGGAATATATGGACCTTTACAAAAGTATAAAAGACCCTCGTTTCATAGACGAACGCTCGTTTGAGCAAAAGTAGAATTTTTTTTTTAATTTGTGAGATTTCACAAAATGGAATAAACTCTCGTTTCAAAGACGGATACTCGCGAGAGGGAGCAAAAATATACATATATTTTCAAATTTACGTGAGTTTCACATTAAAATATATATTTTTTTGTAAAATCAATGTTTTGATTTTGAACAACTGTTGAAAGTAGACAATTGTACATGGTGAAATAATGTCTGTATGTGAGTTTTCACAATTTTAGAATGGACGTCTGTCCAACTTTTGAAAAACCGTTCACACAGTAAAGATTTACGTAGGTTGTTCACGATTTTATGAAAAAATTTGCAAAATGATTTTAAACAATTGTTAAAAGCAAACAATAATGTTTTCGTGAATTTTGTGATTTCATAGTGTATGCACACACGGTAGAAAATCAGTGAATGTTCACATGAAGGGTTATGTGAATTATTCATAATTTCGCGAAAAGTCAGGTGTTAGACTTTTAAGTAATGGGTCTTGCTCGTGTTTGCAGGTTTGATGGAGCGAGCAAGATTTTCGAAATTTTACGTTATTATCACTAAGTTCGTGAAACCGTAAATAGGCAAGAGTTGAGAGTTACCATTTTGTAGACGCTGATGTGAGCATCCTAATTATTTTTGTTGTGCTTTAATTCCACTGCTTTGATGAAATCTGCATCTACGGATGATATACTGAAGTAGGAATGTTGTATGGACGTCACAACAACTTTGCAAGAATGACTGGTTCCCATAATGATACTTCCAAAGATGATATCTCTACAGATGCAGCTTCAAGAAATGGTGCTTCTAGGACCTCTGAGTGATGGTGAGAGATCCTTCATACTGAGTTGTACTCCTGATTACTTAGTAGCAGTAATGCACGGGAAGTCTCTGATGGAGGAAAATAACATCGATAAAGCAGCTCGACAAATGGGCCCTTGTTCGATTGATGTGGATTACTCAGAAATAGCAGTAAGTCTTCGGAGTGGAGAATCCGAAAATAAGGATCATAGAATGATATCGAACAATGTAAAGTCCCCGGCTGTCTCTTTGGTGAGTTGTTAGCGCTCCTTATATCATGACTTTTTCTTGTCTGTGCAATCAGGATCATGAAACCAATGTTTGTTACTTCGTTTCAGAACTTTGCTCCATCGAGCCTTGACGGTCTTCAATTAATTGCTGCTGAACAAACAATTTCTGAATCGAGCGTCAAAGAAGAATTAAATGTAAGTACCTCTTCGTATAATCATTCATGACACTCCTTGAATGAAATACCACTAATTGTTGTTGATGTATTCAGGAGGAGATTTCCATGGAACAAGGGAGTACTGATGATTCCCATTCGTCTTCGGAGGATGGTGAAGAAGAAAACCCCAGATTTCGAAACCGAGTGAAAGCAATGATGTTTCCAATGGTGATGATGGCAATTCCGGTCCCTTGAGCACTTGAGGGACTACTCCAGTAAGTACCCATTGTATATTTTCTTCATAGAAGTATGAAATTGCTGATTTGTTGATGAATGAATGAAGATTCTCATGAATAAGTGAAAAGCTTTACCGAAATACGTCACCAGAAAATTCAGAACTCAGCCTTTTAGCAAAAATGCCGTAAAATCTTCATCCGATATCAGTTTTTTCGCGATCTACACATGTCCTTATGCCCAGGAAATTTCCAAGCTTTATAAAAGAAGGTTTTTAAGTTTTGAGCACGTGTAGGGGTCGAAATCGACGAAACAGTAAACTTCCAGGAGACCTTCAAAAAATTTTCAGCTGGCATGTGGTCCAATGTTTTGGACACAACTCTTCGCTCGTTTCTCCAATTGTTGTGAATTTTGGATATGTTATAGAGGACATCCGTATGAAGAGAATGGTATATGACCCATCCATGAATTCATCACCAACTTCTCCCAGCTCTCTGCTTTGTACAGGACAGTGTAAAATTGTCTGCGACGAGCTCGTTGTAAAACACCCGTATTGTGTCATTGGACCATTCACTTGTGTTTTGAAGGGTTGGTGACGGATTTCAATGCCATTGATTCATTTGAGATCAGGAATGTAGGATCAGAATATCGCAACAACTATACCTCGCGAGATCAATAAACGACGATATTGCGAAAGTGTCGCAAATGAGTAATATAAATGACGCAATGAATGACGGCAGCCAAAACACGAGAAAGATGTGAAGACTTAGCGAGATTTAGGAAAATTGCGAGATTATATATTTGAACGCTTGCGATAATTCACAAGTCATTCCCGAAAATAAAGGACAGTTTAGCTGTCATCCATTGTGTAATACCCTATATAAGGGAGCAGGATTGTTGAAAAGAGATCTTTTTCCGGGTGTTAGGCAAGTCATTAAGAGAGAGAAAATTTGTAGTGATTGTAATTTCTTTAGATCTTTTCCATTTTATCTTGTAAACATTCAAGGAATTAATCAATAAAAATCATAGTTGTTCATCTTCAATGGCTTAGTTGTGTGGATTCTTGTGAGGGGTGTAGTGTAGGATTTCCTGCAACTACATATTGGCGCTAGAAATAGGGAGAGAGTAAGGATTGACATCGTGATTTGAAAGAATTTGGAGTAGTAGGGAAGGAATTTCATATAATTTTCAACGAGTTTACGAAATTAAGAAATGGCTAGAAGAAGAAATGCATCCGAGCAACCAACAACTGTTAGAAGGAGTAGGAGACTTGCTGGAGAAGGGAGAAATGAAATGGGAGAATCCTCAAGAATGAACATAAGGAATAATGAAGAAAATCAAATTCAATCACCAATTCAACCAGTAGCAAATATAACTGTGGATTATGATAGAGTAAGCGTGCATACTTGGAGATCAGACTATGTGGACGAAAGGGGAGAAGAACAACAATTGGTAAACAATGGACAAGAGGAGAGAGACCGAGAAGGGATTGGAGAAATAATTCATGGAAATGAAGAGATCGCAGCATTAGAGGCGTCGAGACAAACAATACATGAAGAAAGACGATTAGAGGCAGAGGAACGTGCAAATTTGACAAGACAGAATCATGAGTTGAGGATGGAAAACATGAGATTACAAAACAGAAGGTCGAGAAGCACTACAAGGTCAAGCTCAAGATCAGTTAGAGAGGAAAGAAGGAGAATTTTACCTACGAGAAAATGCTGATGAAGAAAACCAAAAGAAGCGCAAAATCCGAGAACGAGAACATTGCGAGAGAAGAGAAATGATGGAAGATCGTTATATCCCACGTCCCGAGACTCTTCAAAATGGGCAGAATGATGGAAATCAAGGAAATAGGCAGCGTCAGGGGCGGAATAATCCAGTTGATGAAGAAAATCAAGAAGAAGGAAGAAGAATATTGCATGGGAGAGAAGCACGGAGGAAGCAAAAAGAGATTGAAGATGAAATTGAAAGACACTATCTTTGACAAGCACGTCTAGCCTGCGAGAGAGGGAAAGATTAAGAACAGAAATGGAAAATCAAGAATTGGAAGAAGCAATTCGCCAGAATAATCATGATAATCGAGAAAGAAGGCGAGAACAAAATCGCAACAATGGTAATATCAATGAAGAATATGAAAGAGTACAAAGGAGAACCGATAGGCAACAAAGAAGAGAAATTGATAGATATAACGGTGTGCGAATTCGTGAAAGAAATGAAGGAGAAGATCGCAGAGAAAGACGAGAAGAGAATGATGAACAAGAAAGTCAAAGCAGACATGAACGCAGGAGAAGAGAAGCGGAACTAAAAAGACCAATAAATTCAAATTCTGATGTAAATGAACAAATTTTGAGAGAATTGGCAGAAATGAGAGGAATGATGAACAGTAAAAGGGGAGGAGGAAAGAGACAGTTGGATGAAGCCATAGAAGAAGCTGCGAAAACTCCGTTCACACAAGAGATACAATTAGGAGGAATACCACCGAAGTGCAACTTACCTACATTAACCAAAGATTTTCGATGGAACAACTTGTGCGATATAACATATCAAAGCTTATATGAGATGTATGTTACAATGGGAGAATCATGATGCTATATTGTGCAAATATTTTGCATCAAGTTTGACAGGAGAAGCTTTGAAATGGTTTGAAGGACTACCGAAGAATACAATAACATCTTTCAATCACTTGCAGGCTATATTTTTAGGGGCATATATAAGTAATAATTCCTCGCGACCTGGTATTGAAGATGTATTTGGGTTAAAACAAAGGGTTGGTGAAAGCTTGAAGCATCTAACTGTGAGATGGAAGATAATGTGTAGCGAAATGGCTGGTCGTGTGGAGGAGAGATATCTCATCTTATCATTCATTAATGCTATGTTCGCGACAAATCTGTATATATTCAAATTTTTAGAGTCAAGAATACAATCACAATGACTGAGTTGCGAGAGCTTCAGGAGGAGTATATTGCTCTAGAAGAAAAGCAAAATAAGATGGAATCATACCCCGTTGCGAATACAAGTTCAGGAGCTACGAATGCAAGTTTGTTACCCAAATTGATAAACACTGTGGCGAGTACCTCGCAAGGTCAACAAGGAATGATGATACCGGATGATGGTCAGCAAAAGTTGGTAGCCATGGGAAGTCGCGATCAGGAAGAATTTGAAAGAGAAAGAAATTTCTACAACCGTAGGCGAATAATAAAATTCAAAGACTTGATCAGCCGCAAGAAACCTATGGAGGTCAGAGGCATAATTATCACAGAGGGCAGCGAGGTCATAGGGTAGTATGGGAAGAAATCAAGATGCCTCCACTAAACGCTAGCATGGAGAAAATATGGGAAGCTATAATCCTGATGGAAAACATACCTTCACCATGGAACATGGGGAATGAACCGCCTCCAGGTGACAGAAGTCATGAATTCTGTTCTTATCACCATTTTCATGGACACCTAACGAATGATTGTAGGAATGTAAAAAGAATCATCCTCAGAATGATAGACCAAGGGAAGCTAAATCATTTCTTAAAATGTGAAGAGAAGACTCAACCATTACCAACACCTCCAGAAATTCATAGAGTAAATACAACAAAAGGTAAAGAAACGTTTGTAGTAGAAGTTGGAGCGAAGGCCAAAAAATTGTTCTGCAACTCTATCGTACATTCGTACAGGACGATTGAAGATTTTCATGATAGTGTTCTCAGTAGGGTTTTCGCAAGAGATGCTGACAATAGAGAAGTAATGAACACCGCGAAGACATCGCCACTAAAACAATGGCAAACGCAGATTATTTCCTTTACCACAGAAGAGGTACCTGAGGGTGGCGAGATGCATGACAGTCCATTAGTGGTAAGATTGGAGATTAACCCAAAACCTGTTGATGATGAAGATGATAGGGCTGAAAATTCATGGGCAATAAATAGAATCTTAATTGATACTGGAAGCTCTGTAAACATCCTTTTTTACCACACTTACAAGACTATGGGAGGGAAAGACGAAGATTTGATACCTTCAACCTATAAGATTTATGGTTTTAATGGTACCGCCAATAAACCTAAAGGAGAAACTCGTATGCGAATACCACTGAAAGGATTATCAATCGAAATCTTGTTTTGCATAGTCGATGTGGAATCCCCCTATAATGCATTAATTGGGCGACCTTGGTTACATGAGATCTTGGGTGTAGCATCAACTTACCACTAGTGCATCAAATTTCCTCATCCCAGTGGTGTTGGAGTTATAAAAGGAGATTGGGCTGAGGGACAAAAGTGCTATGAAGTTGATGTGGAATCTTGCGAGGAAAGGGCTGCTCAAAAGAAGAATTGGAAACAGAACATTAAAGAAGCACAAAGAAGGGACAGGCTGATGGTGGACGCAATAGAAATGAGAGCTGAAGATACATTGCGAAACCAATGTCTGAAGACAGTGGGAAATTGCGATGGTTTCGCAAAAGGGAAGAAAATATCAGGAAATTTAAATGAAGAAGCAGGGAGCAACAGAAGTAAGAAGTGTAAGAAATGAATAATTGACTTTAGATTTGTGTAAAAAAAAATTGTTTTGAAGGAAAAAGACGTGTCGAAAGTACAAATAATATGACGATTGAAGAAGGAGTACACGAAAGTCTCGCGAGACAGAATATATGAAAATCTGGTTAAAAATTACAACGAAGATCACAGCAAATGAAGCAAGATTACGTGATAATTTCGCAAAGATAATGAGAAGAAAAGATCAAAAATCAATGATATATACGAATGGGACGAACCTTTATGGCGTACACCCTAGTTCGCGAATGATATTTCGTAAGAGGCAAATGTAAGACCTAAAGTGCGTCATATAAGGGGGTATCTCTTGACATGACTCGGGGAAAAAGGTTACACCGCCCCGGAACCCGAGTCATAGAAATTTGGGGTCAATAAAGCCCATCCGGGAGAGATACCTTGGATTTCCAACTATATAAGGTTATACCCTGGTTGGACGACCGAGGGTCTCTTCCAAGGAGTCAGTGTATGACCAAGGTGCCGAGGTACACGGTTGAGCCAAGAGTGCCTGGGGCATTTTAAGTGTCTCGGCCATTCTTGGCAAGTCTTGGCACACGCTGCACTCGGCCCGAAGAAAACTCCACTTAGGGTGCAGTCTCGTAACCATAATCCCTATAGGTATAAGGGATAAGAGGCTGCGAAAACAACTAGTTGTTGTTAAGACCGGATGGGAGGAGCTAGTCTTGTATGGCCGATGTACGCCTCCTTGAAGGGGCAACCAGGGAGATGATAAGGGCGGCACCCTCCATTAGGGAGCTGATAAGTGTCTTAAGACGCAAATGTCATGAGGCTCTATTTTCGCAAGAAAATTTAGGCTTGTCATATTTGTGCGATGATCCTGAAGAGGCAATAATACTAACGCGAGGGTAAAACGAGATCAATGGGTTTTTACATGAAAATGTAAAGACGTCCTGCGATTTCGTCGCAAAGACGGCAATGTCATGGGGCTTTACGTTCGCAAGAATATTTAGACCTGTCATATTGTCGCAAGAAAAATATCCTGCAGAGGCAAAAATACTAAAGAAATGATAAGACAAGGTCAATGGGTCGTTACATGAAAGTGTAAAGACGTCCTGCGATTTTGTCGCAAAAACTGAGGGGTGGCAAAATAAGACCTTTAACTAGGAAAGCAAAATAAGACCACACAAGAAATGATAAGGCAAGATCAATGGGTCATTACATAAAACTGTAAAGACGTCCTGCGATCTTGTCGCAATGACAGAATTCAGCAGAAAATATCTGCGAAATTATACTTAATCTCCCATTCAAATATAAATAACAAGAGAAAGAAGGAATAAGGTAGAATCTATATTTAAAGATCCAAGAAATTTACAGTAAGAGATTACAAAAATGGAGGGCTAAAAGGATAAATGTACAAATATTACAAGAAGAGAAAGAGGAAAATGGAGCAATCTCTCAGTTCATTCTTCTTTTTCATCAGACTCTTTGTCGGACTCCTCTTCTTCGCTAGCATCACTATCAGAGACATCCAAGGAAGGCATATTTTCAGGAACTTCATCAAGAAGACAAGGATATGAAGAAAGAGGAATGTTGTGGTCATCGCAAACTGTCTTAATAGTTTGATTGCGAAAACGAACAACATCATTAATGAAATTCGCTACAGTAGTTTGTAGTTGCTTCTTCAACTTGGAATACTTGTCGTTGCGAAGAGAAAGGTCCTTTGCAAGTTGTGCTTTCTCAGATTCAAGTTCTTTAATTCTAGTTTGAAACCTCTTCTCAGATTCTGCGAACAAATGACAACGAGTCAGTTACTTAATAACAGTTTCACAAAAAAGAAGTGGTAAAGTAAAGAAGAATAGTTAACAACCTTCTCTGTCAGAAATCATATCTTTAACCAAGGCAGTATGCTCAGCATGAAGGCTGACGTTAACACCTAAGTTATTTCTGGCATTATCTAGAACTTTCGCATCCCAAGCGAATTCATCGTCACTATTTATGACAAGAAGTGAACGAATTTGATTTTCTCGCTCATTAAGTATGGCATTTTGGCGAAAAGATTCATCTCGTTCAATTTGAACTTCAAGAAGTGTTTTTTGGAATTTCGCTAATGCATGTGCACCTTGATTAGCAATGCGATCCTTGTCATTTATAAGGCTACTAATTTTCTTCCTTAGAATGTTATTTTTTTCGTGGGAGCTAAGATATAAACGTTTAAATCGGTTGGCTAAACCTAAACTAGATCTATGCTCAATTTCTAAGAGATAAAATTTGGTTTGAAGTTCATTTAATGAAAGAGAGTTAATTTTGTTTGACGAACTAATTAAAGATTCGTTGAGATGAGCGAGAAGAGCATCATTATCCATAGGCTCAGGAAATGAATGGAGAAGGATGGCTTCGTCAGAAAGATTATAAATGTCTGCGAAAATGATAAGTCAGACAAAGAAAAATAAATGACAAAGTAAAAATGAGGAAAAGAGAAGAGTTTTATACCATAAAGTTGCTGATTAGCGCTTTGAAGGGTAGATATTTTATTCTTCTGGGTAGAAGATTGACTTGGTTGTTGAATTCTTTCGCGAAGAGCAACAATCTCATTTTCACTCTTCTTGCGAGATGTCGCAACTTCAACTTCTAGTTCTTCGTTCTTTTTGTGAAGTCAAGATTTTTCTTTTCAAAGTTGTTGCGCCTCTTCTCAAGATCCGAGGCAACAGCAAAGGAAGCTCTTCCAGACTATAAAGAAAGATAAAGAAACTATTAATATATGATTTAAAATTAAAATTATGAAGGAATAGAGAAACATAGACATACCAAGGCACTGAGTGCATTCAAAAAGCTGGGAGTCAATGATCTGGAGATCCCTTGAAAAGACTCATTACCCTCCAGTAAAGAAGCATCACATATACTTGCGAGAGCTTCGCATATACCAGAGAGGTGGTCATCTCCAAGTCCCTGCATGGAGTCCGAAAAGATATTAGACAATAACATCATAGGAGATTCAGTTGGATGATCCTCCTTCACGGTAGAAATGTCTACATCATCGTCTTCTTCATCAGAACTCTCACTAGATTGAGGACTTGAGCGAGAAGAAGAATGGGTCTTTTGTTTTTAGAAGACGGAGCAGCAGATTTTTCTTGCAAAGAGGGCCTTTACCCTTTCTTTTGTTCCTCGCGACTTTTGAAGCCTCTTCCTCTCCGGCAATTTCAAAGACCAACCTACATACACGAATGTAGATAAGAAACAGAGGCAACAATATTGTGGATAACAAGAGAAAATATTTCTTACTTCATCCGTGATTGAGCGAAGTATCGCCAAAGTACTTGGCTTTGGATTTCTTTCATAACTTTTTCTCAATTTAGTGATCTGAAAATTGAGCAAGTTTAGTAGATATAAAAGGAAGGAAACATCGCAAAGCGAATGAAAAATAGGAAATATACCTCTTTTGCTTTCCCGGGCCAATTAAATACCCAAGGCTGATAATTGGCGAGATATGCAGGGAGAATATTTGAACCTGAAATGTAAGGTCCATTCAAAAGTAGTGGAAATACACACCACTTGTCGTCTTTGGAGTAGCGAGGAACGTTGTTCTTGCCTGAGTGCCAGTCAATATCCTGCATAAGTAGCTTGTCACTGGGAATATTCTCTTTTCTTTTCAACCGAGCACCCCTGCGAGACCTATCGTTCTTCATATTTATTACTTCATAATTTTCAAAGAAGTTTTCTACTGAATACTTTTCAGTAACTATTTCTAAGTCCGCGAATTTATGATCTTTGACCGTGGCAGGGTAAAGAGATCCCTTGCCAGCGCCACGATTGGCGAATTCAAGCATTAAGCGGATACAATCTCCACTTAATTGATAGACAGCTCGCGAGAACTTCTCATGAGCAAGAATTTCATAGAACAAGGGCAATTCAGGATTGTAGAGAGGAATGGGAAGACCTGCGAGGATTTGACCTAGCGAGATTATGATTTGATGATCATCACAATGATGATCAGAAAATAGTTTTGCAGAAAGAACAGATTATGCTTCTTGATGGGGAATGGTGGATAAGGTGAAACCTTTCTCTTTTAAATTCTCTTGAGTCTCACCCAAAAGGACTTCATATCTATGACCAGGTGGAGCCATTCTTAAAATATGGGAATGAATGTAGAGTTGAAGATCAAGAGAAAGAGGAAAAGAAAAATTTACAGTAGCAGAGACGTAAATTGCGGAGGAGGAGAATGGAAGAAAAATTGCAGAGAGAAAGTAAAAAAGAAGAAGAGGAAGGAGAGAAAACTATATATAGAGAGGAGTTCTCGAGAAGATAAATGCATTTAATGCAAGAAGAGACGTGAATGGTCAAGAATAAACGGTTGAAAGAGACGTGTCAAGAAAAGAGTGGAAGAAGAAACACGTGTAATAAATTCTGTATAAAAGTACGAGATCATAACAGATAAAGACGAACCGTTGAGGCATTTCAAAAATACTAATTCTCATGACATTCTCTTCTTCGCAGAGAAGACATGAGAAGAGGCAAGATGTAGGATCAGAATATCGCAACAACTATACCTCGCGAGATCAATAAACGGCGATATTGCGAAAGTGTCGCAAATGAGTAATATAAATGACGCAATGAATGATGGCAGCCAAAACACGAGAAAAATGTGAAGACTTAGCGAGATTTAGGAAACTTGCGAGATTATATATTTGAACGCTTGCGATAATTCGCAAGTCATTCCCGAAAATAAAGGACAACTTAGCTGTCATCCATTATGTAATACCCTATATAAGGAGTCGAAGCTGGTCTGTTGAAGAGAGATCTTTTTCGAGTGTTAGGCAAGTCATTAAGAGAGAGAAAATTTGTAGTGATTGTAATTTCTTTAGCTCTTTTCCATTTTATCTTGTAAACATTCAAGGAATTAATCAATAAAAATCATAGTTGTTCATCTTCAATGGCTTAGTTGTGTGGATTCTTGTGAGGGGTGTAGTGTAGGATTTCCTGCAACTACAAGGAACCCTTGATTAATATATGAGCATGGTGCTTGCAGCCATCTTGTTTCTGTCAGTCATAGAAACATCACTTCTAAAACCCTGGTCACGGGACCATAACTGAGGTTGCTCTCAAGAGGGGGTGGTGTAATGACCATGGTTTCATGTCCCAGTGGTAGCATTACTTTTATGATGAGAGTCTGGTGCCACGGGTCTTGGACTGTGAAATTGATCGTCATGATCAGTGGACTGTCAGTCCCCAGTTTGTTAAATCTCTCCTTTCGTTTTCTCTTCTTCTGGCAAAATTTGGATAGAGAACCGAGGTAGAAAAATTGATGTAAAGACCTAGGTGGTCGAAGTTGGAGGTACCTTGATGAAGTACTTAGTGGAAAGACCCGGTGGACACTGATCGACTGTGGAAGTTATGAATCCCGTCTAAGAATTGCTGCTTGCATGTTGTACACTCTGGAAGCTGTAGGAACCTCATACGACGTCGGAATTCGATGCTTGACCCCAACTTTTGAAGCTAAAAGACTGAGTTATCACATGAGAGAAGAATCACTCAATTTGGAGTTGTATAGGTCAGCCAACGAAGCTTGCACATTTGTAATTTGTAATCCCGTACAAACTTTTCAGATTTCGTAGACTTGACAGTAAAGGCTGTATCTTTCAGCTCGTATGTCCGATTGATGTGACCTTTTGGTATGTTGTAGCAGAGACATAGACGAACATCTTTTGTTGAGGAAGCATTGTCACATTCCTCACCCATTGGTACGTTTTTGTAAACCCATGGCCTGAAGTGTGCTGTATCTCATTTGCAGAGGTGATGAGAACATCTTGTAGAAGTATTTGGCTTGTGCCCACCAGTCGTGCAAGATTTGGGAAGACTTTCATGTGAACATATTTTCATGTCTACACATCTTGACATGAATCATTAATGCTTGGAGAAGTCCGCTTCATCGAGAAATGCTTCAGAGAATGGTTAGTTGATGAAGACTGATGTTGCACCTGAGACTGTTATTGATCTTTGAGATCACGATTGAATTCTCTCCAGAAATTCTTGTTGATGCTGAGACCATGAATAGAGTTCCTCCACATATCCTTGTTGATGCCGATACTGGGTGGAGTTCCTCCACTCTGTGAACCTTCACGTTCACGAACTAGTTGTTGGGTTGAGCATCCCTAAGATGTAGGTGTACTGGGAGTACAACCCGAATTATCCTGATCAGTATGACTTTACCGTGAACTGGCTTCATCAATGAGTCGACGTTGTTGCGGCAGATTGCATCAGCAATCTCCATTTTGGGTGTGATCGATGAAGAGAGAAGTTCCTTAGTTGTGCAAAGTTCGTGATGTAGAGAGATTCCGTTGATAAGGTTTTCATGGAATCGCATCAGGTTGCAATGACTTGCTATGTCTTGAATCTTGACCAATAAAATCAAGTCCCCAGTGCATGTTGAAGGAATTCGTGCCATCGATGGATGAATGATGTTGCATCTGCTTCAGAAGTCTTGTCATGGAGATAGTGAAGACTCGGCGATTGTAGTTCGATTTCACTTTGATCGTGTCGGTGGTGATTCAGTGTGTCATCGTCGAGATGTTTGTGCTGAAGCCAGAGGCGCCATTATCGAAGGTGTACTCTTTGATTGGGAGTACAATTTTAAGACTTCTTAGATACTTGAGCGTTCAAGCGTCGTATTATTTAAGCTTCGAATGTCTTAGGCTTGATCGTCTCGGCCCCGAGTATCTTCTGTTGATTCAGCATTCCTTTCCCTGCGGTAGTGGGATTCAACACTTGTGCAGACATCAGAGCTTTCTGATTTTGTGGGACATATGGACACTCCTGCAAGGCTACGGAGAAACGCCCAAAGTGTTCCTTGCCATGCTTGGACATTATCTCAGTAATGAATATCTCAATGCTCGATTCAGAGAAATGTCAGATTCAACCACTTGGTAAAATACTGCTGAAGTGAGATTACCAACTTATAGCATCTTGCAATAGCAGAGATGCATAATTGAGTCCCCATGCTAGAATAGCATGTGAGGAAATAAATGACATAGACATGGGAGGAACGAGACTTGCCTGAGTGCAAGACTTTTTGATGAATGTCTATGCATCTTTTGCAGGTTCTTTTTTCAACCTCGTCAAAGTTCGAAATTCCTCCAAGTGCTCTGATGATGGAACGTCCCCAAATCTTCTGGATCAGAACTTTCTTCGTTAGAGAGATGTGCAACCAAAGACGCTTTGTCAGTAGTCATCTTCTCGGCATGAATCCACGTCCATCCAAGAATCATTTCGTATCCGGGATCTTCCCTGATTATGTGAAACTTGGTTTCGTCCAGGTTGAGCCAACTTTCATTTTGAGAGTGATGAAACCGCATGCATCTCTGAGCGTTCCTTCATGGTCTCGATTGAGATAAGAGAGGAGTAGCGGCTTAGTTGAGTGATGCTGCGACTCGAGGGTTTTCATGGTGGAATGTTGTTGATGGCGGTGTCAGCATCGATCAACATTCTTCCAAATTCATTTCTTCTGAGATGGACTGTGGTAAGCAGTCCCCAGTCGTGCATCTCCTTATCTGTGGATGAAGGTTCAAGGAGTATTTCCGGGATGGACATATGTCTGACACAATGTAATTTGGTGTTGTGAACATGTCCTTCCTTTTTGTCTTAGACAGATAGAGCAATTTCACAGATACGCTCGATCAACTATTGAACTGCTTCTTTGACCGGTTGTTTAGAGATTGCAAAAGTTCTGATTATGAGAGGATTCTTGTGTACTCCTTCAGTCCCCAGTTGAAGCTATTATGGATCAACCTTCTCTTTGAAGATGTGCTTCAAATATTGCAGTTACTTGTTGGATGATCGATGAACCTATGAAGGCGGCGAAGTGCACAGGATTCTCCATTTCTTCTTCAGTTGGCTCTCTCCTGATGAACGACAATTTGATTGCACCATCTTGAACCAGACTTCCAGTAACTCAATCACTCCTTCATGAGAAGAGAGAAGTTTGAGTCTGTATGATCATTTCCCCGTTCTTTGATGCCGGGTCGAGGTTTGTGCATTTCAGGATTGGTTATCTTTTCTTCGCGCCTTCAGAGAAGCCTGGGATGTTTGGAGAAGCGCTCTGATGCCATGTCTCGTCTTTCCTTTCATTCCTTCCGGCAACAATATTTTTTGAAGGCTGAAGATTGTACTGATTGTTGACTAGGCGTCGGATGCTTCGAGGTTCCTCCACCTTGCAGACTTTGCTCTTTACGATAAAGCGAGGTGCGATGTCGGCCGCCGATCGTTTGGCTGCTTCATGAAACTCTGAGAAAGTATGGAACCGGAGCTTTTCCAACAAGGCTCTGTAGACTGGGATCATTCCGTTGATGCACAAGTCCACCAGTGGTTGTTCAGTGACATTCGGGTTATGACAATCCAAAGCTTGGACTCTGAACCTCTTCACATAATCGTTCGGATGTTCATTGCTCTCATGAGACATTCTTCTTAAGTCGGAGAGAGTAATATGCTCTGAGACGAAGAAGTATTTCCTGTAAAAGGCATTAACCATTTCTCCCCAACTAGCGATGCTCCCAGGTGCAATGTTGTTGTACCAGGTGTATGCTCGACCTGTCAGAGATTTCGATAATTCTTTTAGACGGACGACATGATTTTGTTCGTGCTCTCCTAGTGCCTCCAGGAATCGAGAGATGTGTTCTCAAGCGTTCCTTGTTCCATTGTACAGTGTGAATGTTGGGGAGGTGCAGCCTTTCGGGAGAGGAATTCTTTGTGTAGAAGCAGGATACAAAGGTTGATGACGATGAACAAATGATGCTTTGTCTTTTCCTCGATCCTCCATGAAGTGTTCCAGGTCCTCACGAGTGATGAAGCCTGCAGGTTCCTTTGTTGGTGGATTATCTGCAGCTTTGTGCACCTCATCATCATCTACTACATGGATCAGAGTGACTTCAGGATCAGCAGCCGGAGATGTTTCTTTGGCTTTTCCTTTCTTCTGAGCTTTCTCTGACATCTTATCAGTGAGAGTTTTGAGATAATTGCACAGCTCTTTCCATGTGTTAGCCATGTCAATCTGATTCTTGGTAAGAGTTTCTTGCACCTTCATGAGATCACCTATGTTAGGTGGGTTTTCTCTAATTTCTTCGGGAGACCGGCCGAAGAGAGGATTGTCTCCAATGTTGGTTTGCCGGGGAGTGGTATCACCAGCACCAATATTGGAAGCAGGAGTAGTTTCTGGAGTACCACCATTGTTGCTAGTGCTAGCATTGTTTGTGTTGGGATTGGTGACTGAACCTGACCTAAGTTCAACCATTTTGTGAGAGTTTGATATTGCAACCGAGAGATTAATCTCCCAATGTGGTCGCCAATCTGTAGATGGGGAAAAAACGGTTTGCTGTTTTTTTGGGGAAATGAAGAGACGAGCGTGTCAAGACTCCTCGAACCAAGCAAACTGCTCAACCTCACACAGATGCACCGCTGCTAAGGGGGTGCTTAGATTCGAGAGATCAATCTGTAGGACTCCGTCCTAAACCAAGACAATGGCCGTTCCAGAGTCAATTCGGTTGCAAAGAGAGAGATGGGTTGATCTGTAAGAGGAAAGCTGAGAATTGTGTGGGATCAGTGATGATCAAGGATTGTGGATGTGTTGAAGGTTTCTGCAATAATTGGTGAACTGTTGAGTTCGAAAAAGTTCTAATAGATTGATGAATTCTTGAGAGTAGTTACTCGAGAAATTATGTGTGGACGATTGCTGATAGCTAGTGATCATTCGTTGTTCTCAATCATGGATTCAGAGACTTATTTATATTGTCAGAGTTGTGAACACCTTGATCCCTGTAAGTGTGACGGTTTCATGAGTGGAAGAGTGGAAGAGTGGGCAAGTGGAAGATCGTGGTAAAGTCAGTTCCATGTCGTGTGGAGACTTGACGGATCGTGCACCCACTACTTTGCTAACGCCTTCAACCATTTACACAACTTACGCACATTTCTCGTCGTGGATGAAATCCACGTGCTGTAGGCCGCCAGACCAAAACCCTAGTTGTTATCCCCCAATTTGATGTGATTGATGTCTCACGAATCGTGGAGTCTGCATGACTGGCGTGTATTTAGTTTATCAGTTGTTGACTGATTAGACAATGAGCCGAGGTTTTGTTGAATTGAGCATGTTAATGCTCAGCGATTCATGAATGTTAATGTTGCTCGTCTGAGCAAATATTGTAAATTCGACGAGTTGTTGAATATTGATGAGTTACTGAATATATGTGGATTATTCGAGCAACCGAGCAAGTATTGCTCGATTCGACGAAATATCGATAAATTACGAATATTGATAGTTGGATCAATATTCGAGCAACTGAGCAAGTATTGCTCAATCCGACGAATTACTGAATATCGAGAATTTGACGAGCAACTAAGCAAGTATTACTCAATTCGACAAAATACTGAATATTGATAATTTGATGTGCAATTGAGCAAGTATTGCTCAATTCGACAAAATACTGAATAATAATTTGACGTGCAATTGAGCAAGTATTGCTCAATTCGACAAATTACTGAATATTGATAGCTGGATCAATATTTGAGCAACTGAGCAAGTGTTGCTAAATTCGACGAAATATTTATTGGTAACGTGACCTAATAAAATATTAAAATATTGGTAGATTACCAAATATTATATGATTAATTCATATGATGGTTGTTGAATCAATATAAATCCATTAGTGTTTGAATCCTGCTCAGAATGATGATTCGTAGAACATTTATTCAAAACCCTAATTTCATATCATAGTTGATGAATCGCTGAAAATAGGTCATGAGTGATAGAGGGACCGACCACATGGGATGATGGGCGTCCACGTGGTGCCCAGTGCTCGAGTGAGCATGCACCAGTGTTCCGAGTTGGTGATAGAATGATGATTAAATGCCGGTTTCATCATTTATTGAAATATTGCTGGGTTCAGCATTAAATGATAAAACCTAGGTATGAAACATGGGGACCGACCAAGAGAGCATGGGACCGGCTCTTGGTAGTCACGGGACCGGTTGTTGGTCGTTTGAGCAATCCCCAGGTTGGTTGAAGAGAGTTTGGGCCCAGTATGAGCAATTGAGCAAATTAGGTCGGAATTATGAAAATGTGTGGGACCGGCTTTGTGCAAGCCCTAGGAATGAATCTGGTCAGTCATGAAGGCATGCACGTGTTGCCGTGGTATCCGTGTCTCCGTACTGAGAGTTTCAGTATTTTCTGATGTGCGTTCGAGTAATATTATGAATTTTCAAAAGAGTTTCATCTTGACTGAAATTCTTGATTTTTGTTGGAATGAGCATGTATGCTCAATTGATCAATATTTTGTAAATATTAAAATAAGAATATTTTAACATTTAAAATAGGCGTGAGAGGCTAGCCGGTCATGTGACCTGTTTGCTTTTGGTTTTTCATGATTTGAGCAAAATTTGAGAAGTTATGACGAAATCATGATTTTCGCTCAAACCAAGGAGTTTCATGAATTTAGGAAAATAATAATTATAAAAGACTAGGGATTGCAAGGTGTGGGACCGGCCACGGCTAGGACATGGCCGGCCGGCTATGTTGCCCGGTCCCGCACACCTTTTCCTAATTTTATATTATTATTTTTTCATGAATCTATGAAGTTATGGAGAATCCATGAGAACGGAGGAGTTTCATGAGTTTAGGGAATTATAAAAGCTAGGGATTGTGAGGTGTGGGACCGGCCAAGGCTTAGGCATGGCCGGCCGGCTAGGTTGCTCGGTCCCGCACATCTTTCCATATTTTATAATATTATTTCATGAATCCATGAAGTTATGGGGAATTCATGAGTTTTGCACAAACAAGGAAAGTTGCTAAATTGAAGGAGTTTTTCATGAGTTCATGAAAATAACAAAATAGGGCAAAATAATGGAAGAGGCATGGGACCGGCCACGGCTAGGGCATGGCCGGCCGGCCGGTGGGCCCGGCCCCTGGGCGCCTCTTATTATTTTATTATTATTTGTTGCTTTATCCTATTTTGCGTAGGATTCCTCATATGTCCATATTTTTGGATGCTCGTTTGTGCATCCGGGTGCTCAGTCGTGCATCATTGTCGAGTACTTACACCATTTTTGTGGGGCTTACTCAGTGATGATCCAGATGCCCGTTGGTTGGGTATTTATTGCTAATTCATGAAATTCAGTGTAGAATAGTTCATGAAACGGAACAATAAAATGAGTAGTCATTTATTATCAATTCATAGGATCAGCTGTGGATTCGACCATGAACTTGGAATAATAAAGCAGGCATTACCATTCCATGGGATCGTGGATTCGACCATAGAATCAGAGTAATAAAATTATCTATTACCATTCCATGAGATTAGAAGTGAATTCGATCATGAAATTGGAATAATGAGATAATATAGTAGTTTATTGCCATTCTATGAGATCAAGTCGTAGATTCGATCATGGAATCGGAACAATTCTTATTGCCATTCCATGGGATCAGTCTGTGGATTCGACCATGGAATAGGAGCAATTGTTATTGCCATTCCATGGGATCAGGCCGTGGATTCGACCATGAAATAGGAGCAATTGTTATTGCCATTCCATGGGATCAGGTCGTGGATTCGACCATGGAATAGGAGCAATAATAGATCATTCTGGGAATTCGGTGGTGAATGTCACTACGAGAATTAATCTATTACAGAAAAGATATTAGCCAGTTAAAGCGTCACATCCATTCTGAATGGTGCATAGTCAGGGAATCACGGGTGTTGTTTACGACCTGAAAGCGTTACTGCTCTCAATCTGCGGAGAACCGCCTGAATCTATGCACGGTCTCTCCACATAGTCAGGGAATGATGAGTGTCATCGACGTCCTGAAGGCGTCCGCCGCCCAACTATTCTTCTATGTGGAGGGGGGTATCTCTCCTGTAATCAGGGAACAGTGAGTGTCACCGACGTCCTGAAGGCGTTAAGCTCTCAATCTACGAAGAACCGCCCAATTATGTTATTCTGCATAGAGAGCATAATGAAATGCTAGGGATCGAATCGCTCAGCTAGTGGGGCTTTTCGAAAACATATTCATCATGGCTTCGTAAAATATGAATCGTTGCATGCCTGAAAGCCGTGTCGAAACATGCATCATGATTTTACGGTTTTGCCCTTTGTTGAAAATCCACCATCAACAATCATAAATAAGTTCAGTGAAATGGATGTACTATAATTTGGTTCCCGTCAATTTGTGTGTTAAACTGTGTGTTTTAATCTTTACTTCAGTATGAGAGAAATTCAACATTTCCAATTTTTTTGTCCCACCCATGCAGGATAATTGTCATACATGTTCAGAATACTTCCACTTAAAATGGAGTATTGCAGAAAACTTTTTTTCTTTCAAAAAAGTTACCCCCTCGGCCCAAAAATATGACCCAGTATTTCCCACAACCAAACCTATGTATTGTTGGAACCTGTAACCTGTTATTTTACTGGCCCTTTGGAAGTTCTGTTATAATGAGACAACACTTAGAAGAACACATGTTCAGCGAGCACTACATCCAAGTAAACTGGGAGTTCAAACAATTTTTGATGTTCACTAATACCTCAATTGATAAATAATTACCGGGAAGAGAAGAAAGGAAAGAATTATTAGAAAGAATGGACTATTAGCTTGAAGTATGTGCCCCTTATTAACTGTGAGAAGGGGTGTAACAGGCTAAAATGGAAAAAGAAAAATATGGCCAGTGTCCTTATACCTAAATGCCACCCACACTTTTCCTAAATACCACCCATAGTAAAAAAACTTAATTATTTTATACCCAATCTGAATTGGGTAATAAAAACTCACCTTCTTCTCCAACTATCACTGTAATAGCCGCCGCCACACCCCTTCCACCGCCTTCAATTTACACAATAATATAATCATGTATATAATAAAGATTTTAATTTTTATTAAGATTTAAGTTTACATTTTAGTCTTAATATTAATCATGATCTGAATTTAAGAGATACATTAGGTTTTTATTTTATTTTAATTGATTATGTTTAAATTCAACATAGTGACTGTTTAAGTTTAATCTATGCTTGCTCACGATTTCAACAGGGGATCGATTAGGCACTCCCAAATGGTTTTAACTTTATCATTAAGATCCATAAGTGTGGTAAGATAGTGGTGGTGATGACAGTGGGTGCGGTAAGAGAAAGTGATAATAGGTATTACTCTATCAAGATTCAAGATGCCAGCACAGAAGAAATGAGTTTTCATTATCCACTTTAAATTAGGTGTACGATTATTATGATTTTGGACCATGAGTGGTATTTAGGAAAAGTGTGGGTGGCATTTAGGTAATACGAAAGAAATTTGGGAACAAAAAGTATGGCATGTGCACTTCTTTTAATATTCTAATGATAACATGGTCGATGAAAGTATTTTTAGGTGATAATATTGGCCATGGGTAACCGTGAGTAGGGGTGTAACAAAGAAATGCCCCGTGCCGTTACGGCACAGGTTAAGAGAACTGTAAAAACAAAATATTAAAGGAACTGTAAACAAAATTTCTTGGGTAATTCTTACGGTTGTCGAATATATTTCATTGCATAAATTCAATTTGACAGAATTGATATTTCGGTGAACCGTACGGGTAACTTTTCATAATTATCTCTATAATTTCTTCTTACTTTGTAGTTGATTTTGTTTTCTTTGTTTTTTTTTTTATTTCGTATTTATCCAAGAGAAAGTATTTTTGAGTTAGTGCAAAAACTGAAAGAAAACCAAAAAGAACGCCAAGAAGTTACCAAAGAAAATATCCGCTCGATATCCATTTACACTTGATAAAATGCCATCCTAAATTCCATTTAACCTTGAAAATGTCTGCTTGATATCTGCTCGATATCCATTTATACATAACATGATCGAGCATGGGAATTGATAAAAAATCAAGTGCCTAAACATGATTTATCCTTTTAGAAAATAAGGAGATTTGCTATAAGCCGGTCCCTATGTTTGACGATGACTCTAATTCAACCTTTCTTATCCTCCACTTCCATTACTTCAAAAAATATGGGAAAAAATTCATACACTCCAATACTGCAATGTACAGGTGTTACCAGTTTTAGTGTTAGCAGCAGCTCGCTCTACGGTGATAGATCTAGCGAAATCTACACGAGATTATGAAATATCCATCCAGCGCCAAAACGAAGAACTGGGTGCGAAATACTGAATGAGATACATGAAACGCTCAAGAAAGATTCAGCGTATGTTTCAAAATCTGGATGTATAACTATGGTTAAGTCCACGGTTTAATGATGTCATATATCTATCATCTGATGGTTATCAAGGTGCGAATTCAATTTCGAACTCGCACTGCGAGTTCAAAATCTTTTCCAAAGGAGATCATGTTTTTTTCATTCATAGGGTTTGAGTGGAAGTATTTTGTTAGATTTAGGGTTTTTTCTCTCTGTAGCTCAGCCAACAAACTATCGCCTCTTATTTGTCTCTCTGTCTCTTCATTTGCTCAAAAATGGAGAGCGGAAACATCACCGTTGAGCCACGTGTGTAAACCGAGTTGAGCACCATGGCATAATCTAAAACATAAACTTAGGTCAAAATTTGATGGACCCTTTTTAAAGCTGTAAATAAAAAATTTAACCAAAATTTCATACAAAGAATCAAAATTAAATTTAAATATCAATAATGAACCAAAATTCGAATTTTCAGTGAATCAGAGAACCAAGACTGGCAAAATGATACCCGTGATTTGAGTTTTGCAATACCGATTGATCTGAGACCTAATTTGAGTATTGCAATCCTGATTGATCTCAATGATCTGAGAACTAAACCAATAATCAAAATCATTCAAGATATCCTCATGACTAACAAAATGCAACCTGCGTGTTCCATGTTCAATGATATAAGGCAGGAAGACGAAGAATTTGAGAGTAGAGAATTTTGGGTCAGAGATAGCTATAGAAAACGATTGAGCGCCCACGGTTACTCAACCCCCTAAATGCTAAGACACATGTGCAAAACAAATAGTTTGGTCTGTACAACCACGTCCATGGATTTATCTTTGCTAAGGACAAATCCTGACCACTCTTTACATAGGCAAAGTTATCCAAACTGTGTTATGTATTCTTGATTGTATGTAATAAAAATGTGAATTAAAGTATTCCGAAAATAAAGAAGAAATTAAGATATCCAACTTTTCTCCAGAAATCCTATATGGGACTCACACATCCATATTGTATATTATCAAAAAAGTATGATCTAGAGATAAATATACAACTAAAGAAAAAAATGATGCATTTTGAACAATACATGTCTTTCACATCCAACTATAACAATGAGTAACCTCTTTATTTTAAAATTGCTGTTCCAAAGAAACATACTTTTATATCAAAAAAGCGTATTCGTAAAAACATTTGGAAAAGAAAAGAATATTTGGTTGCGCTAAAAGCTTTTTCCTTAGAATATCGTGTTTGCTTCGCGGAATCTCTGTTTGAATTCGATTTCTTCAAAATCTTCTTTCAAAGTTTGAATATCCTTCACCAACCCTCTCATACCCCATGGCACGTCGCACTCATGTTGACAAAGCATCATTGCAAAGGAAGAATCACTTTCCACTTCAAGTTTCTTTATCCCCAACTCTTTTGCAAGAAGCATTCCATCTTTAATAGCCCAAACTTGAGCAACATTGCTTGCATTCTTGAATATGTGTTTAGCAAAGCAAGCTTTGAACATCCCATTATCATCACGGATAACTCCACCGATACCAGCATCTTTGCCATTATTTGAAGCACCATCACAGTTGATTTTGTAGTATCCATTTCTTGGATAAATCCAAGGAACAACCACTTCTTTCACTGAGCATTTCTGTCTTTCAAGCAAACCACTCTCCTGAATAAACTCCCTTGCTTTCCTTAAAGCCCAAGCAAGAATCCTATATGGCTGGAATTGGACCTTGTTGAAAACCCAATCGTTCGTACCGTTTTTCCATATAGACCATAACACAAAGGGGAAGATTTACCTCCATTGTACACCTCCAATGGAGCCGCCAGATCTGCACATGTTCCTTAGATTAGAGAGAGAGATATTACTAGCGACTGGTTGGAAACCAGACCACCTACGTATCTTCCCCCACAAAGGTGAAACCATTCTGCAACCAAAAAAGAGATGATAAGAAGTCTCGAAATCATTATTACAAAGAGTACATCCTGGATGAGAACTTATATGTTTCCTGTATAGAGACTCATTCAAATTGAGTCTACTGTGACATAAAACCCACAAGAAATTTTTTATTTTTTGTGGACGGTTTAATTTTCAAAGAAACCTCCAATCATGATTGGGTAGGTCATTACCCAACTTACCGGAGAAAAGAAAATCATAAGCCTCTCTAACTGTTATATCCCCATTTTTACTCTGAGACCAAACAATCTGATCACTACAACCGTTAGTAATGCTAATTGGTTTAGCTTTAATCTCTTCGGCAACATGAGCAGAAATTAGATTATCAATGGCACTCAAATTCCAGGTTTTAGTTTCAGTGTCAAAATATATCGAATTTATGGAGTACAGACTGTTTATCGGAAAACTTCTAAATTATATTTTAAATTGGGTTCCCTTGAAAATCAATTTATGAATGTAAAAAATTTAAGGGTATATTAGAGATTTATTTGCAAAATGTGGATACAAAAGCCGGACACAATTTTAAAACTGACAAAGATGAAATAAATGACGGTCTTTTTGAAAGGGAGTATGGACTATATTTAACAAATTCGCTTAATTTAGACAAATTTTTTACTTATCAAGTGTTGTGATGCTCTTAGATCAAACACTACCATCTATATATCCACAAATTAGGTGTGACGCTCTTAGATTAAAAATGTTCTAGCATCCCTGGAATAATTTTTTTTCAAAACAAATCATTCATATTCATTACGGCTTAAGCACTAACTTGAGATTCAAAGTTATATAAAAATAAGAAAAGTAAATAAAACATGACCTGGGAGCAAGAAAAAAAGTGATAGTGATTTAAGACTATGCAACTAACTTGATTTAGATAAACATCAATAGATTAATCAAATACCTGCTATTATGGTCGAAGACATGAATGCATTTAAATATTTGTTGTAAAAAAATAACGAGCCATTAGTGAAATGATAAGTAAATTTTGGCCGTTAGATGTTTTTTTAAATCTCAATCACAATAATCACTTGTGAGAAACAACCAATTTATAGTTTCCATTGATATAGTTTTGAGTAAAATTATTTATTAATGAAATTGTGCATTTATTAGAATAATTAAGGAATCATTCATCATGAGCAGTTAATGAGACACCAATTAATAAAAATAATGAGACTAGTTGCGACTAGAGTCTTCCTATAAAGACATAGGGTTCCTCGAGAAACGTAATTTTGTTAAGACTTTTGAAGTTTTCACTAAAATATTCGTGAATTACGATCAGACTATTTTCTACCTGATAGTTCTTGATATCATGTATCTTATCTTGATAATCATACTTCTTGTCTATTCTAACGGTCTGCCTCTTTTGTTATATAGAGGAATGATCTTGATAAAAAACTACAAAGAGTTAACATCTAAACTTGTTTTAGATTGAACTTATGAGATAGAATCTGAAAAAGCGGGGGTCTAACAACCACACCCAATATTTCGTTCGGCAATCTGAATAGACAAACTCCAATATACTTTCAAGAGAATCAACTAGACAGTCATACTCAATCTATAAAAAAGTATACCAAAGAGTTATATCTCAATTTGTCAATTCAATCTGCAATCAAACAAATAGGAATTTGCGAGCCCGATTGAATAAGAGAAATAACTTGGACGGTATCACAAAGCAATATCCAAGTGTCAATCAATTCAATCAACAACCCAAAGGTCGGATTCAAGAACTGATTGAACTCAACGCACAACCTGTGATATTTATATTATATAAAAAAATATAATGCGGAAAAGAAATAACAGAGACACCAGAAATTTTGTTAACGAGGAAACCGCAAATACAGAAAAACCCCGAGACCTAGTCCATCTTTGAACACAACACTGTATTAAGCCGCTACAGACACTAGCCTACTACCAATGAACTTCGTACTGGAATGTAGTTTAGCCCTAACCAATATCACACTGATCAAGGTATAGTTGCGCACCTTACATCTTTGAACCCCAGAAGGATTCTACGTATTTGATTCCCTTAGCTGATCTCACCCAAAACCAAGATTTGCTACGACCCAAAGTCGAAGACTTGATAAACAAATCCGTCTCATACAAAAAAGTCAATTGGAATAGATAAATCTGTCTCCCATAGAAATACCTATGAGTTTTTTTTTTCTGTCTTTTGATAAATCAAGGTGCACAGGAACCAATTGATAAACTGGACTTATATTCCCGAAGAACAGCCTAGTATTATCAATCACCTCACAATAATCTTAATCGTATGGAAGCGAAACAAGATATTTTGGAATCACAAACGATTAGACAGAGATGTTTGTGACTACTTTTAATCTTACCTATCGGAGATAAATCTTAAGCAAATCTTAGCAAAGATAATACTCAATCACGATAGTAGAAGTAAGATCAGAACACACAACTACAGAGAAAATAGTTGGGCCTTGCTTCACAATCCCAATGAAGTCTTCAAGTCGTTAACCTACATGGTTTCTTGAAAAACCTAAGGTTAAAGGAGAATTGACTCTAGTCGCAACTAGTATCACACATAAGGTATGGGGATTAGGTTTCCCAGTTTCTAGAGTTCTCCCTTATATAGTTTTCAAATCAGGGTTTGCAATCTAAGTTACCTTAGTAACAAAGCATTCAATATTCACCGTTAGATGAAAACCTGATTAGACTCAAGCTAATATCTTTCAACCGTTAGGTCGAACTTAGATTGTTACACACAAACGAAATGTACCTTCACTTAGGGTTGAGTAACCGCACCTAAACGTGTACACTAGTGATAGGAGTCTAAAACACCTAATTTACTATCTAGTAGTTACGCTTTCTTTGCGACTTTTCTTGTAAATTATGTATCTTATGTTTGCTTTTGAGTGTGTTAGGTGTTTTGGAGTCATTGGGGCAAAAAGAAGTGGAACTCGCTCAAGTCCAGGATTTCTTCTCGTCATCTTGCAGAGAGCGAAAAGGCGGAGCTATCGGCGAAAGAACGAGGCCATTCCGGTTCCGTATGAGAGGGTTACGAGCAAAGTCAACATTTAAGCTTGTCGGTTCCCAAGGACTGTCAGTACAAAAGGAGTACTATGTGGCCCTTATCCTATGTTGGGTGTCAATAGCAATTCTTATTCCTACACAATACCTGGAATTCAGAGGAATTCAACTTACAGACCGATAGGTCGAGTTTCTCAGACAACTTATCACTCACCTCAAATTCAGAGAAGAACAGGCTGCCGTCTGAAAGAGATATCAGATTGAAATCGAGAAATGGTGAAACAGGCTGTTGCTGCTGGATAATTATATGAGGTTGAGAGAAAGCATCAGGAGAAGAAATTAGGGCTTTCTTCGATTTTGGGGTTGTTGTCGATTCATGGGAGTATACTGAAGAAAACGAAGATACAAGGGTTTTTGGTTGAAGAGCAGAGATGGGTTTATCACGAATTGATGATTGAGACGAAGTTCACAGGGAATGAAGAATCATTGATGTCGAGAACTTAAACTGCAGTTAGGGTTCAGTGAAGAACATATCCCTGGAAGATGAGGTGCGAGATTTGTGAAATTACGAGTATGGTTCAATTTGAGATGGGTTTGATGGCTTCTGGTGCTTGAGATGTATAGATGAATTGGAGATCTCAAATTAGTGGGTTTGTCTCAAATGAGGTTTAAAAGGAAATCAATGTGAGTATAGGGAAGATTCTGGCTGAGCTGAGAAGATTAAGGAAGGAATGAGGATTAAGAAGTTCAAATTTGATTTGGTAGAGCTGTTGCTCTAATGGCTGCTTGGGTTGGAGTTAAGATTCATGGTGATGAACAAGGAGGTGCTTGAGCTACAATCGGAAATGGCAGATGCAAGCTGATGGGCAGAGCTGAATTGGTTGTTGCTGTGCTTGAGAAGAGAAAATGGTTGCTTGAGATGAAATTGCAAGTGCTATGACTGAAGTTAGTTCTTGCCAAGTGAGAAATGTTGAATGATTGTGAGATGTCTTTGCTTGTTATGGGAGATCTTTGCTGATTTGAGCAAGGTGCAAGTAAAGGCGATCTTGGTGATGCGATTGCGTGTGCAAGACGAGTTTACAATTGCGGGAGTGGCAAGAGATCGATCTTTGCCGCAGACAGGGCAATGGGTCATGACGATGGATAGTGCAGCTGTGATGAGAAGAATGGCAAGATGGGTATCGTGGAATTACGAGACAGAAATGATCTTGAGCTTGATGCGCAATTGCGGGGTGGAGTTATGGCTGAGCTTGTGAAGCTATTTTCGGTTGATGGAGTACAAATGGGTATTGGTACTGCTTGCGGTGCAACTTCGGTGTTAGGGGTTTTGGTGGCTTCCGTCAACCGAGATATTGAGTACGGGGAATGATATGAAGGAAGTGAAGAGTTTTCAAGTTGTAATGGTTAAGAAGAAATTGAGCCGGGAATTGGTAATGTGCATGTTCATTTGGATTGATGGGAAGTCTGGTTATGTTGTGTATTTGAAGTCGCAGGAGAAGCAAAGATTCAAATTATATTGGAGTGCACCGCAATCACAAGCAGTGGAACTTAAGAAGGCGAGTTTAAGTGCAGGCTAGTTAAGATGCAGTTGGAGATGGTCAGGTGAACTGGCAAGCAGGGAACTTGAGTAAGGCTGTGTATGTGCAGATGGTGTTTGTGGTATGTGTCGCAGAGCTGAAAAGGTTTGAGTTTTAGATGGTTAGATGAGCAGCAAAGAAAGTGACGTAGCTGCAATTGAATGTTGCCGCCATAGCTGAATGAAGTGAATGAGAATAGATGTATGTTATGTTGATACAATTGCAAGGAGTGAAGGAATGGCCTGGAATCGGCCGGAATCGCCCGAAAATGCATGAACTCGTCCTGGAATCGGTATACACCGAGTTGACTCACTGATCCGATCCGATTCATGGCATAGATGGACTTGGACCTGAGCTGTGACTGCTAATGGGCTGAGAGATTTTGGAATCGTGGGCAGAGTTGAGAGTTGTATAAAAAGGGTTTGAGAACACTTTAGGAAGAGCTGAGCCTTATCTATCAATATCTTGGATATTATTCTTTTTGCCTCTACTTTGTTCTAGGGTTTACACCATGAAGTCTTCTCTCTTTCTTCTTGTTATGAACTCCATGAATATGAGCTAGAGTTTTTATTATTGGTTATGGAATAAGTTGGATTTCCAAATATGGGTTTTAATTCAATAAATTAGTTTTCTCTCATATTATCGTTTATGATTCACCATTAATATTGTTACATGATTTGAATGCTTGTTTAGTCGAGTCGCGAATCGATTGAGTTTGCTTTCATCTTTATTGCTAGATTAGGGTTATTATACGCAAAAGTGATAATTCCGGATTGCAAGTAGCATAAATATGATTATAGTTTGTAGTGATATATTCTTATGATCATATGTGAACCATAACCTTTGTTAAATCGGATTAGTGCGCTTTACACGTTCGATTGCTTTGATTGGCCTGATTTCATAGAACCTAATGCATCTAGCGAATTAAACTTGATTAGTGCTTTTACACGTTAGGTTTTTCCTTTAGGTAGAATTCATATTCGCATCTTTTAATGTGTTTGTTGATGACATGAGGAGGTTTGCGGGATATTCTTGCAATCGAGGTATTCTAGGGTCTTTGATAAAAGTTGAGATATATCAATTTGATTTGTTTGCTTTGCTTTATTTGCTTTTATTTAGTTTATTATAATCACAAAACCCCGGTGTTATTTATAGGGAACCGAAATAATTTGACAACCTAGACCTCTCTGTGGGATCGATCCTTTCTTGCCCTTGCTATATTTATATTTTGAGTAGGAAGAAAGTGTAATTTATTTTTGACGCTTACGACAGCGATCAAATTTTGGCGCCGCTGCCGGGGAGGCAACGGTTGTCACTTGTTTTTGGTTTCTTATTTTTGTTTTTAGCTTTTGTTTTATTTTATTTTTATTTTCTGGGTTTTAACCTTGGTTTGAGAATTTTATTTCAGGTGCTTGTTTCTCATGGAAGGAGCATACTACATGGATGGATACGGTTTTCAACAACCTCAACAATATGATAACTACCAATTCCATGGGTATAATCTAAACCAATTCATTGGTTATGACCAATATTCCATGGAACCTTATGGTTTTCCTCAACAACCTTATGGCGGGTATGTGTGTGAACAACCACAAGGATGGGAGGATTCTTATGCTTGTGAACAAAAAGTCTCTAACTTTATAGATCAAGTTTCCAACTTTTTACAAGAGGAATTTCAAAAAGCTAAAGAGACTACAAACGAGCAACTCCAAGAACTTCGTGAAGGTATGACTATCTTGCGAAGAGGCATTGATCAATACAAGGAAGATATGGATAATTCTAATGTGCATATGGTTTGTGATGAATATTTGATTGATGCTAATATTGAAAAAGGCGAACCTTTGGGGACTTTCGTTGATATTTGTGTAGTTAACTCAACTCTTGATCTTAACAATGATCATTCACCTATTCAAAAGGATGAGTTAGAGATTAACAACACTAAATTCAGCGAGGAACAATCTTATGTTGACTATGATAGTGACGGTGATTATGATACATTGCTTGAAACAACTCATGGTGACATCTCCGAGGAGTCTTTTTGGGATCAAGATGAAGATGAAGAGGAATATGTCGACACTTGTGTAGATTACTCAAGCATTGATTTTAATAATGATCAAGAGTCTATTCAAAGGGTGGAGCTTGAGGATGATGCATTTTCGAGTGTTCTAGAAAAGTTTCTTATAATAAAATTTGGATCCGCAAAAGAGTATGTGCCTTACAACAAAAAGGAGGAATATGTTGAGAATGAGACCGGTATGACCAATATTGTGGAAGACCCAATTGAGCTTGCAAATGATTGTAATGATGATGTTTATGTCGAGACTTTGGTTAAGGCAGAAACGGATGAAGAATGGTTGCAAGGTTTGATAGAGGACCATGATATAAAAGAGGTGAATAATTCACTTGAGTTTTTCAAGGATGAAGAGGATTCCGTGATACAAGAGATTGTGCAAGGTTTGTCGAACCCGTTGCCTATTGTTTCTTCTCCTTTACCTCTTATTGGTTTGAATGTATGTGCTTCGAGAATATTGTTGAATGACTTTGTTTCTCGTTTTCCGCCATTAGAGATACTTGATTCTCATACTATGCAGGTTATGGAACAAGAAACCGTGGAAGTACCCGACTTCTATATTCTTTATACACTTCCAAGTGTGGACAAGAATAAGTGTGGGGGAAGCTTTTATCGGTTCATAGCTTCACTTTTGCTTTATATTACTAATATTTGTGTGAAGCTAGTGTTTGCAAAACAGGTTCTATGGAAGGATCCCCAACTTTTCAGATTGTTGGTATATGGACGATAACAAAAGAGTCGGGCTGACGACTTTAAACCAAGCGCTAAATGGGAGGCAACCCATAGGTTTTGTATTTTAGTCCCTTTTTATTTTTTATTGTTTTCATATCATATTTGCATCCCCATGTTTAATTTCATTGAGTCCGGAATCTATCTTAGAAGAGAATTATGACGAATACCTTTTCGTCAGAAAAATTCAGACTGCACGTAGTTCAGTCCAGAGACCATAACTGTTAGACCGTTTATCAAAACACTTTGAAATTTGGACACTTTGTATAAAACACGTATATGAACAACTTTTGTGAAATGGAGTTTTTCCAAATTCCTTACCAATTTGTACAGTTTTTGCGTTTTATCTGCTGTTACGTCAGAATTCAGAATTTTCGGTTTTACACATTGAGGACAATGTGAAGTTTAAGTGTGGGGGAGTCTTTTGCATATAGAGTTTTTAGCCTTTTTGAGTCAAAATTTTCAATTTTTTTTTATATATATTTGAATAAAAAACTCCAACTTGTGGTTAGTTTAGAGTCACATAGTATACATGTCGCTAAGATTACATCGAGAATCTCATACTAGTGACTGAACTTAGAGATGACAGAGAACATGATCGGGTTTCTTAATTGTATGAGAGTTAAAGTTGGATTTAACCATGCCAGTGGCAAATAAGGTGCAGACTGAATTCGGTATTAGAGTAGTGATCCCCAATAGTGGAGACTACCCATGTTACATAATGTGAGGCACCGACCTTCAATTCTTTGTACCTGTTTAAATATGTGCTTTTAGAGTGTGTGTCACCGTACGTAAATTCCGGGCAGAATGGTGAGCTGCCCAACCTCCCACCATAGAAGCACTATTTTGATCTCTTGAGTGTTATTTTTATCAACCATGTTGGTGACATCGAATTGCTAACTTACATACCACTTGTGATCTTGTTCGCAGTTAGCACCATCCACCTTATCTCTCTCTACACCAACAGGTCCATAGAAACAACATCATCATCAACAAGAGGAGCATCACAAATTTGAAGGAAAGTTGAACACGTTCAAGGTTTACAAGCAACAGTACAGAATTGAGCAGATTTCAGACTATTGTATAAGAGTGGAAATTATAAAGATGAGAGTTCGAGAAGTATATGATATCAAGACATATAAGTTGTGAAGAATCAAGCGGTAAAGTACTTACACCATGGCATTGTACTTACATTTTTATTTTATTTGTATTTTACTTTCTCTTGTCTCAAAAAAAAAAAAAAAAAAAAAAAAAGAAAGAGACAAGAGAAAAATGTTTAGGTTTGTTAATAGTTTTTATTTTGTTTTATTTTTATTTTGTATTTGTTTTATTTCTTATTCAAAAAAAAAAAAAAAAAAAAAAAAAAAAAAAAAAAAGAAAAAAAAAAAAAAAAAAAGGGTTTGTATAGTTTGTTTTTATTTTTGTATTCTTTCAATAAAGCCTATGGAAAGAAGGAATATCTATAATGAAGTTTCAAGCGACAAGAAATTTGAGGGAAAGAATCATATTGTCAAGATTCTACGAAGTTCGAGAGTTATCATCAAGAGTTGAAGACCGAAGACGAAGATGAAGACACCGATAGAAGACCGAAGACGTCTCTATGGATGATGTGAGAGTGGTGCTAGCTGCACGCCGAACGGATACAAGGTAAGTAAGCATATTCCCACCTTCGTTAAATGGTTGACTTCCTTTCGAAGAGATCGTCAGAAAAATGGGTTTTCAAAAATACATAAAAGATGTGGGTTTTCAAAATACTTCGGAGGGTTTTGCCTTCCTACCATTCAACGTGTCGCAGGATTCTCTCTTCATTCCTACCTGGACACACGTGTGACCCATAAAGAGCTGTTTATTATTGAGAGCAATATCATAAAACCCTTTCTTGTGAGGCAGAGTCGAGACTTTTGATCACTCCGAACCCGAATTCTAGTCGAGAAGGGATGGTTACTTCTCTCTCAACTTTTAAGAATGAGATTGTGTTCATTTATGTGTCTAACTTCTTATGACTAGTGTGCAGAATTTCTATGTCTTCCTAGCGCGTTGGATACTATCATTACGGAGAACTAGTAAGTTGGATATAGGTTTTGTGGGTAAATCTCTAGTAAACCCTCACGAGACTATAACTCGTCCACTAGGGACACCTAGGGGTTTAAAGGCTTGTTATTTATGCTAAAAGTGACCGTAGCCTCGACGACACGGAGTTGTATGTATCTTTTAGAATTGTTTTATTTGATTTGCTCGAGGACTAGCAAAGTCTAAGTGTGGGGGAATCTGATAGGTGTCTAAAACACCTAATTTACTATCTAGTAGTTACGCTTTCTTTGCGAGTTTTCTTGTAAATTATGTATCTTATGTTTGCTTTTGAGTGTGTTAGGTGTTTTGGAGTCATTGGGGCAAAAAGAAGTGGAACTCGCTCAAGTCCAGGATTTCTTCTCGTCATCTTGCAGAGAGCGAAAATGCGGAGCTATCGGCGAAAGAACGAGGCCATTCCGGTTCCGTATGAGAGGGTTACGAGCAAAGTCAACATTTAAGCTTGTCGGTTCCCAAGGACTGACAACACAAAAGGAGTACTATGTGGCCCTTATCCTATGTTGGGTGTCAATAGCAAATCTTATTCCTACACAATACCTGGAATTCAGAGGAATTCAACTTACAGACCGATAGGTCGAGTTTCTCAGACAACTTATCACTCACCTCAAATTCAGAGAAGAACAGGCTGCCGTCTGAAAGAGATATCAGATTGAAATCAAGAAATGGTGAAACAGGCTGTTGCTGCTGGATAATTATATGAGGTTGAGAGAAAGCATCAGGAGAAGAAATTAGGGCTTTCTTCGATTTTGGGGTTGTTGTCGATTCATGGGAGTATACTGAAGAAAACGAAGATACAAGGGTTTTTGGTTGAAGAGCAGAGATGGGTTTATCACGAATTGATGATTGAGACGAATTTCACAGGGAATGAAGAATCATTGATGTCGAGAACTTAAACTGCAGTTAGGGTTCAGTGAAGAACATATCCCTGGAAGATGAGGTGCGAGATTTGTGAAATTACGAGTATGGTTCAATTTGAGATGGGTTTGATGGCTTCTGGTGCTTGAGATGTATAGATGAATTGGAGATCTCAAATTAGTGGGTTTGTCTCAAATGAGGTTTAAAAGGAAATCAATGTGAGTATAGGGAAGATTAAAATTTGAAATTTGAGAAGATTAAGGAAGGAATGAGGATTAAGAAGTTCAAATTTGATTTGGTAGAGCCGTTGCTCTAATGGTCGCTTGGGTTGGAGTTAAGATTCATGGTGATGAACAAGGAGGTGCTTGAGCTACAATCGGAAATGGCAGATGCAAGCTGATGGGCAGAGCTGAATTGGTTGTTGCTGTGCTTGAGAAGAGAAAATGGTTGCTTGAGATGAAATTGCAAGTGTTATGACTGAAGTTAGTTCTTGCCAAGTGAGAAATGTTGAATGATTGTGAGATCTGTCTTGTTATGGGAGATGTCACTGATTTGAGCAAGGTGCGGGTAAAGCGATCTTGGTGATGCGATTGCAAAGACGAGTTTACAATTGCGGGAGTGGCAAGAGATCGATGCTTTGCCGCAGACGAGCAATGGGTCGTGACGATGGATAGTGCAAATGTGATGAGAAGAATGGCAAGATGGGTATCGTGGAATTCTGAGACAGGAAATGATCTTTGAGCTTGATGCGCAATTGCAGGTGGAGTTATGGCTGAGCTTGTGAAGCTATTTTCGGTTGATGGAGTACAAATGGGTATTGGTACTGTTGCAGTGCAACTCAGTGTTAGGGGTTTTTGGTGGCTTCCGTCAACTGAGATATTGAGTACAGGGAATGATATGAAGGAAGTGAAGAGTTGCAGTTCAAGTTGTAATGGTTAAGAAGAAATTGAGCCAGGAATTGGTAATGTGCATGTTCGCTGGATTGATGGGAAGTCTGGTTATGTTGTGTATTTGAAGTCGCAGGAGAAGCAAAGATTCAGCCGCAGTTGGAGTGCAGCTGCAATCACAAGCAGCTGGAACTTAAGAAGGCAGTTTAAGTGCAGGCTAGTTAAGATGCAGTTGGAGATGGTCAGGTGAACTGGCAAGCAGGGAACTTGAGTAAGGCTGTGTATGTGCAGATGGTGTTTGTGGTATGTGTCGCAGAGCTGAAAAGGTTTGAGTTTTAGATGGTTAGCTGAGCAGCAAAGAAAGTGACGTAGCTGCAATTGAATGTTGCCGCCATAGCTGAATGAAGTGAATGAGAATAGATGTATGTTAGGTTGATACAATTGCAAGGAGTGAAGGAATGGCCTGGAATCGGCCGGAATCGCCCAGAAACAGACAGAACTCGTCTGGAATCGGTATACACCGAGTTGACTCACTGATCCGATCCGATTCATGGCATAGATGGACTTGGACCTGAGCTGTGGCTGCTAATGGGCTGAGAGATTTTGGAATCGTGGGAAGAGTTGAGAGTTGTATAAAAAGGGTTTGAGAACACTTTAGGAAGAGCTGAGCCTTATCTATCAATATCTTGGATATTATTCTTTTTGCCTCTACTTTGTTCTAGGGTTTACACCATGAAGTCTTCTCTCTTTCTTCTTGTTTTGAACTCCATGAATATGAGCTAGAGTTTTTATTATTGGTTATGGAATAAGTTGGATTTCCAAATATGGGTTTTAATTCAATAAATTAGTTTTCTCTCATATTATCGTTTATGATTCACCATTAATATTGTTACATGATTTGAATGCTTGTTTAGTCGAGTTGCGAATCGATTGAGTTTGCTTTCATCTTTATTGCTAGATTAGGGTTATTATACGTAAAAGTGATAATTCCGGATTGCAAGTAGCATAAATATGATTATAGTTTGTAGTGATATATTCTTATGATCATATGTGAGTCATAACCTTTGTTAAATCGGATTAGTGCGCTTTCCACGTTCGATTGCTTTGATTGGCCTGATTTCATAGAACTTAATGCATCTAGGGAATTAAACTTGATTAGTGCTTTTACACGTTAGGTTGTTCCTTTAGGTAGAATTCATATTCGCATCTTTTAATGTGTTTGTTGATGACATGAGGAGATTTGCGGGATATTCTTGCGATCAAGGTATTCTAGGGTCTTTGATAAAAGTTGAGATTAAAATATCAATTCTAGTTATTGTGTTGAAAACATGTTTGTGAATGAAAACGAAATCCATGACCAATATCTTCTTATTGTTGATTTGATTTGTTTGCTTTGCTTTATTTGTTTTTATTTAGTTTATTATATAAAAATCACAAAACTACCGGTGTTATTTATAGGGAACCGAAACAATTTGACAACCTAGACCTCTCTGTGGGATCGATCCTTTCTTGCCCTTGCTATATTTATATTTTGAGTAGGAAGAAAGTGTAATTTATTTTTGACGCTTACGACAGCGATCAACTAGGTTGGCTCAACAGTAGTTAACCGAAGTTAGCTATATGAACACTTTCATATCAACCTTATTCATCTTAACCACAACTAGTTCAAATGACTCAAATGAAACTAGTTATAGAGTTGTTCAATTGCTATATTCTCATAGAAGTATACAAGAACACAATTGAAGCAAAATCGGTTTGATTCACTCGAATCAATTCATGAAAATTATAGCCACGGTTTGCATAGAATGCATTCCTTATTATATAAATGTATTAGTTCATGAATAAATCGATTTTAGAACTTTAACCACTCAAGTATGCAAACGGGTACGCAAACTTAAGTAGCCGGACTGAGTTTGGATTCGCCAGTATGCGAACAAGTACGCATACCTCCAAACACAGCAGAAATTCCCGGACCCAAACCTTACGCCAGTACGCATACCGGTATGTGTACTTAGGCTCCCGGAATTTCATATGCAAGAACACATACTATGTTCATAATCCAATGATGGTTAAGTGTTATAAACTCTATTGCAATCATTGAAACATTCTTAGAGGATGACAATAGATGTTTTCACGAACTATTAGCATCAAAGCAATTTTCAAGATATTGAAATAATCATTACGAAACACTCCAAGTCTACACCAAATGATTGTATCACACAAACCATGTAAGATGTTACTCGGCGATTTTCACATGATCATCTTTTGACGTTCGCCAAGAATATAAGATGAACTTGGTTGAAGCGAAAGCTTACCAACACATATTTCGAGAAATATGTAAGCGAGTTAAACTCAACTCGAAATCTCAAATGTGTATAATCGAATGATATATAGCAATACAACTTTTGTCTCAATATAGGAGATAGAGTAGAAATAGAATTTCCAAGTGATATATGAGTTTTAGTCTCCACATACCTTTTGTTGATGAAGTTTCACAAGCTCTCCTTAGTAGTTCTTCGTCTTCAAATGATGAACGTCGTGAAGTCTAATGCTCAACTACACAATCTATCCCAGTCCCGAGACATCGATATAAGTAGTCTAATGATTACTAACATTGACAAATAAGCTTGAGATAGCAACGCTTGCGAGTTTGACCGAGCAGTGCTCTAACAATCTCCCCCTTTGTCAATTTTATTGACAAAACTATCAATACATATGGATTACAAAATAAATAAACTTTGTAGCTTCTCATCCAAATGATTTGATTTCCTTGGTTCTTCAACATTACTCGAAATCTTCGTCACTTCCAAGTACTCCAGTGATTCTGAACGTGTTCAACTCAGCATCATAGTTGTTGAAGATCCGTAGAAATAACAATGAGAAAACAGTTGCTCTCAATCATAGTTATACAATGTCATAGTATTATTACATAACATCAAAGTCCAATTGTATCACAACTTTGACAACAATACTATGGTGATATGTATCACTCCCCATTAGTCAATACTTCATCTCACAATGAAAACCACTCCCTCTTACATAATGATCCGTAAACCATATATATTTGTAGTGTGAACTACACATTAATTCTCCCCCTTTTTGTCAATATAAATTGGCAAAGGTACGAAAACTAGTGGGATCCTAATGAAATTTTCATAGAGATACTTCATGACCAAAAGAGAACATATCAACTTGTTTCGATGATTTCACATAGTCGAAACTTAGTGTATTCATCAAGGAGTTTATAAATATACAAGAAAACTCCTACAATATTCCACAACCACACTCCTCACAAAGATTTGGCAATTAAGCACAAGTTCAATTAAGAACTCTCCCCCATAAAATGTCATTCCCGAAATAACAACAAGAGCGACCTTACTTTCACAAGAAAAGAAGGATTTCTTTGGACCTTAACAAATCACATGAAACATGAATTTGTATCCGAAAATCTCAATTGAATTAACCACAAGGAAAATGATCAATTCAATTGGCCATGCTCAACATAAGAGAACTTACGGAGCAACACAGTACATACACAAAGATGTGGATCAGGGAAAGACCAATACTGCGGAATAAACAAAGATTCATTCTATCTTTCATCACTATTTGCATAGAGACATATAATAGACTTAATCTTTGTAAACAAAAGTTCATCCTATCTTCCATCAATATTTGCATAATGACATAATAGGCTTAAATTTTGTATTCTAAATTTCATTCTATCTTTTATC
Source organism: Papaver armeniacum (assembly GCA_023531295.1). Classification (NCBI taxonomy): domain Eukaryota; kingdom Viridiplantae; phylum Streptophyta; class Magnoliopsida; order Ranunculales; family Papaveraceae; genus Papaver; species Papaver armeniacum. Next base: position 86,248 of record JAJJWW010003314.1, on the reverse strand, counting down.
AATATTTTCATACCGACATATAATAGAGTTAACTTTTGAGCATATATGGGACAGTCAAGGTTCACGGACGTAAACAACATATCCCATAACAATTTGCAATATATAAAACTTAAAGATTAATACTGCAAAAATCATCTTCCAGATAACTTAGAATTTAAATAAATAAATCTAAAAACATTGCAAGATGAAAACGTTAGCAATAGCTATGTGTACTCACAATAATGGTGTTTTACGGTTGATGCAAGCAGGCTCTGAGTGTTTGAATACGTTTTTGTATTAACACTTGGTTTCATCGATCGAACTTGTGTTGTTCGTCCCTCTTGTCTTGTCTTTTGAAATAGGGCGAGAACCTATTTATACAAGTCATTGAGCCTCATTCACGTTTCTCGTGGGAAGTGGAGGTAGTGGAATGATGGAGTGGTGGAGTTGTGTGTCGGTAGCATACGACCGGTCTTGCCCACTTCTCCAGTTCATCTCTAACCGTCCATGACTTCCTAACACGTTCTTGTAATGGCGCGTTGCACGCCGCACGCTTTTGTAAACCGCTGCACCAATACCCCAGTATGTATCCCCCAGTTTGTGACATGATTGATGTCTTGAATGTGGATCGTGGATCCACGGAAGATAGCATGTAATGCTGAATTGAATAACTGCGTTATTCAGAAAGTCGATACTTGTGAAGTATCGTGTGTATTTTATGCATGTACTGCATTACGGTGTGGTAAAGTGATGGGTAATGACTCCTCACTAACCAAATAACTCCCCGACTGGGTTGTATAACCAAGTCGGGTGAAGTCGGACGGATGAGATGATGTTTGAGACACTCATCTCGCGACCGTTGATGAAATCGAGGTTTTTAAAGAGGTGCGCAAGCATCACTCTTCACTTGGTCGAAACCAAGCATGGGAAGGATTTTGTAGAGGACCGACCATACATGCGTGTTGACGGCATGATGGTGTACACGTCCATGTCTCACCGTCTCATGAAGATGCAATCTAGGCCACTCAATTTGACCGTCAAAGAGGAGTGGTTGAGATCGGCCATGCGCAGAAAATCTCTTACCGCAAAGGAATTGATAACCGCGTGTCATCCCAAGTTTGGGCGCGCGCCCCAAGACGACCCATCTTGGTCGGTCTTGGTCGATCATACCACCGTGTAGGTGGTAGGTTGGTGTTCACACCTATACCGATTATCCCATGAAAACGTGATCTAAGCCATTCAAATCATCCGGTGAAGTTGAGCGGTCGAGATCAGCTTTAGGATTTGGGAGTGTAACCGTACGAGTTTGGGCGTGCGTTTTGGGTTGGCCGGAATGATGTGCCTTGGCCGACCGCAAGAGGAGGTAGATGGGCCCACGGTGGTCATGCTGGTATGACCGGCCTTGGTTAATCCAATCTGTGACCCTCCATTCGTACCGGAGAAGATGGACGCGCGTGATGACTTGAAACCCTAATTTTAGCTTTCAAAGCCGCGCGACCATGCTCTTTTGGGCGGACGAATTTGCTGTAACCAACCATGGTTGGCTTTGACCGATTGGTCAAGTGTGTAGACGGTCACGCGGTGATTGTGTTGACATGCTCTGGGCCCTTTGAGTCTACATCTGCACCCTCCATCTATGCCTGCGAAGATGGACGGTTGGAGACCGTTTTGCGACACATGTAATATGCCGCAAACCCTAATTTAGGGTTTTCCGTCCATAATGCTTGGTATGGACGGTTTCTTGGCAAGCAAAGGCCAATGGTCGACCATGCGGGGTCGGCCGTGTGTATTCCATACCTGCTTGGGGGTGATGGAATTGATCTCGTGGTCATCCAATCATGCTTGTGGAGTTGGATGACCGCGCTCGATCATATTTGGCAAGCTAAGGCCGTGTGTATTCCATACCCGCTTGGGGTGATGGAATTGATCTCGTGGTCATCCAATCATGCTTGTGGAGTTGGATGACTGCGATCGGAATTGATCATATCCGGAGACCGATACGGCCAAGTCCGGATGCTCAATCGAAGCTAGTATAACACACCGAGAGGGCTCAATCGGGCTAGTATAACACACCGAGAGGGCTCTGCTAGTATAACACACCGAGAATCACCATGCACGGGTATTTCGTACATGGATTCATTATAGTGCTTGAGGTTCGTGTTACTCTCGTAAGAGTAACACTCGGTCGTCATGCCACACCGATAATGGGTACAGAAATACAAGGCCGATATGAAATTCACAGGAAGGGATTGTTGCTTTGCATGCTCCATCCTCGAGGAATTTCATGTATTCACGAGAATGGGATTGTTGCTACATGCTTCATTCTTGGTGAATTAAGTGAGGAGTATCCGTCACTTATAAATGGCTTTATCTTTTACAAGATGTCAAATAGCATGATTTTTCCGGTTTTTTACAAATCTAACCTTGAATGAAAATCCACCATCAACATTAAGTCCCCTGCCTAGCACATAATGGTTACACTATTGTGTGGTAGGCATGAGATGGTGACAGTTAAAGATAAAACTTATGAGACAAAGTTAGATGTTACCAGGAGAGACGGGTCGTCCCGTCCTTCGAGTATGTCACGTTCAAAAGACATATAGGAGAGTGTTTCCTAGTATGATGTCGGCCTTGCCTGCTTCGATCGACCTTGCTATGCCTCGCTTTGTCCGAGGGGCTATTGCGCCTGCTTGATCGAATGTGGGCTTGTTGTGTGTGCTTGATTGAACGTGAGTCTCACCCACATACGCCTGACAGACTTGAAACTTGTACCGGTCTTGAAACTTGTACCGGTCTTGAAATCAACACCAGACTAAAATTTGTACCTGACTAAAATTTGTACCGGACTAAAATTTGTACCGGACTTGAATGGTGTTTGGACCGGCCATTGTGTGCTCCGATGTGAGTTGTGTCTTGCCGTGTGACTACATCTCTCCTGTATTTTCATACAAGCTCTAACTCCTGCCTTTTATTTAATTGTGGAAGAAAAGAATCCCCGTTGAGATGTCTTCTGGAGATAATGCTGGCACCAAGTCAGGAAGTGTTGGCAGCTTCAAGGATATGCCGAACATTGATGATGAGTTGTTCACCGCGCTCTCTCTACTATATGAAAATATTCGTTCCACAGGATAACCCTCCTCCTATCGACTTCAGGTTTTTTCATGCTCACTGGATCCTCATGAAGGATGAATGAGACGCACGTTGAGCAATGAGTACATCAAAGACAACTTGACCGGAGCGCAGATTATTGGTGTAGCTTGAGTGTTGAAACGACTCGAGAGGATGTTAAAGTGGCTTCAGTGCGAACGTTGAGGTAGATCCCTGGAGAGAGTGTTGAAGCAGATTCTCAAGTGAACAGGGTCCCGGAGAGAGCATTGAGGCGCTCTTGGATAGACCATTGAAGCGCCCTGGCTGGAGGAAGCGTTGAAGCGGAGCGCTCTTCGCCGATTTACCCTTGCGAATTCCATGATTCTTGACTGACCATCTTTCTCGTGTTGAAGAAGTCTTTGATCAAGGTGAAGGAACTTCATGCCGAGCCTCGGTCCCCAAGCGTGGTTTACATGGTTTGTTCGTAGTGGTCGTTTTTCGAGCCGATATAGAATATCTTGGACATTGCTTCATCATTGTGGGAGTCGTGCATGTGGTACCGGAGTTGGAGTTGACGGACGCGCGAGGATGTTGTATCCCTGGTTTTCCTCTGCCGTTCTGTGAACCGCTACGTAAGGCTCAAGGTTGTATCGCCCGTTGGCGAGATATATGCCCCTACGAACATTATGAGGCTCTTCGCATGCCCGGTTCTTTCTATCGGGCATATGTTGTTGTAGATGAGCGTCCAACAGCTCCGAGGATGACCAAAATGCGGATTCTCCAACATAGCATGATAGACATGTACCACTGCTCGATAAAGTGACTCGCCTGGGATCGTTCTCGGTATGACGCGTGGACATCGTTATCTTCTTGAGGCTGCTCTCTTGAGGTATCGGCCCATGGAAGATTGACGTGATAGAGCGTTGATACGTTGCACCGGCATTCTTTAAACCAAATGGCGTATGGTATAATAAAAATTTCCGAGAGGAGTTCGAAAAGATATCTTATTTGCATCATGCTCGTACATCCTTATCTCGGTTATAGCCGCTACATCCATCCATGGAGGAGAACATGCCATGTCCGCTGGTTGCATCCGGTCTCACGCCAATTACCTCGGAGATTGTCCGACCGGCTTGGATCGGAGATTGTATGAATGATTACACAGGGTCGAGCCGATGGAGATAGGCCTAGAGATTCCTTGTCGTCGAGCTCATCGGTTGTGGAGTTGGTTCCCTCTTGCAGCAGCTTGTGGAGCATCTAACACTTGCTCTTGTGGTTCGTTGCGTTTTCCTTTTAAGTCACGACTCGCCATAAAAGTTCATTCCCTCTTAGTGTGAACGTGGGTCGAGGCTTCACAGATGGAGAAGAATGCTTCACAAGCAAAGATGCATCGTGGGTACTAGCCCTCAATGATGCAAGCCGGTCTTCTTCCCGAATTGACGCCCACGTGGGGAGTGGGATGCAAAGAAACTTTTCGATTCTTTCCGCGAGTCTCTCCTGTATGTGCTGGTTTGGTTTTCCTCGAAGTCCATCATTGTGGTTGGCTGCCGTACAATCTTGCATAGGCTGACCTTGGCTGTCCTGAGAATCTTGAGAGTAATCACATTCGAAGATGCTCCTGTGTCGACGAGGGCCATCCTGAACTCTGAACCCTTGATGCGTGTGGTAGCATGTAGGGCCCGGTTGTGACCTTCCCCCGCCATCATGTCGTCTTCTGTAAATGTAGCATTATTTACAGTGTGTTTCGACGCAGCTTAAGACTTCCGGACGTGAATGAGTCGTGGTGTACATCCGAGCTATTTTATTAATTGCAGCAAACGTCCCCTCGCCCGTTGATTCTTCGAGAGGTGCAAGAGTTCACACATGCTTTCTACTAGAGATGCCGCTTCCCCGATCCACCGATCCCCGGTTCGTAGTGAAACTATTGACTTGAGGAGGATCGTTGTGAGGATCAGTCCCAGGTGTAGGAGTCTCCATGACAAGACCGCTCATATATGGTGTCGCTTCTTTGATCGGTACATAGAAGTCCGCGCCGCCGAAGTACCTTCTCCGGTGCGTTGCATGCGTTCCTTGTTGGCTCCAAAGTGACGTCGCGGCTCTTGTGGAAATCGATCGATTAAAGTTTTTAGGAAAGTGAGTACCTCTTTTTGAGTTGCGGCCATATCCGTTTGAGTCTTGACAAGAACTTCCCTTTTTTCCATCAAGTCCCCTCCGCTCTTCGTCCCGATGAAGGAGTGGAAGTTGTTGCTCGTGACTACCTGAGAGGTGTTACACCCGGTGAGATGCCAGGATTTGCACTGCTCTGGCTCGTGATGGGAGGTGTTGTAATATCACCGCGAGTGACCGAATTTGAACGTTCCCATCCTCTCGTACTCACGTGTTCCTTGATCGATCTCTCCTTCCTCAAGCATTTCTTCACAAATTCAACAAGGGTCTTGAGATATAATCTTCCAAACAGGGATCCGTAAGTCAGTGCTCCATTTCTTTATCCGGTAGACGTTGTGGTACCCGGACAAGTCTTTTCCTCTGCGGAGTTGCTTCGAGTCTTCGTTGTGAGCTGGACCATGTTGTTCATCTCTCCTGAGGCCCTGTGTTTGTGCGCTCTTTCTGCATCTCCACTGGTAAAGGTGTGACTCCTGGACAAGGATTCGCCGTTTCTTGCACTGTCTGAGTTGATGCCCGTCGACCCTTCTTGAAATTGTGCTTCCATATCATTCAAAAGGCGAAATGTCTCGCTCTCGCCTTCCGGTGATACCGACTTGATTTGCCAAGACATCCTCCAAAGATTCGGCTACACTTCCCATGATATCTGAACCACTGTGGTCTCCCCGGTGAGGATACATCGCGAGATGAAAATCGAAAAATTGAGGATTCAATTTTTTGCAACCGATAGATCAACCTCCCACTGTGGTCGCCAATTGTTGATGGGTGAAAACTACTCCTGCTGAATTTGGTAATTTGGGGTGTGGATGAGGAATGAATCTAAACCTTCAACAAATGCACTTTGCGGTGAGTGCTTGTAGATTCGAGAGATCAATCCGTGCAAGTCCGGCTAAACCAAGAAATGGCCGTTCCGGACTTGTTTCGGTCACAAAGTGAAGGAGATGGGGTTGATCTTAGGGAGGGAAGTTGAAGAAGGTGTTGAGATTGTGAAGGTGTTGGCTTGCTTATGACTTGTAACAGAAAGATGAGCAAGCTTACGGTTGATGCAAGCAGGCTCTGAGTGTTTGAATACGTTTTTGTATTAACACTTGGTTTCTGTCGACTGAACTTGTGTTGTTCTGTCCCTCTTGTCTTGTCTTTTGAAATAGGGCGGAGAACCTATTTATACAAGTCATTGAGCCTCATTCACGTTTCTCGTGGGAAGTGGAGGTAGTGGAATGATGGAGTGGTGGAGTTGTGTGTCGGTAGCATACGACCGGTCTTGCCCACTTCTCCAGTTCATCTCTAACCGTCCATGACTTCCTAACACGTTCTTGTAATGGCGCGTTGCACGCCGCACGCCGTAAACCGCCGCACCAATACCCCGTATGTATCCCCCGATTTGTGACATGATTGATGTCCTGGAATGTGGATCGTGGATCCACGGAAGATAGCATGTAATCGCTGAATTGAATAACCGCATTATTCGTAAAGTCGATACTTGTGAAGTATCGTGTGTATTTTATGCGTATCGCATTACGGTGTGGTAAAGTGATGGGTAATGACTCCTCACTAACCAAATAACTCCCCGACTGTGGTTGTATAACCAAGTCGGTGAAGTCGGACGGATGAGATGATGTTTGAGACACTCATCTCGCGACCGTTGATGAAATCGGGGTTTTTAAAGAGGTGCGCAAGCATCACTCTTCACTTGGTCGAAACCAAGCATGGGAAGGATTTTGTAGAGGACCGACCATACATGCGTGTTGACGGCATGATGGTGTACACGTCCATGTCTCACCGTCTCATGAAGATGCAATCTAGGCCACTCAATTTGACCGTCAAAGAGGAGTGGTTGAGATCGGTTTGCGGCAGAAATCTCTTACCGCAAAGGAATTGATAACCGCGTGTCATCCCAAGTTTGGCGCGCGCCCCAAGACGACCCATCTTGGTCTGGTCTTGGTCGATCATACCACCGTGTAGGTGGTAGGTTGGTGTTCACACCTATACTGATTATCCCATGAAAACGTGATCTAAGCCATTCAAATCATCCGGTGAAGTTGAGCGGTCGAGACTCGGCTTAGGATTTGGGAGTGTAACCGTACGAGTTTGGGCGTGCGTTTTGGGTTGGCCGGAATGATGTGCCTTGGCCGACCGCAAGAGGAGGTAGATGGGCCCACGGTGGTCATGCCGGTATGACCGGCCTTGGTTAATCCAATCTGTGACACTCCATTCGTCGGAGAAGATGGACGCGCGTGATGACTTGAAACCCTAATTTTAGCTTTCAAAGCCGCGCGACCATGCTCTTTTGGGCGGACGAATTTGTCAGAACCAACCATGGTTGGCTTTGACCGATTGGTCAAGTGTGTGACGATCACGCGGTGATCGTGTTGACATGCTCGGGGCCCTTTGAGTCTACATCTGCACCCTCCATCTATGCCTGCGAAGATGGACGGTTGAGACCGTTTTGCGACACATGTAATATGCCGCAAACCCTAATTTAGGGTTTTCCGTCCATAATGCTTGGTATGGACGGTTTCTTGGCAAGCAAAGGCCAATGGTCGACCATGCGGGTCGGCCGTGTGTATTCCATACCGCTGGGGGTGATGGAATTGATCTCGTGGTCATCCAATCATGCTTGTGGAGTTGGATGACTGCGCTCGTATCATATTTGGCAAGCTAAGGCCGTGTGTATTCCATACCGCCGGGGTGATGGAATTGATCCGTGGTCATCCAATCATGCTTGTGGAGTTGGATGACTGCGATCGAATCATATCCGGAGATCGATACAATGTCCGGATGCTCAATCGGGCTAGTATAACACACCGAGAGGGCTCAATCGGGCTAGTATAACACACCGAGAGGGCTCGGGCTAGTATAACACACCGAGAATCGGCCGTACGGGTATTTCGTACATGGATTCATTATAGTGCTTGGAGGTTCGTGTTACTCAGTAAGAGTAACACTCGCCGTCATGCCACACCGATAATGGGTACAGAAATCAAGGCCGATATGAAATTCACAGGAAGGGATTGTTGTCGCATGCTCCATCCTGAGGAATTTCATGTATTCACGAGAATGGGATTGTTGCTACATGCTTCATTCTTGGTGAATTAAGTGAGGAGTATCCGTCACTTATAAATGGCTTTATCTTTTACAAGATGTCAGCGCATGATTTTTCTGGTTTTTTACAAATCTAACCTTGAATGAAAATCCACCATCAACAAATGGCTATTCCAAACCCTAGTTATCCTTCTTAAAACACAAGAATAAATTCTCTTAAGAGGTTTCCTAGACTATAAGAACAAAAACAACTCTAAAAGAAGAAAAATGATCACAAGCTAAAATCAGCGTTCATGTACGAAAGCTTCATGGGTTTCAAGACCTTCAAGCTTGTGACAGATGGTATCGACTGCATCTTCGGACACGATACACTTCTTAAGACGATCCTTAACATATGTCTTCATGAGAGCAAGGTCAGAGTTAACATTTTTCAACTCAGTTCTTAACATATCAAGGTTTTTTAAGGTATCAACAAGAAGCAGTTTTGCATCGTTAAACTGACCAATAAAATCTTGAACAACTTCAGCAGAAATCTCTTCATCATCCTCAATGTATGAAAGATTATCAGGAGATTGAGTAGAGGTGTCATTGACTTCCGCAAGAGATCTTTTCTCCTCTTATTCGAAACCAAAACCCTTATCAAGAAAACCTTTTGCAAAGTTACAAGATCCCGAAGGAGATGCCATTCTTGACAAGAAAAATAACCTGGAGTACACGTACTCTTTGAAAGCTGTTATTTAAATGGTTTCTTAGGAAAACAGTTTTTAGGGTTCCAAAGTTGGTTCGTGAAACCATGGGTACCGTGTTTGGCCCATTAACCAAAGCAACGAAGGATAAAAATGGTTTCAAAGCGATATTTTGCCGAGTGAAAAATTTCAATAGGCTTTGCTCGATAAATTTTACATTCTCACAAGAGAAAAATTTAGAGCATAAGAGTAGCAATTTTTTGACACAATAAAATTTCAAACAAAATTAAAAAAAAAAGGTTTTGTCAAAACACAATACAAATACTTATGCAAACATGTTTGTGAATAATAATCCGGCTAGGAACGATAAGAAAATACGAGGATCGCACTTTTATGTATTATATCTCACTCAACCAGGAATTTTTGTGAGTGATTTCAACCTTGTGATTAATTAGCACAAGTATGAGCCTTGATCTCATCAAATGAACGTTATTTTCGGTTAAACCTCTTTCTCCTGATCTTTGGAGGAAAACCCTTTTGATGCGAAAAGTTATCATAAAACTTACTATCATCATGATACGATGCATATTATGTATTCTTACCTGAAGAATTTTGACTAGAGGGAATCCAATGATTTCTTTATATCCTTCCATTTTTTCTCTCCATTTTTCTTTTGGTACCTTTTTCACATCAAGAACAAAATTATCTCCCTTTTTAATAGAAGAAGATCCTTGTGCTCTTCTTGGACGAAATTATTTAGGAAGATTGTTTCGCATTTGAACATTTGTGGAACACATCGAACTGACTTTCCTGGTAGGGTACACAGGGTGAGTACTAAAACCAATTGGTCTAGACATACGAATGTCAGTTACACCTTTGAGAATTAAATCTAAGGTGTGTTGAAGACGAACAATAGAATTGTCATTCAACCTAGTATTCCGCTTTTGTTCAACATGTCCTTTTGAATCACAAAAGAGACACACTTTATGATCACCTGAGTGATTAGACAGAACAGTCTTAACACCATTGTTGGGAGATATCTTCCTTCCATGTGATGTGGATATTCCTTGATTAGAGGAAGACACAAGCACATCTTTTTCAACAGGAAGGGATTTCGATTTTGCTTCTGGAACTGAAATTTTTACAGTTGAATCAGAAGATATTGGTATAGTGGACTCTTTGGAACATTCTTGAACGGAGATTTTACTCAAAAAAAAGTTCAATTTCCAAAGCATCCTCTTTGAGTTTTTCCTCAAGCAGAGTTCGTGAAGAACAGACTGAGGCATTTTCCTCTCGAAGGACCTTTAGAAGAGAGGCAAGATCATTTACCATACCAACAAGGACATTGACTTTGTGTTTCAACCAATTGACATAATCAACCTGGATTCTAACAAGTTTTAGAATCACTGAACTCTCTTTGGCTGCTTCCCTTTAACCTTCAGAGTCAGACTCGTCAGTAAGGTAATCAGGGTAACACTTGCCAATGGAAGTCAGTTTCTTTGGAACACTAGGTTCGTCTGTATTCGAGATTGACAAATCTTTCTCTTTAATAGATTTCATAGATACAGAACTTTTATTTCTGGTGATGCGTTTATCAGAGATAGCACTTCTGTCCATATTCAGATCGCTACAAACACAGACTTATGAGGTCTTAAATGTGTTTGCCTGCTCTGATACCAATTGAAAAAGCGGGGGCCTAACAACCACACCCAATATTTCGTTCGGTAATCTGAATAGACAAACTCCAATATACTTTCAAGAGAATCAACTAGACAGTCAGACTCAATCTATAAAAAAGTATACCAAAGAGTTATATCTCAATTTTTTAATTCAATCTGCAATAAAAAAAATAGGAATTTGCGAGCCCGATTGAATAAGAAAAATAACTTGGACGGTATCACAAACCAATATCCAAGTATCAATCAATTCAATCAACAACCCAAATGTCGGATTCAAGAACTGATTGAACTCAACGCAAAACCTGTGATATTTCTATCAAGAATATAAAGCACAGTTTGGCTAAGTTTGCTTGTGTTAGTGGCGGACAGGATTTCATCCTGACATACATAAATCTACGGCTAAGGTGAATCCTGCAGATCTAACTTACGTGCATTAATACCCCTTGCGTTTAAGATTCTAACCACGATAATGAACAAAGAAAAATTAGGAATTGCTCATGGTCCTGATGACTCTCGCTTTTCATTTCTTGAACCCATTCAGTGATCTGATTTGAAGATTGGTTTCTCAGCTGTTGGGGAAACCAGATCCATAATTTTGCTGCTAAAACTAGAAGGTGATGATGGAGATTTCTCTGCCGGGGTTTAATAAAACGAAGATGTGGAACTAGGGTTAGATGAGCGTCGAAAATCTGAATTTGACTGGAATTCTAGATGAACATAATTTTTTTTTGGGTAAGTTGTTGATTTTTTGTACAAACTCTTTTATTTAAAGTTATCTTTAACTTAGGGTTTCTGTAAGTAAAGTGATCGCGGTCGTAAGCGTCAAAAATAAATTACACTTTCTTACTACTCAAAATATAAATATAGCAAGGGCAAGAAAGGATCGATCCCACAGAGAGGTCTAGGTTGTCAAATTGTTGTGGTTTCCTATATAAATTACCGGGTGTTTTCTGATTTTTATGAAAGTAAAATAAACTAAAAAACAAATAAATAAAAGTAAACAAATAGATTCAAGGATAAGAAATATTGGTTAAGGATTTCGTCTTCAATCACAAACATGTTTTCAACACAATAACTAGAATTGATATTTTAATCTCAACTTTTATCAAAGACCCTAGAATACCTTGATCGCAAGAATATCCCGCAAATCTCCTCTTGTCATCAACAAACACATTAAAAGATGCGAATATGAATTCTACCTAAAGGAACAACCTAACGTGTAAAAGCACTAATCAAGTTTAATTCCCTAGATGCGTTAAGTTCTATGAAATCAGGCCAATCAAAGCAATTGAACGTGGAAAACGCACTAATTCAATTTAACAAAGGTTACGACTCACATATGATCATAAGAATATATCACTACAAACTATAATCATATTATGCTACTTGTATTCAAGGAATATCACTTTTACGTATAATAAACCCTAAACTAGCAATAGATGTGATTAGAAGTTCTACCAATTTGCAACTTGACAAAACAATCAATCAATCATAAAACAATATTTTCAGAGAATTGCAAACGATAAATATGAGACAAAACTAATATATTGAATCAAAGAATCATATTATGTGAAATCCAACTATTCCATAACCAATAATAAACTTAGGTACTCATATTCAAGGAGTTCATAACAAGAAGAAAGAGAAAAGACTTCATGGTTCTAAACCCTAGAATAATGTAGTGGCAAAAAGAATAGAAAAGATAATAGATTCCCCCTAGATAATAAAAGTCTTCTCTTTATATAGCTCCACTCCTTCCAAAACTAGGTTTTGTCTTCAAAGTCCATTAGTTGGAAATTCACCCGGCCCACCATGGAGAGAAACCCGTGCAGAAAATATGTCCCAAAAACGCTCGCCGGAAAACTGGGATTATGGCCGGAATCCCGCCGGAATAGGCGCCGGAAAGTATTTCAGGTGACCGGCAAAGTCAAACCAGTCACCGGTCAACGGGTCAAATCGGTCGGGTCAAATCGGGTCAAGGCACTGAGTCAAAACGGGTCAAGTCAGGTGAGTCAGGCTAATTCAGGGTCACCGAGTGGGTTTGGCCAGAGCCGGGCCATTGCACGAGTTGTATGTTGTCTTTGCACCAAGATGGTGCTTCACTAATTCCATCCATCCAGCCATGATGGCTGCTCATCCTTTCACTTTATAACCTGCAAATGCTCAGCCTCAACAGCTTGTCAGGCCATTTCACAGTCTTCTTCCCTGCACATCATTCATACACAATGCTCATGTATTCACAGGTCATTCAAACACTGCATCCATTCACTCTGGCACCAGCACACCAGCCAAGCTCAGTCTCAAAATCTGAGTCTCACTACCATTCACTGCAATGCCTTAAATTCATTACCAGACAACCATCAATTGCAGCTCAGCACCAAAACTTCATTGCACCCATCAGCTCTTCCCAGAACTCATTGCTTCAGCGTTTCCTGAACTCGAGTTACTTCTCCTCGCCACAATGCAACCCTGACCTGCCAACACATATCCCTGCAACACACCCATTCCTTCTCAGGTCCTGCAATTTCAACACCGACAATAGCCATTCATATCACCACTGTCTCCAAGCCACCAGTACCACCTGTAGTTCAACCCAGACTCAAGTACCGGCTCCTTCTACCAGCACCAACCTGGCTAACTCACTGCCAAAACTATCAACCCTGTAATCTCAGCTCTGCACTAGTTCCCTTCGCAAATTCACTTGCAACTCAGCCACTGCACACAAATACCAACTCCACCGAGAAAGCTCCAACTGATGCTCATCTACTTGCAGCTGCCATCCACTGCTGCTCCAACCACTGTCACCAACAGCAGCTCAACTCAGAAACCCATCTCACTCACAACCAGGTTAATTCAACTCCTAATAATGCTCACATAAATAGCTGCAGTAGCAACTCAAACTACCACAACTGCAATCCACTTGCACAACTTCAAATCTCAGTTCAGACCAACATCTGAGTCATACCCATCTCTGCATTTCAGTCATACCAACGAAAACAACTAATTCCTCATCCATCTGAGCATCACCAGACTTCAGCCCTGTAGCACAAGCACCTGCTGTTCAAACCACCAACACCACTTGGAGCTACACAAATCTCAGCAACTGCCTCCTTGTAACAATTCAATTCCATCTGTAGCTCAAGTTGCAACCCTTCTCTCAGAAGCCCTAACTCGGTGCTTCAATTTCACTCTGAGTTCTTCACCATTTCAAACCCCCGATTTCTTCCATCTTCCATTTCAATCTCAAAAACCCATCGAACCACTGTAAATCATATCCTGAACCCATTCAATCACCACCAGAGCCCATAAATCAATTTCAACTTGCCTTCATCTCTTCTCTGTGACTTTGATTTCACCAAACCCTAACTGAGCTTCAACTTCTCTAATTCACGGCAGCGGCTTCAATTCCTCTCAAAACCTTAATTCCAACAATCAGAAACCCCAATTTCCTATTTGACTCTCTCTTCATTTCCTTGTCACCATCATAGTGTCGACCACCATCTTCTCTCAACAAATCAACATATAGCAACAACAAATTCAACCACAAATCCCTTCTCTCCCTGTTTCGATCCATCAAAACCCTCAACTCAATCGATTTCTTCCATTGTCTCATCTGTCCTCCATCAGTTCATCTTCTCTGGAATTCTCATCTCAAATCAACCATAGAAACTAGCAACAGACCCATTAACAGCAGCGACACCAGCATCAATTTTCTTCTCAATTTCTTCAGTCGATCTTCATTGCTACCCTCTGATTCATCACCACCAGATCACTCGAACTCAAGACCCCATCTGAGATTCGATCCATAGAACCCATGTCTCTCGTTCTTCTTCTTCTCTCTGAGATCCATACCTCTCTTTCCTCGCTTAACTCTCGGGTGGTCTGTAATGAAGAAAGACCCGGTTTCAAGAATGAGTAATAGATGATAAGATTTATCATAGCACCCGGAATTGGATAAGGGACATCCGAGCTGATAACATTCTCCATTTCAGCTGTCAGTTCTGGAAGACCGACGGTATAATTCTTTTTCTTGGGATGTCAGTTCTAGGGAACTGACAGGCTTCATCAATACTTTCGCTCATAACTTCCTCGTATGACGTCGGAACAGCCTCATTCTTTCGCCACTGGCTTCGTCTTTTCGTCCTCTTCAAGATGAGCATAAGAAATATAGGATTTGAGCGAATTCCACATCTTTTTGCTCCAGTGACTCCAAAACACCTGATAACTCAAAACCAAAATAAGATACATAATTTACAAGAAAACTCGCAAAGAAAGCATAAATACTAGATATAAAATTAGGTGTTTTACGACACCTATCAGATTCCCCCACACTTAGACTTTGCTAGTCCTCGAGCAAATCAAACCAAACAATAAAATACAACAACTCCGTGTCGTCGAGGCTACGGTCACTTTTAGCATAAATAACAAGCCTTTAAACCCCTAGGTGTCCCTAGTGGACGAGTTATAGTCTCGTGAAGGTTTACTAGAGATATACCTACAAAACCTATATTTCAAACTCCGTCTATTTGTGACAAATCAATGAACGAATCCAAAATGACTACAGGAGGAGGTACCTTGCAAATTCAATTCATATATTAGTAAATAAACTCTAATTAGATAGTCGAACAAGCCACAATACTCGGAAACTAACAAACCACAATCACAATGAAAAGATAAAGAAGATGGATATAGATGTAGATGTTGGCGAATATTCACAAGTGTTCGATGTTTCCCATATCTGTCTGAAGGTCACTGCTAAGATGAACCTAATCCTATTGGATTGAGCTACTTGGTTTGAATCCTACATCAACTCACTGGCATATACAAGGGAACCAGAAGTGACTTTATTCAACCAATATAAAACCTTTTTTTTTTTTTTTTTTATATGATTGGATCAAACTGGATCCAATTTCTCTTTTTTTTTTTTTTTAGACGGCATGATTAGATCTTTTGGATCCAAGCGCATGCTTCTTGTCAGCAAGTACATGATAGTTGCCTTGGATCCTGCATTCCACGCTTGTTTAGGCGACGGAGACAGGGACTACGTTTCACACATACTGCTATTCCCAAGTGTCTTTTTATTCCGTTTTGGTCTAATTGATCGGTCCTTTTTTTCTTTTCTTTTTCAATTTTTTTTTTTTTTTTTTTTTTTTTTTTTTTTTTTGTAACTCAACCACTCTATTTCATCCTAGCAGTAATAACACGTCGATTTTTAGTGACCCACCAAAGCACTTAGAGAACAATAGATAAATATGGAAAAATAAAAATAGAATGTGATATGGTGATATTCCGAGATATGGTAACAACTATCATGTTAATTTGTGATTTCTGAGCTATATTCTTCCCTTTTAGTTAATTGGTTCCTCAACTCCTGCATTCAAAATGGTTCCATCCACTAATGGTGTCATCCTAAAGGCACAAGTTCAAACTATACAAACATATAAATGCTCCCCCACACTTAAACTGCACATTGTCCTCAATGTGTAAAACCGAAAGTTCTGAATTCTGACGTAACAGCAGATAAAACGCAAAAACTGTGCAAATTGGTAAGGAATTTGGAAAAACTCCATTTCACAAAAGTTGTTCACCTACGTGTTTTCTACACAGTGTCAAAATTTCACAGTGTTTTGATAAACGGTCTGACAGTTATGGTCTCTGGACTGAACTACGCGCAGTCTGAAATTTTCTGACGAAAAGGTATTCGTCATAATTCTCTTCTAAGATAGATTACGGACTCAATGAAATTAAACATAGGGATGCAAATATGATATGAAAACAGTAAAAAATAAATAAACGAAACAAAAATAAAAAGCAAAAGGATAAGAGATACAAAACCGGTGGGTTGCCTCCCACTTAGCGCTTGTTTTAAAGTCGACGGCCCGACTATATCCTTGCAAGATTCATTCCCCATACACCAACAATCTGAAAAGTTGGGGATCCGTCCATAGAACCTGCTTTTCAAACACTAGCTTCGCACAAATATTAGTAATATAAAACAGAAACGAAGCTATGAACCGATAAAAGTTTCCCCCACACTTATTCTTGTCCACACTTGGAAGTGTATAAAGAATATAGAAGTCGGGTACATCCACGGTTTCTTGTTCCATAACCTGCATAGTATGAGAATCAAGTTTCTCTAATGGCGGAAAACGAGAAACAAAGTCATTCAACAATATTCTCGAAGCACATACATTCAAACCAATAAGAGGTAAAGGAGAAGAAACAATAGGCAAAGGGTTAGATAAACCTTGCACAATCTCTTGTATTACGGAATCCTCTTCATCATTGAAAAACTCAAGTGAATAATTCACCTCTTTTATATCATGGTCCTCTATTAAACCTTGCAACCATTCTTCGTCCGTTTCTGCCTTAACCAAAGTCTCGACATAAACATCATCATTACAATCATTCGCAAGCTCAATTGGGTCTTCCACAATATTGGTTAAAACGGTCTCATTCTCAACACATTCCTCCTTTTTGTTGTAAGGCACATACTCTTTTGCGGATCCAAATTTTATCATAAGAAACTTTTTTAGAACACTCGAAAATGCATCATCCTCAAGCTCCACCCTTTGAATAGGCTCTTGATCATTATTAAGATCAATGCTCGAGTAATCCACACAAGTGTCGACATATTCCTCTTCATCTTCATCTTGATCCCAAAAAGACTCCTCGGAGATGTCACCATGAGTTGTTTCAAGCAATGTATCATAATCACCGTCACTATCATAGTCAACATAAGATTGTTCCTCGCTGAATTTAGTGTTGCTAATCTCTAACTCATCCTTTTGAATAGGTGAATGATCATTATTACGATCAAGAGTTGAGTTAACTACACAATTATCAACGAAAGTGCCCAAGGATTGGCCTTTTTCAACATTAGCATCAATCAAATATTCATCACAAACCATATGCACATAAGAATTATCCATATCTTCCTTGTATTGATCAATGCCTCTTCGCAAGATAGTCATACCTTCACGAAGTTCTTGGAGTTGCTCGTTTGTAGTCTCTTTAGCTTTTTGAAATTCCTCTTGTAAAAAGGTGGAAACTTTGTCTATAAAGTTAGAGACTTTTTGTTCACAAGCATAAGAATCCTCCCATCCTTGTTGTTGTTCACACACATACCCGCCATAAGGTTGTTGAGGAAAACCACAAGGTTCCATGGAATATTGGTCATAACCAATGAATTGGTTTTGATTATACCCATGGAATTGGTAGTTATCATATTGTTGAGGTTGTTGAAAACCGTATCCATTGTTCCAATATGCTCCTTCCATAGAAATAAGCACCTGAAATAAGATTCTCAAACCAAGGTTAAAACCCAGAAAATAAGAAGAAAAAAAAAAAAAAAAAAAAAAAAAAAACTAAATACAAAAATAAGAAACCAAAACAATTAACAACCGCTGCCTCCCCGGCAACGGCGCCAAAATTTGATCGCGGTCGTAAGCGTCAAAAATAAATTACACTTTCTTACTACTCAAAATATAAATATAGCAAGGGCAAGAAAGGATCGATCCCACAGAGAGGTCTAGGTTGTCAAATTGTTGTGGTTTCCTATATAAATTACCGGGTGTTTTCTGATTTTTATGAAAGTAAAATAAACTAAAAACAAATAAATAAAAGTAAACAAATAGATTCAAGGATAAGAAATATTGGTTAAGGATTTCGTCTTCAATCACAAACATGTTTTCAACACAATAACTAGAATTGATATTTTAATCTCAACTTTTATCAAAGACCCTAGAATACCTTGATCGCAAGAATATCCCGCAAATCTCCTCTTGTCATCAACAAACACATTAAAAGATGCGAATATGAATTCTACCTAAAGGAACAACCTAACGTGTAAAAGCACTAATCAAGTTTAATTCCCTAGATGCGTTAAGTTCTATGAAATCAGGCCAATCAAAGCAATTGAACGTGGAAAGCGCACTAATTCAATTTAACAAAGGTTACGACTCACATATGATCATAAGAATATATCACTACAAACTATAATCATATTATGCTACTTGTATTCAAGGAATATCACTTTTACGTATAATAAACCCTAAACTAGCAATAGATGTGATTAGAAGTTCTACCAATTTGCAACTTGACAAAACAATCAATCAATCATAAAACAATATTTTCAGAGAATTGCAAACGATAAATATGAGACAAAACTAATATATTGAATCAAAGAATCATATTATGTGAAATCCAACTATTCCATAACCAATAATAAACTTAGGTACTCATATTCAAGGAGTTCATAACAAGAAGAAAGAGAAAAGACTTCATGGTTCTAAACCCTAGAATAATGTAGTGGCAAAAAGAATAGAAAAGATAATAGATTCCCCCTAGATAATAAAAGTCTTCTCTTTATATAGCTCCACTCCTTCCAAAACTAGGTTTTGTCTTCAAAGTCCATTAGTTGGAAATTCACCCGGCCCACCATGGAGAGAAACCCGTGCAGAAAATATGTCCCAAAAACGCTCGCTGAAAAAAGCGGGATTATGGACGGAATCCCGCCGGAATAGGCGCCGGAAAGTATTTCAGGTGACCGGCAAAGTCAAACCAGTCACCGGTCAACGGGTCAAATCGGTCGGGTCAAATCGGGTCAAGGCACTGAGTCAAAACGGGTCAAGTCAGGTGAGTCAGGCTAATTCAGGGTCAGCTGAGTGGGTTTGGCCAGGCCAGGCCATTGCACAGGCTGTATGTTGTGCTGCACCAAGATGGTGCTTCACTAATTCCATCCATCCAGCCATGATGGCTGCTCAGCCTTTCACTTTATAACTGCAAATGCTCGGCCTCAACGACTTGTCGGGCCATTTCACGATCTTCTTCCCCGCACATCATTCATACACAATGCTCATGTATTCACGGGTCATTCAAACACCGCATCCATTCACTCTGGCACCAAAGACACCGGCCAAGCTCGGTCTCAAAATCCGAGTCTCACTACCATTCACCGCAATGCCTTAAATTCATTACCGACAACCATCAATTGCGGCTCAAAGACCAAAACTTCATTGCACCCATCGACTCTTCCCGAACTCATTGCTTCAAATAAAGTTTCCGAACTCGAGTTACTTCTCCTCGCCACAATGCAACCCCGACTCGCCAACACATATCCCTGCAACACACCCATTCCTTCTCAGGTCCTGCAATTTCAACACCGACAATAGCCATTCATATCACCACTGTCTCCAAGCCACCAGTACCACCTGTAGTTCAACCCAGACTCAAGTACCGGCTCCTTCTACCAGCACCAACCTGGCTAACTCACTGCCAAAACTATCAACCCTGTAATCTCAGCTCTGCACTAGTTCCCTTCGCAAATTCACTTGCAACTCAGCCACTGCACACAAATACCAACTCCACCGAGAAAGCTCCAACTGATGCTCATCTACTTGCAGCTGCCATCCACTGCTGCTCCAACCACTGTCACCAACAGCAGCTCAACTCAGAAACCCATCTCACTCACAACCAGGTTAATTCAACTCCTAATAATGCTCACATAAATAGCTGCAGTAGCAACTCAAACTACCACAACTGCAATCCACTTGCACAACTTCAAATGTCAGTTCAGACCAACATCTGAGTCATACCCATCTCTGCATTTCAGTCATACCAACGAAAACAACTAATTCCTCATCCATCTGAGCATCACCAGACTTCAGCCCTGTAGCACAAGCACCTGCTGTTCAAACCACCAACACCACTTGGAGCTACACAAATCTCAGCAACTGCCTCCTTGTAACAATTCAATTCCATCTGTAGCTCAAGTTGCAACCCTTCTCTCAGAAGCCCTAACTCAGTGCTTCAATTTCACTCTGAGTTCTTCACCATTTCAAACCCTGATTTCTTCCATCTTCCATTTCAATCTCAAAAACCCATCAGAACCACTGTAAATTGAAGCACTGAAAATCATATCCTGAACCCATTCAATCACCACCAGAGCCCATAAATCAATTTCAACTTGCCTTCATCTCTTCTCTGTGACTTTGATTTCACCAAACCCTAACTGAGCTTCAACTTCTCTAATTCACGGCAGCGGCTTCAATTCCTCTCAAAACCTTAATTCCAACAATCAGAAACCCCAATTTCCTATTTGACTCTCTCTTCATTTCCTTGTCACCATCATAGTGTCGACCACCATCTTCTCTCAACAAATCAACATATAGCAACAGCAAATTCAACCACAAATCCCTTCTCTCCCTGTTTCGATCCATCAAAACCCTCAACTCAATCGATTTCTTCCATTGTCTCATCTGTCCTCCATCAGTTCATCTTCTCTGGAATTCTCATCTCAAATCAACCATAGAAACTAGCAACAGACCCATTAACAGCAGCGACACCAG
The DNA here is from genome assembly GCA_023531295.1 of Papaver armeniacum. Classification (NCBI taxonomy): domain Eukaryota; kingdom Viridiplantae; phylum Streptophyta; class Magnoliopsida; order Ranunculales; family Papaveraceae; genus Papaver; species Papaver armeniacum. The sequence goes on along the minus strand of JAJJWW010003314.1, from coordinate 65,263 downwards.
CATCAATTTTCTTCTCAATTTCTTCAGCCGATCTTCATTGCTACCCTCTGATTCATCACCACCAGATCACTCGAACTCAAGACCCCATCTGAGATTCGATCCATAGAACCCATGTCTCTCGTTCTTCTTCTTCTCTCTGAGATCCATACCTCTCTTTCCTCGCTTAACTCTCAGGTGGTCTGTAATGAAGAAAGACCCGGTTTCAAGAATGAGTAATAGATGATAAGATTTATCATAGCACCCGGAATTGGATAAGGGACATCCGAGCTGATAACATTCTCCATTTCAGCTGTCAGTTCTGGAAGACCGACGGTATAATTCTTTTTCTTGGGATGTCAGTTCTAGGGAACTGACAGGCTTCATCAATACTTTCGCTCATAACTTCCTCGTATGACGTCGGAACAGCCTCATTCTTTCGCCACTGGCTTCGTCTTTTCGTCCTCTTCAAGATGAGCATAAGAAATATAGGATTTGAGCGAATTCCACATCTTTTTGCTCCAGTGACTCCAAAACACCTGATAACTCAAAACCAAAATAAGATACATAATTTACAAGAAAACTCGCAAAGAAAGCATAAATACTAGATATAAAATTAGGTGTTTTACGACACCTATCATAAAGGTATTGCTTTGATGGGTTATTTCTTTAATTTTTATTAAGAGGAAAAAATGCACCCTAGCAATGCCTTTCAGAGATTCAAGAAGCTATCTCATCTCCAAATCATGTATCTCTCTCACTATCACTCTTTATATTCATATATTTATTAAACTAATCTTTTGCAAACCTAACGGTTTTGTCGACCATTGGGAATTTTGAGCTTTATTTTCAATTTATTGTCGTTTTTATTTGTTATTTTTCCAGAATGTTTTTTCTAATTGACTTTATGTTTGATGCAGACAGATTCCGAGACAAACAGGTATCCATATCAGGTGAATCATGAATGTCAAGTGGATTCTACTTGATTTAAATATTTTTCTTGATTTTGTTGTTCATTCTCCTAACATCTATGACTTGATTTTGTTTCAAGTTTCAGATTGATTTAAGAATAGAGCCGAGAGTAACTTTAAAAGGGAATTGATGCTGAAAAAGCATTGTTGCATATTTTTGTGGTACAGGAAAATATTGGAGACAAGCCCCCATGTATCGATATGTCAATAGAAATTTCTATGATTTGCATTATATAAGTTCTTGGTATTCAATTGTTGGATTCAATAAATAAATCATTGAGCAAAATGGTCCATGTCTAAATATGCCAACAATCAATTTCTTGCTTACCGTCTATGGGAATATGGGAATAGTTCCACACGCACGATTAAGGATAGTCCATGGAGATTAACTCCTCTCCATCACACATGTTTCATTTCTCAACCTCCAAACGATTCACCTCACATACCCCTTTCCATTCACATCTCTCTCTGCAACATCTCTCCATTCTCCTCTTCGGCTCTTCCATATTCCGCATACTAATATGTAATCTTATATATTTTATGTATTTTTTTTGTTGTGTTTGGGGGATTCGATAATGGTTTTGTTTTGGTTTGAAGTATTTGGGATTTAATTATGACATAATAATGTTTTGTAGTCAAACAAGATTTGTTCTTCAAAGACGGTAAACGTTATTGCTTCATATTTTACTCATATAAAGATGGTGATGGAGTTGAGAATCCTATCGGAGATGAGGGGTTTCTAGAGGAAGAAAGTAGTGGAGAGGCTTACACTGAACCTTTTGAAGATGCTAAACTGTTTGTCGAAATTTAACTTATAACATCTATAGTGAAACCAAGTTGCTGTTTTTAAGGTCTAAATTTTTCTACTTTATATATTTCATTTTTATGTTGTTAGTTTGAATATGTATGATTGCATCTCATGTTTCTTCTCTTTCTCCTTTTTTTGTCTAGACTGGATGGCTTTCAGAAACAGGTCAACTACTGAAAGGCAGGGTATGATGAAATTAGAGTTTTGGGCAATGATATTTTCTTAGTTTCTCGGACCCATCTCTATTCTACTTCAATTGGTCATCTGTATAAGTGTGAAAATTTATATAAATTTCGAATTCTATGGTATAAGCCTTCATTGAAGTTGCATAAAGGATAAATGACAAGGGTAGGTTTGATTTCTGTGCATTAACCAATATACTAACATATTTGTTTTGATTTTGTTTCAGTTCTAAGGTATGAAAACTGGTCATTTTATCACACTCGCGGTAGCAGCCTTCAAAGGTAATTACACCAACTCATTTTTTTTCTGACTTTTACGTGCATTTTTTAGCTTTTACTTGGAGTGGATGAGGTAGCTTTTCATCTGTATATTTTTTAATGAATGCGATAGATTCATTAACTTTAGAGTAATTGAGTTTGTTCAGTGGGAGTAAACCTTTATACACTGCTTGCTTTTATACGTCTTTTCTAAATTAGGTTCATTTTAGGAAGAGATCTGAGCTTGAATTGTGCCATCGCTGTTATTTCCACACTCTATGAACCCTAACTTCCGGAATGTTGTTACAACATGTGAGACCCTGTTTATTTAATTATTGTTTATTAAATATACAACAGTTTTTGGGATGCCAACGGCGCACCACCTAGATGGGTGTACAAGTTCAACAAAGCAAATGTAGCCAGCCATCTGTGTAGCATTATCAACTCACATGATCCATCCTAAAGTTAAGATTTGTTGCCTGCTGGCACAAAATGTTACCTCAAACGAAGTCTCTTATGTGTCTTCATATACTTTGTTTACACCACTGACATGCATGTGATTATTCTGTTCCAAAGATCCAACCAAGTTCCACCACAATACATATAAAACTCCATTCACCAAGTTGAGTGGCCACCATGAAGTTCCGTAAAAAATGTTCAATTAGTTTGGAGGAGAAGAATATACTGCAATTCATGTAAAACCAGACGATGCAGGCCAAATGGGTGTAGGTGTACAAGAAATGAATACTTCCCAGCCACACTAAGCCAACCATCTGTACAACAGTATTAATTCTAATGAATTCATTCAAAGGTAATATCTGTCGACACAACAGGTTAACTGAGATGAAATCTCATGTATGTTTCTATTTTGTCTGTTTATGCAACTGATGGGCATGTGCTTACTTAGTTTCACGGGGGCAATAAATTTCCACCTAAGGCGTACCAGACCATACAACATGTTGAATGGATGCCTCCAAGACCTTCAAAAAAGGTGCAATGAGTTTGAAGGAAAGGCCAAATTTTTACTCAATTATGCACCTGTGTTGGAAAAATATTTTTCTCCAAAACACGTCCATCATCAAATTGTGCCTGGCAAGTAAAGGGACGTGGCATTTAACGTTGTTTCCAGAGAAAATAAGGTCTACTAGGTAAAGCGTCCAACGTGATATTTTCCTTCAGTCAAAGATGATGTTTTCCAGAACAAGGTAAAAACATGACATCAATGAAAGGGTGGCAGAGACATTAGGAAAATGTGGAACGGAAATGATACCAGCAGCCCAAATGCTGGAACCAATGAAAGAACTGGACCGAAGATGTTTAATGAGCACTAAACTAGGAGTTCAGGCTCTCTTCTGTTTACAAAAAATAAAATAAAATAGAACGACAATAAATGGATCACACTAACTGAATTTGTTGTTCTTTCTATGGACCTTTTAATGTCTTATTTAATTACATATTATGTATGACATAAACGGATGCCTATTGTCACATGTAGTTAATTTGTTTTTCCTGGAATGCGTCATTTGCCATACGCCCATTTTGAACAAAACCAAATGAGGGTGTCAATGTAATTTATAAAATAAAATATTCAGGCGCTCTACAAATAAAAGAAACCCTCCGTAAATGGCAGCAGACGTTACAAAAAAATAAAATGACAAATAGAAATGGTGGATCAAAACGCACTACATCTGTATAACAAGGTAACGACATGAATACCAGACTAAAGTATACGTAGAGAAACATCGAATGTGGAACATGTGGATGGCCAAATACTTATAGAACGAAATCTTTGCGATCTCTCCCATCATTCCATGTTACTTTTAATGTGCAGTCAAAAATGACTGAAACAAACCAGAACATTAAAAAGGGAAACAGACTTGACAAAATTTTCACCGTACACCGTTGGTAATGAATAGTGGATCAAAAACAGGCATAAAACTAGATGAAGCAACAATGAGAGAAGCTTTTGCATACAAACAACGGAAACAAGAGTAAGACACATGAAAGTCGGCCGTGGGAAAAGAGAAAATATTTCGATCTGAGAAGGTCCCATCGTGGATGCTTACCAACAATGCGAAGGAGAAAGGGAATTTCTACTTTATCGAAAATAATGCAAGCCCGTGCCGTTACGGCACGGGTTAATCCCTAGTTATATAACAAAATATAATGCGAAAAAGAAATAACACAGACACCGGAAGTTTTGTTAACGAGGAAACCGCAAATGCAGAAAAACCCCGGGACCTAGTCCAACTTTGAACGTCACACTGTATTAAGTCTCTACAGACACTAGCCTACTACCAATGAACTTCGGACTGGAATATAGTTGAGCCCTAACCAATATCACGTTGATCAAGGTACAATTGCGCTCCTTACGTCTCTGAACCCCAGCAGGATTCTACGCACTTGATTCTGATGCGTGTCGTAACCACAACAAATTAATTAATACTTTACTACCTAATTAACTAGTAATATAGGGTAGTCAAGGTCGATCCCACGAGGAGCACGAGATTCTAGTTGTAAAAGTTGTCACGAAAGGGGGGTGTAAAAAGCAAAAGAAAATAAACAAAGCAATTAAAATCGAAAGTTGAAAACAATAAGAGAGACAAGATCAAGGAATCCTTCTTCGTTCGAAACAATGAATCAAGTTATGCTCTTTTCTACTTGTTATTAGTCACAAATTATCACCAACCATAGGTAAAGCGGCTAGCTCGGTGCTAAACCCTAAATCCCTTGTATCACCGGACACGGAAGTTCTCGACTACCGGATTCTATTTACCAAACCACCTAGTAGTAGCTCACTCTAGATGTAATTTAAATAAACGCATTAAGATTTATGAACTTATTAGGTTAATATTAGTAGTTAGACTCTTAGATCAAGGTCTACTTGCTAACGTTGTTTCTACACACAATTGCTCCACGGAATCCCTCATGAGGTCTCGTGTTTGCTACTTATGTAAAGAGTCAAGAAACGATTACTTATCTCCTAACTTTCACTAGCTTTAGATCAAATTAACAAATCAATTTAGTTGGCCACCCAAACAATCTATCAATCAATCATGAATGTCTTTAAGATCATTCCTATTAGTAAAAACAAGCGATAATCATGTGAAAAACTTCAAGATAGAATTGAAAACAAAAACTTAAATCATATGTTAAGAACTAGGAATTCATCCTCAATCAATAAATTAACTACTCATGTTAAAGAGTTCACACAAAGAATAAGAAAAGAAAAGTGTTGTGTGTGTAGAGAGGTGTGTAAAAAGATATCTAAAAGTGTAGAAGTCTTCTCTATTTATAGGCTTCAATGTTCTCCAAATCTTCTAAGGAATAGAATCCTTTTCCTTTAGCAATTCAATTTCCAAATCCAAGCTTTTCTCAACTCTTCCATCTTCTCTTTCCAAATTTGAGTCCAATTCTCCATCAATCCCTAGCCCAAGTCTTCACACCCATGAGAGAAGTCCATAGAAAATTCTGGAATTTTTGCTCGCCGGAAAACTGGGATTGTGGCCGGAATCCGGCCGGAATAGTCGCCGCCGGCCACCTGAAAATTTCTGTCCGTCGAGAGAATATTCGATGGAATATTCCGTCAGTCCTCCGTTAGGACTAACGGTCAAAGTGGTCGACCGTCAGTCAACTGTTAGTCAGCGGGTCAAGGGGTGAGTCACTGAGTCAGAACCGAGTCAGCTAGCTAACTCGGCTGACTGGTCCTAGCCAGGCCACTTTGCACAGGCCAAAGTAATCACGGCCAAGATGGCCCTGTCTTGCATCTCATCTCCAACCATGATGGCTGAGTCTCCTGCACACTGCCAACAAATCAACTGACGAGAACCATTTAAATCCATGCTTAAAGCACCTTGAGTTTTAGATCTGCTCCTCATTCAACGCCATTCAAACCAAGGCATTGCACCCACACTTCACCATTCCCGCAACACACACATAACCTCCACCATTGGCTCAATCACCTTCTTGTCTTTCTTAATTCTCGGGTATTGCGGCCATCGGCCAGACTCCAGTCAACAACACATGTTGCTGCAACCACTTCCTGTGACTTCAGTTCATAAACCCCCTGTGCCTAAAGCTCAGTCATTTCAACCACCTGCAATTCCCCATCTGTGGCCCTGTAAATCATTACAACTTAAAAACAAACTCGATTCCTCCTTCCAATCGATCTCGAATTTCATCTCAAGAACAACAATAGCATCAAACCCATCTTCGATTTCTCCTCACTTCAGCTGCACTTTCTCTTCAATACCCATCTCACCAAACAAACACAGGAACCCATTTTCTTCTCTCGCTTCTTGATCCCAATCGATTCCAATGAACCTAATTTCTTCAAGCCCCGGCACAAATTCGTCTTAAATCTATTCTTAGACCCAACGACAGCATCGATTTAATCTCTCGGCTTTCACTTTTTGTTCTCTCGGCTCTCGATTTGTTTCCTCTGCATCTCGATCTACGCCATGGAAACGCGGCTCGTTCTTGATTTTTAGGTGAAAACATAATCGAGCGGATGGAAGTATCTTTCGATTTTAGGGTATAGGTATTAGGGCTGGTTGGATGGATGGTTACACCTCAAGGATAGGGACCACCCTACTTATTAGCTAAGGGCCATCCGATTGGAAACCCCCTTAACCTCTGTTTGGTTTGTCTATAGCGCTCCTCCAAATTGGGTCGCCCCTTAACCTTAGGCTGGGCTCCAGATAGTGTTCGCCCTTGAAATGACAATTTTGCCCTTTTTGCTCAAATAGTGTAATTTCTTCCTCTTTTCCTCCGTGTGACTCCAAAGTAGCTACAAAACTCAAAAACACACGTAAAATACATAATTTACAAGAAAAATAGCAAAGAAAGCATAAACTACTAGATAGTAAATTAGGTGTATTCTACACCTATCAAATTCCCCACACTTAGACTTTGCTAGTCCTCGAGCAAATCTAACTAAAAACTCACAACTTCAAAGCGTTCAAGCGTCACAAGCATCCAAAGAGCTATGAGGACATAGAGTTTCGCATTCTAGTAATAAGAAGTTAGAAATACTAAAGAACATATTCTCATTCTTAAATGTTGAGTGAGAAATAACCACACCATAATGAGAGAATGCGTGTTTGAGAAAGCGATCAATAAGCATTTCGCCTCGACTTCGCCTCACCAAAAGGATTTTATGATAATTGTACTCAAAAAGACTGACTTTTTATGGTTCTCACATGTGTGCGAGGTAGGAATGAAGATAGAAATCTGCATCACGTTGAATGGTGGGAAGGATAACTTCCGAAATATTTTTAAAAACCCACATCTTTTAATATTTTGAAAAACCATTTTTCTGGACGATCTCTACGAAAGGAAATCAACCATTATTATCGAGGATGAGATTACTTACTCACCTTCACATCCGATCGCCAATTATGATAACACCACTCTCACGGCATCCAATAGAAACGTCTTCCGCTCCTCGTCTTTATCTTCTTCGTCTTCGACTATTGATGATAAACCCTTGAATTTCATAAATCCTTGACAATTTATAACTCTTTACCTTGAAAATCCTTGTCGCTTGAAACTTTCTTATAAATTTTCCTTCCCCACGGCTCATTCAATAAAAATAAGAACAAATATTTCTCTTGTTTTTTTTTTTTTTTTTTTTTTTTCAAGAGAAATTAAATACAGAAATAAACCATGGCCGTGGGAGAAGTATTTTACCGCTTTATTCTTCGCAACTTGTATCGTCTTGAAATCATAAACTTCAAAAATTCTCACATTTTAATTTTCTTCGCTTTCATGAATAAGTCTTCATACTTGAATATAAAATTACCTCATTGTAGTGTAAGTCTTCAACATATATGTAAATCCGCTCTTTGTATGTTGCTTTTACTTGTATTTGAAATTTGCTCTTTTTCTCATTCCGTTGCTTGTAAACCTTAAACTTTTCCAACCTTCCTTGTAGATTTTGATGTCTCTCCTTGTTGATGATGAGAGTGTTTCTATGGATCCGTTGTTGTCGAGAGAGAGAATGGTGCTAACTGCAAATCGAACTACAAGAAGGAAGCTTTCATCTATAGACGTCACCCTCATGATTGACAAAATTAGCACTCAAGAGATCAAAGAGTAGTGCTTCTATTGGTGGGAGGTTGGGTAGCTCACCATTCTACCCGGAATTTACGTACGGTGACACACACTCAAAAGAAGCTCTTTAGTAGATGGAAGAATTCTGGTCGGTGCCTCACATGATATGAATACGGGTAGTCTCCACTAATGATTGATCAGCAACTCTAATAATGCCCTTCTCCCTGCACCAAATTCGCATCACCGGCATGATTAAATCCATTATTTAACACTCAAACAAGCAAGAAATCCGAATGTAGTTCTCTATCATTTCCAAGTTCAATTATGTCGGTCAAAATCTCTATGTAAACATACCTAGAAGTATGCTAGTGACTCTAAAATCTCTAAAAGTTGAAGTTTTTATGAAAAACTGTTTTTTTTTTTTTTTTTTAATTTTTTTAATTTTTTTTGTAATTTTTGTTTTAAAAACATGCTTAACCACTCCCCCACACTTAAACCTTACATTGTCCTCAATGTAATTGAATCCTCTAGTAAAGTCAAGATGGGAAATTTTAACATGATAAGAAACAAGAAAAAGAAATAACAAATAAAAAACAAAAGATAAGAAATACAAATCCTATGGGTTGCCTCCCATTAGCGCTTGTTTTAAAGTCGACGGCCAGACTTAGCTCTTGTAAGATTCATTCCCCATATACTAACAATCTGAAAATTTGAGGATCCACCCATAATACCTGTTTTGCAAACAATAACTCCATACAAATATTAGCACAAGAAAACAATAGTGATGTTATCGCTCGATAGAAATTTCCCCCACACTTATTCTCATCCACATTCGGAAGTGTATAAAGAACATAGAATTTGGGAACTTCCATGTGTTCCTCTTGGCAAACCTGCATAGTGTTAGAATCAAGTGTTTCCAATGGTGGATATTTAGAAACAAAATCATCCAAAAATACTTTCGAAGCACATACATTCAAACCAATAAGAGGTAAAGGAGAAGAATCAATAGGCAAAGGTTAGACAAACCTTGCACAATCTCTTGTATTATAGAATCCTCTTCATCCTTAAAAATTCAAGTGAATCACTTACCTCTTGTATATCGTGGTCCTCTATTAAACCTTGCAACTGTTCTTCGTAGTTTTCTACCTTAACCAAAGTCTTGGCATCATTAAAATCATTAGCAAGTTCAATTGGGTCTTCCACCAAATCAATAAATGTGGTTTCATCCTCTAGCATCATCTCTTCAACATTCTCATCATCGGAATCGGGCCATTCACTAAAATGATTCTCGTCGGTATAGATTGTAAAATCTTCTTGTGCGGGTGTTACACCGTTTACAACAATAAGTAAGTCACACCCAATCTCCTCCTTTTGAATAGGTGAAGGATCATTATTATGATCCGGAGTTGGAATAACTTCCTCATTGTCGGAACACTCATACACTTCCGCGGACTCCCATCTTTCCCTAAGAAATTTTTGCCAAGCAATAAATGCATCTTCCTCAAGCTCTTCCTTTTGAATAGGTGATTGATCATTATTAAGATCAAGGCTCGAGTAATCTACACTAGCGTCATCAAAAGTCTCCAAAGGTTGGTCCTTTTCAACACAATCATCTTCACTTTCGGACTCACCATAATAAGAATCGTCATCGGTTTCATTACCTTTATCTAGACGTCGTTTAAGTTCCATATGAATGGTCCTACTAATTTCTGCGACAAGCTCTTCCGAGTCTCCATCATCTTCCAATTTGTATAATTTACGTTGCAAGTTTCTTTGACGTTCACACGCTTACCACCGTTTATAGAGTTTCTAGACTGTATCTCCTCTTTTGGAAAAAGTGAAGGAAAAACACGATGAAGAGGAGTATATTCCAAATTCTCTGTCTGCACATTACTAGAAAACAAATTATTAGATGCATAACTATCCTTCCATCCCTGTGATTGTCCACGTACATACCCGTCATAAGGTTGTTGATATGTATGAGAATATCCATAAGGTTCTCAGAGGAAATTGATCATAGCCAAAATATTGGTTTTGATTGTATCCTAAGGATGGTTGGAAGTTGTCATAATGTTGAGTTGAAAACCGTATTGATTGTTGTAATATGCTTGCTCTTGTCCACCATACATGGAAAACCGATACCTGAAATAAGATTCGCAAAAACTTAAGTTAGATACGATATAGAATCTAACAAAGCAAGAATAAAGCAAAAAGAAAAATAGAAACAACTAAAAATCATCCGCCGCTCCCGGCAGCGGCGCCAAAATTTGATGCGTGTCGTAACCACAACAAATTAATTAATACTTTACTACCTAATTAACTAGTAATATAGGGTAGTCAAGGTCGATCCCACGAGGAGCACGAGATTCTAGTTGTAAAAGTTGTCACGAAAGGGGGGTGTAAAAAGCAAAAGAAAATAAACAAAGCAATTAAAATCGAAAGTTGAAAACAATAAGAGAGACAAGATCAAGGAATCCTTCTTCGTTACGAAACAATGAATCAAGTTATGCTCTTTTCTACTTGTTATTAGTCACAAATTATCACCAACCGTAGGTAAAGCAGCTAGCTCAGTGCTAAACCCCTAAATCCCTTGTATCACCGGACACGGAAGTTCTCGACTACCGGATTCTATTTACCAAACCACCTAGTAGTAGCTCACTCTAGATGTAATTTAAATAAACGCATTAAGATTTATGAACTTATTAGGTTAATATTAGTAGTTAGACTCTTAGATCAAGGTCTACTTGCTAACGTTGTTTCTACACACAATTGCTCCACGGAATCCCTCCGCAAGGTCTCGTGTTTGCTACTTATGTAAAGAGTCAAGAAACGATTACTTATCTCCTAACTTTCACTAGCTTTAGATCAAATTAACAAATCAATTTAGTTGGCCACCCAAACAATCTATCAATCAATCATGAATGTCTTTAAGATCATTCCTATTAGTAAAAACAAACGATAATCATGTGAAAAACTTCAAGATAGAATTGAAAACAAAAACTTAAATCATATGTTAAGAACTAGGAATTCATCCTCAATCAATAAATTAACTACTCATGTTAAAGAGTTCACACAAAGAATAAGAAAAGAAAAGTGTTGTGTGTGTAGAGAGGTGTGTAAAAAGATATCTAAAAAGTGTAGAAGTCTTCTCTATTTATAGGCTTCAATGTTCTCCAAATCTTCTAAGGAATAGAATCCTTTTCCTTTAGCAATTCAATTTCCAAATCCAAGCTTTTCTCAACTCTTCCATCTTCTCTTTCCAAATTTGAGTCCAATTCTCCATCCAATCCCTAGCCCAAGTCTTCACACCCATGAGAGAAGTCCATAGAAAATTCTGGAATTTTTGCTCACGGAAAATCGGGATTGTGGCCGGAATCCGGGAATAGTCGCCGCCGGCCACTGAAAATTTCTCAATCCGTCGAGAGAATATTCGATGGAATATTCCGTCATCCTCAGATTAGGACTAACGGTCAAAGTGGTCAACCGTCACCAACTGTTAGTCGGGCGGGTCAAGGGGTGAGTCATCGAGTCGAACCGAGTCGGCTAGCTAACTCGGCTGACCGGTCCTAGCCGAGGCCACTTTGCACGAGGCCAAAGTAATCACGGCCAAGATGGCCTGTCTTGCATCTCATCTCCAACCATGATGGCTGAGTCTCTGCGACAATCGCCAACAAATCAACTGAGAACCATTTAAATCCATGCTTAAAGCACCTTGAGTTTTAGATCCTGCTCCTCATTCAACTCGCCATTCAAACCAAGGCATTGCACCCACACTTCACCATTCCCGCAACACACACATAACCTCCACCATTGGCTCAATCACCTTCTTGTCTTTTCTTAATTCTCGGGTATTGCAGCCATCGCCTTGCACTCCACTCAACAACACATGTCGCTGCAACCACTTCTGTGACTTCGCTTCATAAACCCCGTGCCTAAAGCTCGACCATTTCAACCACCTGCAATTCCCCATCTGTGGCCCTGTAAATCATTACAACTTAAAAACAAACTCGATTCCTCCTTCCAATCGATCTCGAATTTCATCTCAAGAACAACAATAGCATCAAACCCATCTTCGATTTCTCCTCACTTCAGCTGCACTTTCTCTTCAATACCCATCTCACCAAACAGCGACAGGAACCCATTTTCTTCTCTCGCTTGATCCCAATCGATTCCAAATAACCCTAATTTCTTCAAGCCCTGGCACAAATTCTTTCTCATCTATTCTTAGACCCAACAAAGAGCAAAGATCGATTTAATCTCTCGGCTTTCAATTTCTGTTCTCTCGGCTCTCGATTTGTTTCCTCTGCATCTCGATCTCTGCCATGGAAGCAGCAGCTCGTTCTTCAATTTTCAGGTGAAAACATAACTGAGCGGATGGAAGTATCTTTCGATTTTAGGGTATAGGTATTAGGGCTGGTTGGATGGATGGTTACACCTCAAGGATAGGGACCACCCTACTTATTAGCTAAGGGCCATCCTGATTGGAAACCCCCTTAACCTCTGCTGGTTTGTCTATAGCGCTCCTCCAAATTGGGTCGCCCCTTAACCTTAACTGGGCTCCATATAGTGTTCGCCCTTGAAATGACAATTTTGCCCTTTTTGCTCAAATAGTGTAATTTCTTCCTCTTTTCCTCCGTGTGACTCCAAAGTAGCTAATAACTCAAAAACACACGTAAAATACATAATTTACAAGAAAAATAGCAAAGAAAGCATAAACTACTAGATAGTAAATTAGGTGTATTCTACACCTATCAAATTCCCCCACACTTAGACTTTGCTAGTCCTCGAGCAAATCTAACTAAAAACTCACAACTTCAAAGCGTTCAAGCGTCACAAGCATCCAAAGAGCTATGAGGACATAGAGTTTCTGCATTCTAGTAATAAGAAGTTAGAAATACTAAAGAACATATTCTCATTCTTAAATGTTGAGTGAGAAATAACCACACCATAATGAGAGAATGCGTGTTTGAGAAACGATCAATAAGCATTTCGCCTCGACTTCTGCCTCACCAAAAAGGATTTTATGATAATTGCACTCAAAAAGACAAACTTTTTATGGTTCTCACATGTGTGCAGGTAGGAATGAAGATAGAAATCCTGCATCACGTTGAATGGTGGGAAGGATAACTTCTGAAATATTTTTAAAAACCCACATCTTTTAATATTTTGAAAAACCATTTTTCGGACGATCTCTACGAAAGGAAATCAACCATTATTATCGAGGATGAGATTACTTACTCACCTTCACATCCGATCGCCAATTATGATAACACCACTCTCACGGCATCCAATAGAAACGTCTTCCGCTCCTCGTCTTTATCTTCTTCGTCTTCGACTATTGATGATAAACCCTTGAATTTCATAAATCCTTGACAATTTATAACTCTTTACCTTGAAAATCCTTGTCGCTTGAAACTTTCTTATAAATTTTCCTTCCCCCCGGCTCATTCAATAAAAATAAGAACAAATATTTCTCTTGTTTTTTTTTTTTTTTTTTTTTTTTTTCAAGAGAAATTAAATACAGAAATAAACCATGGCCGTGGGAGAAGTATTTTACCGCTTTATTCTTCGCAACTTGTATCGTCTTGAAATCATAAACTTCAAAAATTCTCACATTTTAATTTTCTTCGCTTTCATGAATAAGTCTTCATACTTGAATATAAAATTACCTCATTGTAGTGTAAGTCTTCAACATATATGTAAATCCGCTCTTTGTATGTTGCTTTTACTTGTATTTGAAATTTGCTCTTTTACTCATTCCGTTGCTTGTAAACCTTAAACTTTTCCAACCTTCCTTGTAGATTTTGATGTCGCTCCTTGTTGATGATGAGAGTGTTTCTATGGATCCGTTGTTGTCGAGAGAGAGAATGGTGCTAACTGCAAATCGAACTACAAGAAGGAAGCTTTCATCTATAGACGTCACCCTCATGATTGACAAAATTAGCACTCAAGAGATCAAAGAGTAGTGCTTCTATTGGTGGGAGGTTGGGTAGCTCACCATTCTACCCTAATTTACGTACGGTGACACACACTCAAAAGAAGCTCTTTAGTAGATGGAAGAATTCTGGTCGGTGCCTCACATGATATGAATATGGGTAGTCTCCACTAATGATTGATCAGCAACTCTAATAATGCCCTTCTCCCTGCACCAAATTCGCATCACCTGCATGATTAAATCCATTATTTAACACTCAAACAAGCAAGAAATCCGAATGTAGTTCTCTATCATTTCCAAGTTCAATTATGTCGGTCAAAATCTCTATGTAAACATACCTAGAAGTATGCTAGTGACTCTAAAATCTCTAAAAGTTGAAGTTTTTATGTAAAACTTTTTTTTTTTTTTTTAATTTTTTAAATTTTTTTTTTTGTAATTTTTGTTTTAAAAACATGCTTAACCACTCCCCCACACTTAAACCTTACATTGTCCTCAATGTAATTGAATCCTCCTAGTAAAGTCAAGATGGGAAATTTTAACATGATAAGAAACAAGAAAAAGAAATAACAAATAAAAAACAAAAGATAAGAAATACAAATCCTATGGGTTGCCTCCCATTAAGCGCTTGTTTTAAAGTCGACGGCCCGACTTAGCTCTTGTAAGATTCATTCCCCATATACTAACAATCTGAAAATTTGAGGATCCACCCATAATACCTGTTTTGCAAACAATAACTCCATACAAATATTAGCACAAGAAAACAATAGTGATGTTATCGCTCGATAGAAATTTCCCCCACTTATTCTCATCCACATTCGGAAGTGTATAAAGAACATAGAATTTGGGAACTTCCATGTGTTCCTCTTGGCAAACCTGCATAGTGTTAGAATCAAGTGTTTCCAATGGTGGATATTTAGAAACAAAATCATCCAAAAATACTTTCGAAGCACATACATTCAAACCAATAAGAGGTAAAGGAGAAGAATCAATAGGCAAAGGGTTAGACAAACCTTGCACAATCTCTTGTATTATAGAATCCTCTTCATCCTTAAAAAATTCAAGTGAATCACTTACCTCTTGTATATCGTGGTCCTCTATTAAACCTTGCAACCGTTCTTCGTCGTTTTCTACCTTAACCAAAGTCTTGGCATCATTAAAATCATTAGCAAGTTCAATTGGGTCTTCCACCAAATCAATAAATGTGGTTTCATCCTCTAGCATCATCTCTTCAACATTCTCATCATCGGAATCGGGCCATTCACTAAAATGATTCTCGTCGGTATAGATTGTAAAATCTTCTTGTGCGGGTGTTACACCGTTTACAACAATAAGTAAGTCACACCCAATCTCCTCCTTTTGAATAGGTGAAGGATCGTTATTATGATCCGGAGTTGGAATAACTTCCTCATTGTCTAACACTCATACACTTCCGCGGACTCCCATCTTTCCCTAAGAAATTTTTGCCAAGCAATAAATGCATCTTCCTCAAGCTCTTCCTTTTGAATAGGTGATTGATCATTATTAAGATCAAGGCTCGAGTAATCTACACTAGCGTCATCAAAAGTCTCCAAAGGTTGGTCCTTTTCAACACAATCATCTTCACTTTCGGACTCACCATAATAAGAATCGTCATCGGTTTCATTACCTTTATCTAGACGTCGTTTAAGTTCCATATGAATGGTCCTACTAATTTCTGCGACAAGCTCTTCCGAGTCTCCATCATCTTCCAATTTGTATAATTTCTGTGCAAGTTTCCTGACGTTCACACGCTTACCACCGTTGATAGAGTTTCTAGACCGTATCTCCTCTTTTGGAAAAAGTGAAGGAAAAACACGATGAAGAGGAGTATATTCCAAATTCTCTGTCTGCACATTACTAGAAAACAAATTATTAGATGCATAACTATCCTTCCATCCCTGTGATTGTCCACGTACATACCCGTCATAAGGTTGTTGATATGTATGAGAATATCCATAAGGTTCTGTAGGAAATTGATCATAGCCAAAATATTGGTTTTGATTGTATCCTAAGGATGGTTGGAAGTTGTCATAATGTTGAGGTTGAAAACCGTATTGATTGTTGTAATATGCTTGCTCTTGTCCACCATACATGGAAAACCGATACCTGAAATAAGATTCGCAAAAACTTAAGTTAGATACGATATAGAATCTAACAAAGCAAGAATAAAGCAAAAAGAAAAATAAAAACAACTAAAAATCATCCGCCGCTCCCCGGCAGCGGCGCCAAAATTTGATGCGTGTCGTAACCACAACAAATTAATTAATACTTTACTACCTAATTAACTAGTAATATAGGGTAGTCAAGGTCGATCCCACGAGGAGCACGAGATTCTAGTTGTAAAAGTTGTCACGAAAGGGGGGTGTAAAAAGCAAAAGAAAATAAACAAAGCAATTAAAATCGAAAGTTGAAAACAATAAGAGAGACAAGATCAAGGAATCCTTCTTCGTTACGAAACAATGAATCAAGTTATGCTCTTTTCTACTTGTTATTAGTCACAAATTATCACCAACCGTAGGTAAAGCAAATAGCTCGGTGCTAAACCCCAAATCCCTTGTATCACCGGACACGGAAGTTCTCGACTACCGGATTCTATTTACCAAACCACCTAGTAGTAGCTCACTCTAGATGTAATTTAAATAAACGCATTAAGATTTATGAACTTATTAGGTTAATATTAGTAGTTAGACTCTTAGATCAAGGTCTACTTGCTAACGTTGTTTTTACACACAATTGCTCCACGGAATCCCTCCGCAAGGTCTCGTGTTTGCTACTTATGTAAAGAGTCAAGAAACGATTACTTATCTCCTAACTTTCACTAGCTTTAGATCAAATTAACAAATCAATTTAGTTGGCCACCCAAACAATCTATCAATCAATCATGAATGTCTTTAAGATCATTCCTATTAGTAAAAACAAACGATAATCATGTGAAAAACTTCAAGATAGAATTGAAAACAAAAACTTAAATCATATGTTAAGAACTAGGAATTCATCCTCAATCAATAAATTAACTACTCATGTTAAAGAGTTCACACAAAGAATAAGAAAAGAAAAGTGTTGTGTGTGTAGAGAGGTGTGTAAAAAGATATCTAAAAAGTGTAGAAGTCTTCTCTATTTATAGGCTTCAATGTTCTCCAAATCTTCTAAGGAATAGAATCCTTTTCCTTTAGCAATTCAATTTCCAAATCCAAGCTTTTCTCAACTCTTCCATCTTCTCTTTCCAAATTTGAGTCCAATTCTCCATCCAATCCCTAGCCCAAGTCTTCACACCCATGAGAGAAGTCCATAGAAAATTCTGGAATTTTTGCTCGCCGGAAAACTGGGATTGTGGCCGGAATCCGGCCGGAATAGTGCCACGGCCACCCGAAAATTTCTCATCACGAGAGAATATTCGATGGAATATTCCGTCGCCCTCCGTTAGGACTAACGGTCAAAGTGGTCGACCGTCACCAATCGTTAGTCAATGGTCAAGGGGTGAGTCATCGAGTCGAACCGAGTCGGCCTAGCTAACTCGGATGACTGGTCCTAGCCAGGCCACTTTGCACAGGCCAAAGTAATCACGGCCAAGATGGCCCTGTCTTGCATCTCATCTCCAACCATGATGGCTGAGTCTCCTGCACACTGCCAACAAATCAACTGCAGAACCATTTAAATCCATGCTTAAAGCACCTTGAGTTTTAGATCCTGCTCCTCATTCAACTGCCATTCAAACCAAGGCATTGCACCCACACTTCACCATTCCTGCAACACACACATAACCTCCACCATTGGCTCAATCACCTTCTTCTGTCTTTCTTAATTCTCGGTATTGCGACCATCGCCTTGCACTCCACTCAACAACACATGTTGCCGCAACCACTTCCCTGTGACTTCGCTTCATAAACCCCGTGCCTAAAGCTCGGCCATTTCAACCACCTGCACCCCCATCTCAGGCCCCTCAAATCATTACAACTTAAAAACAAACTCGATTCCTCCTTCCAATCGATCTCGAATTTCATCTCAAGAACAACAATAGCATCAAACCCATCTTCGATTTCTCCTCACTTCACCGCACTTTCTCTTCAATACCCATCTCACCAAACAAATGACAGAACCCATTTTCTTCTCTCGCTTCTTGATCCCAATCGATTCCAAATAACCCTAATTTCTTCAAGCCCCGGCACAAATTCTGTCTTCTGTCTATTCTTAGACCCAACAAAGAAAGATCGATTTAATCTCTCGCTTTCAATTTCTCGTTCTCTCGGCTCTCGATTTGTTTCCTCTCGCATCTCGATCTCTCGCCATGGAAGCAAGCAGCTCGTTCTTCAATTTTCGTGGTGAAAACATAACTGAGCGGATGGAAGTATCTTTCGATTTTAGGGTATAGGTATTAGGGCTGGTTGGATGGATGGTTACACCCCAAGGATAGGGACCACCCTACTTATTAGCTAAGGGCCATCCTGATTGGAAACCCCCTTAACCTCTCTTTGGTTTGTCTATAGCGCTCCTCCAAATTGGGTCGCCCCTTAACCTTAACTGGGCTCCATATAGTGTTCGCCCTTGAAATGACAATTTTGCCCTTTTTGCTCAAATAGTGTAATTTCTTCCTCTTTTCCTCCGTGTGACTCCAAAGTAGCTAATAACTCAAAAACACACGTAAAATACATAATTTACAAGAAAAATAGCAAAGAAAGCATAAACTACTAGATAGTAAATTAGGTGTATTCTACACCTATCAGATTCCCTTAGATGATCTCACCCACAACCAAGAGTTGCTACGACCCAAAGTCGAAGACTTGATAAACAAATCTATCTCACACAGAAAAGTCTATTGGAATAGATAAATATGTCTCCCACAAAAATACCTATGAGTTTTGTTCCGTCTTTTGATAAATCAAGGTGCACAGGAACCAATTGATAAGCCGGACTTATATTCCCGAAGAACAACCTAGTATTATCAATCACCTCACAATAATCTTAATCGTATGGAAGCGAAACAAGATATTGTGGAATCACAAACAATGAGACGAAGATGTTTGTGACTACTTTTAATCTTACATATCGGAGATAAATCTCAAGAAAATCTTAGCAAAGATAATACTCAATCACGATAGTAGAAGTAAGATCAGAACACGCAACTACAGAGAAAATAGTTGGGTCTGGCTTCACAATCCCAATGAATTCTTCAAGTCGTTAACCTACAGGGTTTCGTGAAAAACCTAAGGTTAAAGGAGAATCGACTCTAATCGCAACTAGTATCACACAGAAGGTGTGGGGATAAGGTTTCCCAGTTGCTAGAGTTCTCCCTTATATAGTTTTCAAATCAGGGTTTGCAATCTATGTTACCTTGGTAACAAAGCATTCAATATTCACCGTTAGATGAAAACCTGATTAGACTCAAGCTAATATCTTTCAACCGTTAGATCGAACTTAGCTTGTTATACACAAATGAAATGTACCTTCACTTAGGTTTGAGTAACCGTACCTAAACATGTACACTAGGTTGGCTCAACAGTAGGTAACCGAAGTTAGCTATATGAACACTCTCATATCAACCTTATTCATCTTAACCAGAACTAGTTCAAATGACTCAAATGAAACTAGTTATAGAGTTGTTCAATTGTTATATTCTCATAGAAGTATACAAGAACACAATTGAAGTAAAATCGGTTTGATTCACTCGAATCAATTCATTAACATTATAGCCACGGTTTTCATAGAATGCATGCCTTATTATATAAATATATTAGTTCATGAATAAACCGATTTTAGAACTTTAACCACTCAAGTATGCAAACGGGTACACATACTTAAGTTGCCGGACTGAGTTTGGGTTCGCTAATATGCGAAAGTGTATGCATACCTCCAAACACAGCAGAAATTCCCGGACCCAAACCTTACGCCAAGACGCTGCACTGCATGTGTACTTAGGCTCCCGAATTTTACAACTAACATGTACGCATACGCGTATGCATACTATAGTTCCGGTCATGGATCACATATATGCAAGAACACATACTATGTTCATAATCCAATGATGGTTAAGTGTTCTAAACTTTATTTCAATCATTGAAACATTCTTAGAGGATGACAATAGCTGTTTTCACGAACTATTAGCATCAAAGCAATTTTCAAGTTATTGAAATAATCATTACGAAACATTCCAAGTCTACACCAAATGATTGTATCACACACCATGTAAGATGTTACTCGACGATTTTCACATGATCATCTTTTGAATTTCACAAGAATATAAGATGAACTTGGTTGAAGCGAAAGCTTACCAACACATATTTCGAGAAATATGTAAGCGAGTTAAACTCAACTCGAAATCTCAAATGTGTATAATCGAATACTATATAGCAATACGACTTTTATCTCAATATAGGAGATAGAGTAGAAATAGACTTTCCAAGTGATATATGATTTTAGTCTCCACATACCTTTTGTTGATGAAGTTCCACAAGCTCTCCTTAGTAGTTCTTCGTCTTCAAATGATGATTGTCGTTAACTTTAATGCTCAACCACACAATCTATCCTAGACCGAGACATCGGTATAAGTAGACTAGAAATTAATACTTATAGTTTTGATCACTAACATTGACAAACAAGCTTGAGATAGCAACGTTTGCGAGTTTGACCGAGCAGTGCTCTAACATAATCAATTGGGTATCTCTATGAGATTCGAAGAGATTAAACCCAACTTGTTGAGAATTATTTCGATACATATTTTTTCTTTGGGGTTCTCTCGAAGTAAAAAAATCCATTACCTTGAATGAAACATATTTTAAGGAAATTAAATATGTATCCAGTTAGAGACAGGGTAGCACTTGTCTTCACGAAGAACTGTGGAGCATCTTCTAAAGAGAACTGGCATTTTGCTCGAATATTTACAAGGGAAACTTTTAAAGATAATTGAGATGTTCCTAGGAGTTTATAGGTGTTTGAATACAATTGAAGCAAGGCAACTTTGAGAGTACACTTTTTCTCTATTATATCTAGTCCAAAGTATGGTAGTAGGAAAATGGTGAAAAAACTTAAATCAGTGTATGTTCTGTCGAGACTAGGTCCCTGGGTTTTTCTACAAGATCGTAGTTTCCTCGTTAATTTTTTTTTTTTTTTTTTTGCGTCTCGAGTTATTTCTTTTCCGTAATGTATTGTTTATCTGTATAATGAGAATATCACAAGTGGTACGGTAATCAACCTAGATAATTTTAGATTAGTTTGTTTAATAAGACTGTTCTTGTTGACTTCTCATCTTGAAAGAGATTACAAAACATCGTCTTGTTGGAATTTAGATCTTATACAATTCGGGTACAGACTAGGTTGTTCTTGGATTTTGATTTTTGAGATCATCCAAGGAATTTTTCCATATAGCTTCACGAACAAAAAAGTTGGTGATGTACTAGGTATCCTCTCGTTTTCGATATTTTTTTAGTAGAAAATTTGTTAAACAGAATAAAATTTTGTTTTTACGAGTGTTTAGATTCTTAATAATGATGTTAATTTTTAAATTTATGAAGATTTCATTTTGAATTTGATGGCATGAATATTTTAGTACAATTGTGCAATTTTTTTATCAAAATTAAGTTTGTACATCAATTGTAATATAAATTTGGTATACCAAAATGATATTTAGTTTCATACAATGTTATATATAAGATTAAACTGCTATTGCCAGTGTGAATTATTTGGTACAACTAAATGGGACATCTAGCATGGAAGCAAGCACTTTTAAAAATTGGACCATACAACAGTCTAGTATAAGAACTGTTCAAAGAAAATATTGCTCATCCCAAGCTAAATGGGAATTTAGTATGGTAGTTCATATAAAGAACTGGAATTCGTTACCAAAGATCAGATGTCTTTTGGTATAGTTGAAAAAGAAGGGTTTAGGACATTTTTCCAAACCATGGAACTAGATTCAAGGTGCCCCATCGTACTGGATTGTCATGTGTTAAGTTGTGTATTATATTTATTGTTTACTAACCTATTTTTATGTTTTGACGTATTATATCTTCTTTTTTTTGCTTTTTTATATATTTCAACTTATCGTTCTTTTAGATTGATGTTCATTAATCGTTACAGGAATTTTGGGTCTTAATCACAATCCTATAAACTAAGAAAAATATTGATAAAAAAGACTTTGACTTATGGCTATGGAGTACGAGAGCTTATTCAAGATTATGGTTTGATCTGATTGGAAATTGAACTTTTACTATTGTCTTTTGTTGCGAAACGTTGGGCTTTATTCATGTAGACTTTAAACTTTGTTTGTTTAAAGTTAGGTTTTGATGTTTAATTTTGTGTATGGATAGTTAATTGATGGTATAAAAAAGTAAGTTAAAATCTGGTAGATTAATTTTTTTACAGAATTGCAAATTGCAAATTTTTGATGGATGACCGACCCATTCACCAATTAGGGATGGCAATTTGCCCCACCCAAACCCATACCCGTGGGGATCCGCCCCTATGGGTTAGGGTTTTACCCGTATAAACGGGGAACGGGGCGGGTACGGGGAATCCCCGAAAGTAGTGATGTGGGGATGGGGTGGGGATGGGATTCAAGGTCCCCACCCCATACCCGCCCCATACCATAACCTATTATATCTGATCGAGGAACTTTTTTGGAAGATAACGAAGAAGATCATGATGAGATGATTAACATGGAGGAAGATGATTAATGAGGAACTAAGAAGTGAAATGAACCATAATACTTAATTGTGGATCAATTGTTTCCTTTATTTTTCAGTTTTAGTTGGTTAGTATAAACTTAAAATTTTAAAATGCATTGCTTAGGTTAGTATTATTCTTTGAACCATTATAATTATTTTTAAATTATTATTATTTACAAAATTTTAAATATTTATTGTAATGTTATGGTAACCCATGGGAAACCCATCCCCTATGGGGATTCCCCATACCCGTCCCCGCCCCATTCTTATGGGGAACGGGTAGGGGATGGGTTTTGGTTTTTTGAACGGGGTAGGGGATGGGATTCAAGGTCCCCTCCCCATACCCGCCCCATTGCCATCCCTATCACCAATATTATGTTATAGAATTACCATCGGTTAAAACCGCTAGCAAACCTGTTAGAGCAATGTTTTGTCGAACTCGCAAGTTTTCCTATCTCAAGCTTGTTGTCAATGTTAGTAGCACTAAACTATATCTTGATTTTTAGTCTACTAAACTGAAGTTTAAAACTAGGATTAAAACATGGTAGATGAGTATTAGACATCACGGAATAACCCTCGAAAATTGAAGCTTGAAAATCAAACAAAGACATTTGGAGAACTTCATCGACAAAGAGGTATGTGAAGACTGAACCATCCTATTTACTCACGGCATTGCTATTCCATTCTGTATAAGACTATGTTGTATGACTTCTAGTAGATTTAATATTGCAAAGAATAAGTTTCGACTCAAGCTTGCCTTGTTAAACATCTCGAAATCTGGTTCAAGAAATTAATGTTTATAGATCCTTGCAATCTTAGTTAAGAAAAATCTATTGTTCACGAACTATTTTTGTTTCAAGTTAATCATTTGGAAATTGCCTAAACAATGATATTTCATATCTATGGCGATTGGGAATGTTCCAAAACATGAAAATAGAGTTTTCTGAACTACTAAAATCTGGACACAGTGTAGGTGCGCTTACCCAAGACGCGCACCCTAGACATCCGAGTTCCGGAATGTAGGTAGGTACGCAGACCTAGTAAGTGTACCCTAAGGCTCTGAAATTCGTATAGAGGGGAGGTATGCATAGCCAATACGCGTACCCCAAGGGCCTGAGTTCGTGAATAATTTAAGGGTATGCAGACCTGGTACGCATACCCTAGCTCCCAGAATTCACGAACTGGTTCATAGATACGTGTACCCTTACACATACCTACCCAATATGAATTAAGCAGATGCTCATAAACTATTTTCACAAATATATTTGGCATTGCTAAAACTCTTATAAACACCTCTAAGACATATTTGATCACTAAATAACTCTGTGTTTGTATATCATCATTCAATTATTAAGTGTTAAATGAACACGATCATGCTTATACGTTCAAATGACATACTTGCCATGAACTATCATTGTACACAGTTTTAGAACCATGGACCATAGTTCATATTCTTCTATGTAATTTCAAGAAAACTTCTCATATGCTTACATGAACTCTTAACAAGAGTTTCATCAAGACAGAGAAAGTGTTTTCTGGATTCTGAGGTTATCTTAGCTTGACTTAAAAGCAACCTCTAGTCTTGAAAATCTATAAACAGATGGACTCAAACAACCGGGAAATTCAATCCCTAATACTTTTGTGTCCTAGGGGTTTACTAGAGTCGTCTTCTATTAACCTAGGTTTTCTCCGAGAAACATAATTAGGTTTACGACTTAAATACTTCACTTAGGGATTCGTGAAGCCTGGTCCGAGTATATTTAACTTGATATTTCGTGTAAAGTGATTTTGTTCTTATTGATCTTCGAGGTTCTTGGTATGTCAGATCAAGAACGAGATAGATAGAAATCACAAAGTTCTTTTCGTATCCGACTTTGTGATTCCTCAAGATAGATATCTAAAACTCTTTTTTGTGATCGGTTTAAGATTGTTCATGAGAGGTGGTTAGTGATCTAGGCTTCTTAACTAACTGAGTTTAAGTGATAAGTGCATATTTCACATATATTTGGTGTTAATTCCATGCTAGTATTTGTTGGGTCTCTTGCAAATTATTGTATATTACGCTTGTTTTCTTTTATTTGTGTTTTATTAGATGAATCATCCAAAAGAAGTGGAAATAGCTACAAAAATAAAGTCACAAGTGAAGAAGGGCTAAAGACCCAGTGAAACTCGTTCAAATGGAGGATTTCTAGTCATCATTTTGTAGAGGACGAGAAGACTAAGTCAGTGGCGAAAGAACGGAGTCATTCTGAGTTCGTTTGAAGAAGTTACGAGCAAAACAAGAACATTAGAAGGATAAAAGGGCAAAATGATCTTTTAAAGGGAAGGTGCTGTTGACACCCCCATTGTATGTTAAGGGGCAGTCATTCTATTAAGGGGTGGACTGTTTCAAAGGAACTTCTAAAGGCAGTTATGTCATTTACTGAGGGGAAGTTAGAATTCAAATAGTACTAAAGGGAACCATCCATTTTATTATGGGCACCTTCATCTTCATATTTCACCAGAAGAGGCCGACGGAGGTTTGGTTTCCGGGAACCATTAATTGTTGCTGGTGATGATGGCTATAGACTAAGGAGAAGGCTGTGATGATTCGCAGTGATTGGGCTTGGACAGAGAATGTGGTCGTTGCCACTGACTGGTGGTGTTTGATATGGTTCGCGATGGGTTCAGCTCAGCTTGAGTTAATGGCAATCATAGTGATGATCATGATGGAGAACACGAGTAGGTAGCGAGGGTGGAGAATAAGTATGAAGTCTCAATGGATGTTGTCGATCTTAAATGGCAGTGATGAAGCCAAGCTATGGTCGGGTCACTATCGAGAATCGAGATTTGGTTTTGAGCAAAATCAGGTCGAGAACGGAAGATGATGATGTTGGTAGTGATGATGCTGCCGATATTGATGGATCTCGAGTCTGTCATGGTTGTAAACTCGAGTAGCAAAACAGGTCGCTGCTGCCATTGACGATGGTGACTACTTGCAGGTGATGCTGGCACGAATGGAACAAGCTCGTGTTTGAGCTTGGCAGAAGAAACATCATTGGAGTTCGATGGCAGCGATGGGGCAATGGGACAGTGATGGCATTTGCATCTGCCATTGGTAATCGATTGCTGCTGATGGAAGAACAGAGAGAAGATGGTGCTGCTACTCGGGTTGTGGACAAGACTTGACATGGAGATGCTGCGGTCGATGATGGTTATGGCTTGTTGCAATTGTTGATGCTCGATGGAGTTTTCTGTAGCTTGCAGAACAGGGATGAGATAGAGAAGAACAAAAGTCAGTTGTCATTGCTGGGATCGGTTATAGAGGAGGTTAAGATGGAGTTACGGATCTGGACGAGGATACGGAGGAGTTTGAGAATAACAGGGGACTAGTTTTCCATGTGTAGAACCGATCGGAATTGGATGAGAAGATATTTGGCGTGTTGCAGATTAATGGTAATCTGGTAGAAACCGGATCATCGAAGCAAGATGTGAGATCATCTTATAGGAAGACACAACGGGTCACATGGGTCCCATGAAGCCCAAAGCCAATTACAGTAGGGTATACTATATTAGAGTGCTTCCATTTGCAACAGATCAATAGCACTTAGTTTCTCACACGATAAAACTCTTCTCAACCGACCTTCAATCCTTATCAGGTCCGACTTTTTTGGATCGTAACTGGCGAGCTGATGCCTATATAAAGCAGCCAAAAACTAAAGAAATGACAAATTTTGGAAGAGAGAAAAAAAATAGAGAAAGAGAAGAGAAAAGAGAGGTTATATTCTATTCTAGGGTTTACCCCTTTAGGGGGAAACCAAGTTATTTTCTTCTTCTTATTTCATATATTTTTCATGGGTTTTAGTAAATCCATGTGTAGCTAATGTTTTACTGATTACGGATGATTTCAAACTCCTGGTTTATGAAACTTTAATTTTTTTTACAAGTTTATTTTAAATTGATTTTTCTTGTCGATTGTCTCTATTATTTTTAGTTCCTAAGATTATTATTGGGTTATTCAATTGGCCATTTGAATTAACCTAATAGTAATTCTTCTACTAGTATTGGGGTTGGTAATACGTGTAATAGTCACTCAATTCCATACACAAGTAGTAAATCGCAAAAGCTGACAGAGGGATTCTGTTAAGCAATTGTGTATAGAGATGACACTAGGATCAACCTAATTCACAAAACGTAAAGCATTCGATGGGTTACACCTTGAGAGCTTATTCATGGTGGCTCAGATGGATAGAATCTGGTAGTCGAGCGCTTTCGTATCCAGTGGCAACAGGAATTCCGGGGATAGCAGAGCTTATTGTTATTTTATGGTTGGTGACAATGGAAATTCTACAAGAAATAAACAAGTACTTTTTATTAAGTTTCTTTCCAGTGACGGCGAATGATTCCTTAATCATCCTTCTTTTATTTGTTATTCTTTTCATTTTACTTTAAACCAATCCCCTTGTCTTTTACTTTATTTTGCTGATCAAATAACCTATCAATTACACAACTCTCTGTGGGAACGATCTCTTACTGCCGCTATATTACCAGTTAATTAGTGGGAAATATATTTATTAATTTGTTGTGTAAACGACGCGCATCAGTAAGTATTCTGGATTCTTCAGGTTTGCTAGCTTTGTCTATTGCAAACATATTTCCAAATGTCAATCTAAAGGGAAATCAAACAGCTTATCAGTTAGAGGCAGATTGGTATCAAAAGTCTTCAGTGAGATTGAAGCGTACTCTTAGGTTGTACATGACGTCAGCTAAGAGAATCAATTGCATAGATCCTCGTAAGGTTCAAGAGATGTAAGGAGCATGACTACAGCTGGATTGCTTGGAGGGCTAATTCGGTCTCAAATACATTCAAGTCCAATGTATGATAGTAGGATAGTGCATGTAGCGGCTTAATACAGTTTAGTGTTCAAAGTTGGACGAGGTCCCAGGGTTTTTTTCAGCAAGTACAATTTTCACGTTAACAAAACTTCTTGTGTCTTATGTTTTTCCTATTCCGCATTATAATATTTTATCTTTAAAATAGGAATAGCACAAGCAATACGTATTTAATCGTGGTAGTTTAAGTACTTATTAATTGTTATCGATTACAAGACTTGTTCTTGTAGAATTCGTATCTTGAAAGATAGATAACAAGTTTTAAACTTGGTAGAATTCAGATCCTCGTGATTTGGATACAACTAGATTAAACTTAGATATTGATTTGTAAGATCGTCCAATATTTTTTTTATACAATCAGGTTCACGGACTTTTTTGTCTAGACATATAGATTGTGGAAGAGATAAGATAAAAACTTTATATAAATATTGGTCAAGGATCTTTAATTAGATCTACTTGCAATTGTATTAGGTTTTGTCCATACAGATTTCCCAACTAAAAAGTTGGTAGTGTACTAAGTAGCCTATCCTATTCAAAACCATTATATACTCGGATATTTTAAACCGAGATGCCTCTAAAACGAGAATATAGTTTACTGTTTACGGTTAACAGTTTTGGCCAAACCTGCCACCGCCCGACCGATGTACAGTCTAATCTTTCCCAATTCCTTGGGGTAGCTTATTTTGTAATGGCTGAATTTTGAGGAGTTATTTGTGCATTTAGAGTTACTCAAGTGAGGATAAGTCTAGAATATGGTTTGAATGTAATTTCATGCATGTTATTATGGCTCGATTGAATTCGTTTTTAGTTCGTTGGAAAAACTTGGTTTACTAGGAGAATTGCTTGACATTTTTATCATTTATTTTATTTTGATTCTTATATATATATACACAGAAGGAAAAGCAGTTCCCGATCTACTTTCTAAGTGTGATACCTCTAATGGCGCTCAGGAGTGGGTCGTGATCGTATACACCTTGTTGCTAATAGATTTTGATAATTTTATAACATATCTCCTCTATTATTATTTAACTGTTCTTTTAAGTCACTTTTTATTTTGATTAGTGAAATCTCATCATGAACTTTGCTAAAATTAAAAAGACTGTTTGTGGGGAAAATGGTTTCGATTTCGGTAATTTCAGTGTGTCGGTGAGAAACGAATTTAAAACCTAAACAATGTACTGCAAGGGATTACTTTAGATTCGAGAGATCAATCTGTACAAGTCCGGCCTAAACCAAGAAATGGCCGTTCCAAACTTGCTTCGGTCACAAAGTGGAGGAGAATGGGTTGGTTTTGGGGAGGGAAGCAAGGAAAGTGATGAGACCAGAATAGTTGATTCTGGAAGAGTAGTTGTGTTACGACTTGTATCAGAAAGTGGGAAGCTAACAGATGGTAAAGCTAGCAAACGTTTTCTGAGTGGTGTATGCTCCTGACTGAACTTGTCGTTCGGTGGAAATAGGTAAGACCTATTTATACAAGTCGAAGTGAAACGTACTCTGGTCTCATTAAGGAATGGAAAAATGGGTGAATAAATGGGAGGAGGTGGCAACGTTAACGCATGGAATTGATGTTCCATAAAACCATTAACGCATGGAATTGATGTTCCATAAAAAGAACGTTTCACCATTAACTCCCTGTATTTACTAACCGCCTCATCCTTATGACACTTCCTTATGATGGGCGTAGTGTACGCCGCATGATGTAAACCGCCAAACCAATACCCAAAGAGGATCCCCCAGTTTGTGATATGTGTTGATGTCTCGAACATGTAGTATATTGTTGTTGCCTGGCAAGTCGCGCTGGGGAGACTTGCTAGCTTGGTGACCTTCGACGGTCGAGATTTTGCATCTCAAGAGTAAAGATAGACGTTGATCGTTGCACGCTTTCGTTTTGGTAGCCGCGTAGGGAAGGCCAGCATGGTGGCGCGTCTAGGTTGGCATGCCGTTGGCATGGCATGGTTTGGCGTGGCCAAACTTAGGTTTTCGGTCCAAAGGTTAACATGCGTCGTCTGGTAACCTTGGATGGCTAGGATTTGCTCATGGGATTGAAGGGGGCCGTTGATCATCGCACGCCTTCATTTTTGGTAGCCGTGTAGGAAAGGCCAGTATGGTGGCGCGACTAGGTTGGCATGCCGTTGGCATGGCATGGTTTGGCGTGGCCAAACTTAGGTTGTCGGGCCAAAGGTTACCATGCGTCGTCTGGTAACCTTGGATGGCTGGGATTTGCTCCTGGGATTGGAGGAGGACCGTTCATCATCGCACGCCTTCGTTTTTGGTAGCCGCGTAGGGAAGGCCAGTATGGTGGCGTGGCTAGGTTGGCATGCCGTTGGCATGGCATGGTTTGGCGTGGAAAAACTTAGGTTTTCGGGAAAAAGGTTACCATGCGTCGTCTGGTAACCTTGGATGGCTAGGATTTGCTCCTGGGTTTGAAGGGGGGCTGTTGATCGTCGCACGCCTTAATTTTTGGCAGTCGCGTAGGGAAGGCCAGCATGGTGGCGTGGCTAGGTGCGTTTGGCATGGTGGGGCCAAGGGCTTAGCATGCCGTTGGCACATGGTGCGGCTAGCACGGCAAGGGCCAAGGAAATGTGCGGTTTGGCTTGGCATGTGGGGCCAAGGGTTTGGCATGCCGTTGGCACATGGCGCGGCTAGCATGGCTAGGGCAAAGGCAAGGTGCGATTTGGCTTGGCATGTGGGGACAAGGGTTTGGCGTGAATGGTTTGGCTTGGCATGGCGGGGCCAAGGGCTTGGCATGCCATGAGCGCATGGTGCGGCTAGCATGGATAGGGCCAAGGCAAGGTGCGGTTTGGCTTGGCATGGTGGGGCCAAGGGTTTGGCATGCCGTTGTCACATGGCGCGGCTAGCATGGCTAGGGCCAAGGCAAGGTGCGATTTGGCTTGGCATGGTGGGGCCAAGGGTTTGGCATGCCGTTGGCACATGGCGCGGCTAGCATTGCTAGGGCCAAGGCAAGGTGCTATTTGGCTTGGCATGGTGGGGCCAAGGGTTTGGCATGCCGTTGGCACATGGTGCGGCTAGCATGGCTAGGGCCAAGGCAAGGTATGCCATGGGCGCATGGTGCGGTTAGCATGGCTAGGGCCAAGGCAAGGTGCGGTTTGGCTTGGCATGGTGGGGCCAAGGGTTTGGCATGCCGTTGGCACATGGCGCGGCTAGCATGATTGACATGCCTTGGCGCGGTAGGTGTGTCTGGCATGGTTTGCCATTGGCACAAGGGTGCGGCTAGCATGGTTGGCATTCCTTGGCGCGGTAGGTGTGGCTGGCATGATTTTCCATTGGCACAGGGGTGCGGCTAGCATGGTTGGCATGCATTGGCGCGGTAGGTGTGGCTGGCATGATTTGCCATTGGCACAAGGGTGCGTCTAGCATGGTTGGCATGCCTTGGTGCATTAGGTGTGGCTGGCATGATTTTCCATTGGCACAGGGGTGCGGCTAGCATGGTTGGCATGCCTTGGCGCGGTAGGATGTGGCTGGCATAATGAGCCACTGGCCCGTGCGGCGTGAGAATTAGGGTTTTGGCTTGTCGAAACCCTAATTAGCATTTAAAAAAAAAGGTACCCTGGCAATTTTATCGCAGTCAAATTAAAGGGTTCAATAAATGCGCTTGGTGGGGACATTATTACTCAAGTTCTGTGACGTCATTGTCTGACTAGGGTTTTACGATTTAAACCCTAAGCTAAAAACCACCATCAACATTAAGTCCCCTGCTTAGCTTGGAACAGGGGTATAGTTGCGAGGTAAGCATATGATGGTGACAGATAAGGATGGAATCGAAACGTAAGTCATGCAAGATGGTCAGGAAAGTCTGACTACCCTTTTTCGAGAGGTAGGGAGAGTTCATGATCCCGCGTTCGGCAGTCTTGCATAGATTCTATTTGTGGTGTAGACCGTGAAGTGGTGAGATGAGGATCGTCGGTTTGGTCTGGATACGCATCATCTTGACTGGGTTAGGGAACGTCATAACGCTGTCTTGGCAGGTCTGTTGGTGTTGGCAAGTCACGGCGCAGACGGCTTGGAGAGGAAAAACACGTGGGAACGGTTTGGAGAGGCAAAGCATGGCAGACGGTTTTGGCACGATGAGGCCACGACAATGGAACGGACAACTTGGCGCGGTGCGGTCATGGTACGGTGCGATTCGGTGAGGTGTGTACAAACGGCTCGGCGCGGTTGTGATTTTTCTTTGCGGGCCCGATTGCCTCTCTTGTTGTGTAGCTTGAACTGGGAACTTTTTTTTTTTTTCAAAACCCGAGAGTGCTATGTCTATAAAAGGGGTGTTACTCCTTCTTCTCAGGTTACGTTGTCGGTTTTGTTCCCGAATCTCTATGCTGGTGGTCAGAAAAGCAAAACGCGAGCAAGCACGTCTCAAACACATACTTCCGCGTTTTCTCACCAAACCCTTATTATCTCGCATAGCCAGGCACGAGACTTTCACTTTTTATTTGCTTGGTAGAATAGGCTTTAATTAAGACCGGACATTACGCCTTAATTCTCAATTAGTAGAAAGCTTTCCTTTTCGGGATTGCATTATTCTGCCGATAATAGATGACCTTGGATCCTTCATTCGCATAGTTTTTCTTGAAATCGTGCTCGCCCTCCTTGCAGGTATCGTCTCGTGTTTTTGGTTTTCGTTTTGTCTTCTTCCTTATGTATGCTGCCGGTGTAAAATAGGGTAAAAACTTGCCTACTTTCTCTGGTTTTGTAGTGCACAATGAGATCTTCCGGAGGCATCCGTACCTCTAACCTTTCGGAGAGAAGCCTTGGAATCGGCGAAATCCAGTTTTCTTCTTATGAGGAGGCGTTAGATAGAATTGAATCTCTGTTCCATGAAGCTTGCAGAATTATTCAGGGCCTACCTTCCACCCATCTAGGTGAAGTGCGGGTGTGTGTTCAGACCTTCTTGGATTCAGTGAACATGGAGGAGGAATGGGAGAGTAACGAAGCGCCTTGGTGTGCTGATAGACCTCAGTGTAGTAAGACTTCTTCACGACCCAATGCTAGGGCGGTCATGCCCGCTCAGGTTGAAACGACAGAAAACTGAGCCTGCGAAACTTTCAGGGGAAAGCCGACGTAACTTCTTTGTTCAGGGTGGTGTCACAATTCTTGATTCGGATGCGGATGAATCGGGAAATTCGCCTCATAAGGTTGCTGAGAAAACCCTCAAGGAATACGCCTTTGATGAAACTGAGACAGCCTTCGGGGTAGGTGCCGAGACTGTTGTTGGCGACATCGGGCGGGTCATGGTGGCATATGCTGGACCGGTTGTTGATGCGAGCGTCGAGAAGGAGACGAGTGCTGTTGCTGCTGAGGCGGCTTTCGGATGGGATGTTGAGGTTGCTACTGTTGATGCGACCGTCGAATGAAACCTTTGTTGCCCGAGAGATTGTTGGGGAAAGTGCTTGAAAGGAGTTTTGACTGAGCCGACTCGTGTGTCAACTTTCGATGACTAGCTTCTCATTTTATTGTTTCTATCTGTTGTGTAGTCGTCCTAATGCTTTGCAAACTCGTCTTTACCTTCTTTGTATTCGTGGCGAAGTTAGGGCTTCGCCAATTAGCATCCCGTTTGCAATTTCTTATTTTCGAATGATTGAATAGGGTATTTCCGACACGGCTTTGGCTTTCTGGTTGTGATATGATGGTTAATGGCTTATTAATTTGGTTTGGTATATTTTTCTGAAATTTGGGAAAACCCACTCGGAAGGAAATGCATGTTTTTTTTTTTTTTTTGAACAAAAAAACGAAACTCTGGAGAATAATACAAACGGTGTATTCATCTAGGGGAAATACAAATATCAAGAGAAAATGTTGAAGGAAATACTAAAGGGAGAGTGGCTGGGAAAAGTACAACGTTTTAGGGATTGGAAAGCTTGAGCCATCGCGAGTGAACTATCACACCTTCAGGCTTGTCTGCGTTGATGAGCTTGCAGTATCCTCCTAAAAGAACATCTGCCACCAGATAAGGTTCGTCTTCTTTTTTCTCAGGAAAACCAGTCCGAACATCTATCTTTACCGTCATCCTCCCAACTTGAAACGAGTTCACTTTGACCACTATATCTCCGATTGAAAACAGGTTCAGGTGTTGCGTAACCGTTTGAATCTTTGTCTCGTTGGTTTCGATGGCAGCTTCCAAATTCTTTGCAAAGCGTTTGAATGGCCCAGCGCCCCATTCACATCTCTTGATAACGTCCGCGCTAGTAATCGTGTTGAGTCCCCACGACGGAAAGGGGGAAGAAATAACTGGTTGTAGAGAAGATCATTCGGCCAGACTTACTTGCGTTTGGAATCCATGAGTTAGCGCCAACAGGTCTTCTCCAGGCGTCCGGGTTCCATCAGCAATTCATCGATGCGGCAGCAAGTGGGACGGTTTGTTGGAGATTCTTTCGGGCGTTGACATTAGTAGAGGGGATGTGCCCAATTCCGCCTTGTTGTCAAGTACCCACAAGTGCCCCAATATCAGGTCGTAGCCCAGTTCTTTGACAATGTGAAATTTGCCAAGCGTTATAGCATCTCCTATCTTGACCTCGAGGTTGATGTAGCCGTGCGCGTTCAAGGCTTCCCCTTCTGGGTTCTCAATCCCGGATGGGGATCGGGTAGCTTCTTGTTTCGTAAACCCCGCTGCCTTCAGAGTCTTGAAAGTGATAATATCGAAGTCAGAGGCCGCGCCGACAAGCGTGTTGTCGAATTCAATACCTGTTAAATATGATGTGGTCAGCGGTCCCCAGTTGTCCTTCTATCACGTTTGCTGGGAGAGCTTGGGCTCCTGACTTGACTTCCATTGAGGGGAAAAGCCATTTTCCTGACACGACGCGATTGAGAGCCGCAAAAATATCTTGGTGCTGCACCTTGGAAAGGTAGAGAATTTCGCATACGTGTTGCATCATGGACTGCACAGTCTCATGCACGGAGTCCCCAGAGACCCTACAATTCCTTACTGGAAGTGGGTCTCGATGTACTCTCTCGTTTCCTAGTTGGAGTTCCCCTGCTTCTATCTTTTCTTTGAAGATATGTTTTAGCCTGTTGCAATCACTAGTTGGGTAGTGAACAAATCTGTGGTAGTGGAAGTATTTGGGGTTTTTCATCTCGGCCTCAGTCGGTGGGCGTCTGGGAGATGGTAGTCTGATAACATCGTCTTGAATCGATGCTTCTAAGAGATCGATCATTTCCTCAATGGGAAACGGGAAGTCCAAGGTATTTCCTTCAGTTTCGTGATGACGCATGGGAGCTTTAGCGGCGGCCTTCCGTGGCGGAGTTCCCCGTCGTGCTGGTGCTTCACGTTTAGGCTGCTGGTCTGCAGCCGGGGCTTTCCTTTTCCCTCCTTCGTTTACTAAGCTTACAGAGAAGGGGCGAGTGTTAAATTGTTTGCTGAGGAGACGTCTATTTCCGCGAGTTTCGCGCATGTCTTTGGTTCTGGTCGGTCTAGCCCTTTCCAATAACGCTGGTGCTGTCGTTACGGATCGTCTGGCAGTTTCATGGAGTTCGGAGAATGTCTGGAAACGCAGGTTCTCTAGCAAGGCGTGGTAGATGGGACCCATACCGTTGATGCATGTATTCACCAGCTGTTGATCGGTCACGTTTGGGTCATGAAAGTCTAGTGCTTGAACCCTGAATCTCTTAACGAAATCATTTGGATGTTCGTTGTCCCGCTGGTACATTCTTCCTAATTCCGAGAAGGCAACTTGTTCAGACACGAAGTACTTCTTGTAAAATGCGGTAACCATGCTACCCCAGTTGGGAATGTTGTTTGGCGTGATATTGTTGTACCACGTGTACGCTCTTCTGGTAAGAGATTTCGAAAACTCCCTCAGACGGAGAACGTGATTGTATTCGTGTTCGCCCAGGGATTCGAGGAAGCGAGAGACGTGTTCACGTGCATTTCCAGTGCCATCATACAGGGTGAATTGAGGAGAGGAGTATCCTCTTGGGAGAGGAATTCTTTGTATTTTATATGGGTAAGGAGGTTGATGTTGATGCATGTCTATTTCATCATTCTTGACTCGATTCCTAGAAGTTGCTCCGGATCCTCTTGTGTGACAAAATTGGATGGATGACTTCTTTCCGATGGGGGTCTGGCACGAGCCTCGTCGTCCGCGGAGACGCGTTCCGCCGAGGCGCTAGCGTCGGGGGTGTTACAGGCATTTCCAAATGGCTCTGGATGGCATGACTCACGTGGCAGCCGCTCTGTCAGGGCTTTGAGAAAGGAGAGTACTTCTTTCTGCGTTGAAACCATATCCGTCTGGGCTCTGGAGAGAACCTCCTGTCGTTCCATCAAATCAGCGATGGTGATATACGGTCGGCTTTCTCTGGTTCCCCCGGTTTCTCGTCTCATTGGTGGGGTAGTTGGAGTCTTAGTAGCGGTTGGAAGCGTCATGCTTGATGAAGCGTTAGGAACGGTAGCGGCAGCTCTGGCCCTGGTGACTGGCGGCATTACACTTGAAGGAGCGCCTTCAGTACTTCCAGGATTAGCGAGTTGCGCAGGGACGTTAGAGGCGGCAGCAGCTCTGGCCCTGGTGATCGGCGGCGTTACCCCGAAGGAGTGCTTTCGGTGCTACTGGGGTCAGTAGATGGCATAGTGATGTTGTTGGAAGTAGCGTTAACACCAGGGACAGATTCTGCGTTGGTGTTCTCGGTAGTTGATCCGGATCTGAGTTCCACCATGTTGGAGTTGTAAGTGAACAGTGATATCGGAAATTTGGAAATTGATATTGCAACCGATAGATTGATCTCCCACTGTGGTCGCCAATTGTTTGTGGGTGAAAATGGTTTCTGCTGATTTCGGTAATTTCGGTGTGTGGGTGAGAAACGAATTTAAACCCTAAACAATGTACTGCAAGGAAGTACTTTAGATTCGAGAGATCAATCTGTACAAGTCCGGCCTAAACCAAGAAATGGCCGTTCCAGACTTGCTTCGGTCACAAAGTGGAGGAGAATGGGTTGGTTTTGGGGAGGGAAGCAAGGAAAGTGATGAGACCAGAATAGTTGATTCTGGAAGAGTAGTTGTGTTACGACTTGTATCAGAAAATGGGAAGCTAACAGATGGGAAAGCTAGCAAACGTTTTCTGAGTGGTGTATGCTCCTGACTGAACTTGTCGTTCGGTGGAAATAGGTAAGACCTATTTATACAAGTCGAAGTGAAACGTACTCTGGTCTCATTAAGGAATGAAAAAATGGGTGAATAAGTGGGAGGAGGTGGTAACGTTAACGCATGGAATTGATGTTCCATAAAAAGAACGTTTCACCATTAACTCCATGTATTTACTAACCGCCTCATCCTTATGACACTTCCTTATGACGGGCGTAGTGTACGCCGCACGCTCAGTAAACCGCCAAACCAATACCCAAAGAGGATCCCCCGAGTTTGTGATATGTGTTGATGTCTCGAACATGTACTATGTTGTTGTTGCCTGGAAAGTCGCGCTGGGGAGACTTGCTAGCTTGGTGACCTTCGACGGTCGAGATTTTGCATCTCAAGAGGAAAGATAGTCGTTGATCGTTGCACGCTTTCGTTTTGGTAGCCGCGTAGGGAAGGCCAGCATGGTGGCGCGGTTAGGTTAGCATGGAATGGTTTGGCGTGGCCAAACTTAGGTTTTAGGGCCAAAGGTTAACATGCGTCATCTGGTAACCTTGGATGGCTAGGATTTTCTCCTGGGATTGAAGGGGGACCGTTGATCGTCGCACGCCTTCGTTTTTGGTAGCCGCGTAGGGAAGGCCAGCATGGTGGCGCGGTTAGGTTGGCATGGCATGGTTTGGCGTGGCCAAACTTAGGTTTTCGGGCCAAAGGTTAACATGCGTCGTCTGGTAACCTTGGATGGCTAGGATTTGCTCTTGGGATTGAAGGGGGACCGTTGATCGTCGCACGCCTTCGTTTTTGGTAGCCACGTAGGGAAGGCCAGTATGGTGGCGCGACTAGGTTGGCATGCCGTTGGCATGGCATGGTTTGGCGTGGCCAAACTTAGGTTTTCGGGCCAAAGGTTACCATGCGTTTTCTGGTAACCTTGGATGGCTAGGATTTGCTCCTGGGATTGAAGGGGGACCGTTGATCGTCGCACGCCTTCATTTTTGGTAGCCGCGTAGGGAAGGCCAATATGGTGGCGCGGCTAGGTTGGCATGCCGTTGGCATTGCATGGTTTGGCGTGGCCAAACTTAGGTTTTCGGGCCAAAGGTTACCATGCGTCGTCTGGTAACCTTGGATGGATAGGATTTGCTCCTGGGATTGAAGGGGGGCCGTTGATCGTCGCACGCCTTCGTTTTTGGCAGCCGCTTAGGGAAGGCCAGCATGGTGGCATGGCTAGGTGCGTTTGGCATGGTGGGGCCAAGGGCTTAGCATGCCGTTGGCACATGGTGCGGCTAGCACGGCTATGGTCAAGGAAAGGTGCGATTTGGCTTGGCATGTGGGGCCAAGGGTTTGGCATGCCGTTGGCACATGGCGCGGCTAGCATGGCTAGGGCCAAGGCAAGGTGCGATTTGGCTTGACATGTGGGGCCAAGGGTTTGGCATGTCGTTGGCACATGGCGCGGCTAGCATGGCTAGGGCCAAGGCAAGGTACGATTTGGCTTGGCATGGTGGGGCCAAGGGTTTGGCATGTCGTTGGCACATGGCGCGGCTAGCATGGCTAGAGCCAAGGCAAGGTGCGATTTGGCTTGGCATGGTGGGGCCAAGGGTTTGGCATGTCGTTGGCACATGGTGCGGCTAGCATGGATAGGGCCAAGGCAAGGTATGCCATGGGCGCATGGTGCGGCTAGCATGGCTAGGGCCAAGGCAAGGTGAGGTTTGGCTTGGCATGGTGGGGCCAAGGGTTTGGCATGCCGTTGGCACATGGCGCAGCTAGCATGGTTGACATGCCTTGGCGCGGTAGGTGTGGATGGCATGGTTTGCCATTGGCACAGGGGTGCGGCTAGCATGTTTGACATGCCTTGGCGCGGTAGGTGTGGTTGGCATGATTTGCCATTGGCACATGGGTGCGGCTAGCATGGTTGGCATGCCTTGGCACGGTATGTGTGGCTGACATGATTTTCCATTGGCACAGGGGTGCGGCTAGCATGGTTGGCATGCCTTGGCGCGGTAGGTGTGGCTGGCATGATTTGCCATTGGCACAGGGGTGCGGCTAGCATGGTTGGCATGCCTTGGCGCGGTAGGATGTGGTTGGCATGATGAGCCATTGGCACGTGCGGCGTGAGAATTAGGGTTTTGGCTTGTCGAAACCCTAATTAGCATTTAAAAAAAAAGGTACCCTGGTAATTTTCTCACAGTCAAATTAAAGGGTTCAATAAATGCGCTTGGTGGAGACATTATTACTCAAGTTCTGTGACGTCATTGTCTGACTAGGTTTTTACGATTTTAACCCTAAGCTAAAAACTACCATCAACAAAGACGTATAATATTTCGATTTCTAAAATATTATGTTAGATTACAAAAGCATAATTATTGTTTGTTTTTTTTAATAACTGGAGCAATCGAAAGGAGAAACAAAATAACAATAAGATCCGAGAACATAAACTAGCTCAACACCCTAAAATAAGAATGGAAGTGCAAAAGAAAAGAAAAGACGTAAACTAAGTTATAGGTCCAGATGTTTCTCGGGTTTGGCTCTTTCTTTGAAGAAAAATACGAAACCACACCTTTTTATTTAAGAGATAATCCAATTTAGTCATACCTAAGCAGGTGAGGGCAACGTAGTTTACTTCCATGAGTCAGATAGTTTAAAACCGAGACGCCTCTAAAACGAGAATATAGTTTAACTATTTACGATTGACATTTTTGGCCAAACCTGCCACCGCCCGACCGATGTATAGTTTAATCTTTCCCAATTCTTTGGGGTAGCTAATTTTGTAATGGCTGAATTATGAGGAGTTATTCGTGCATTTAGAGTTACTCAAGTGAGGATAAGTCTAGAATATGGTTTGAATGTAATTTCATGCATGTTATTATGGCTCCTTCGAATTTGTTTTTAGTTCGTTGGAAAAACTTGGTTTATTGGGAGAATTGCTTGAAATTTTTTCCATTTGTTTTATTTTGATTCTTATATATATACACTGAAGGCAACGCATTTCCCGATCTACTTTCTAAGTGTGATGCCTCTAATGGCGCTCAGGAGTGGGTCATGATTATATACACCTTGTTGATAATTTTATAACATATCTCCTTTATATTTATTGAAACCTAATATAGGGGCTCCAAGAAAAGATTTTTGAGGGCTCCTAAGGATTCAAATATCCTACAATGAAGATAAGGGGACCTAATTCATAAGAAAAATACTAAAATACCCTTAACATATTAAATATTAAAAACCTAAAACTAATTTGTTTTCATTCCTCTCCTTTAATTCTTCCATTTTCTTCTTCCCCATCACATCCATCACTTATTTCTTCGATTAATCGTCAATTCTCAAAATAATTCATTATCGATTAACACCATTTAATCCACCCGCAATGACTTCAATAAGGTAAAAATCAAAAACCCATCTTATTTAATTGGTTTCAATGCATGGATAAGCGGAATCGATCGAATTGGGTTTTTGAAAAAACAGTTTCAGAACTGTCTACGGTTGGGAAATATGAATTTTCCCAACCGTAGACAGTCTACGGTGGGGAAATATGAATTTTCCCCACCGTAGACTGAACTGTCTACGGTTGGGAAGTATGGACTTTCCCAACCGTAGACAACCTACGGTTGGGAAGTATGGATTTTCCCAACCGTAGACTGTCAGTACTGAAACTGTTTTTTGCAAAAATAAGTGATGGGTTTTCTTAGTTTTTTCTGTTTATGATCGTCATCTTCATCACGACGGAGAAGAAAAAGAGAGAAAGAAAAATAATAGGTTTTTTTTTATGATCATCATCTTCATCATGATTTATGAATGAAAAGAGAATGAGAAGACAATAGATTTAGTTTTTTGTATATGATCATCATTTTCATCATGATTTATGAATGAAAAGAGAAAGAAAAGATAATAAATTTAATTTTATAATTCATGGAGGGTATTTTAGCCATTACAAAAATAGTTAAATATGGGGTTTTGTTGATTACTATTTCATAACCCGATTTTGTCATCTTATGAGCCCTCAAAACCAAATATTTGGAGCCCCTATAATAGGTTTCTATTTATTATCTATCTAATCTTTAACGTCACTTTTTCTTTTGATTAGTGGAATTTCTTCATGAACTTTGCTAAAATTAAAAAGAGAAAATGGGTCATTTGTCCAAAAAAATTTAAAACACGGTTCAAATGGACGAGTAAAAAAAAGTACGGGTGAAATAGCCAAAAAAAATAGCAAGGATGAAACTGGATTCATCCTGGCTTATACTTAAAAATAGCAAGGATGAAACTGGATGCATCCCGTGTAAAATAAAAATAAGAAAAAATATTTGAAAATGGACAGGATGAAACTGGTTTACATCCTCGCCTATTTTTAAATTTTTGTCCATTTAAACAAAGATCTTTTAATTTTTGGCTATTTAAACAGTATCAAAACCTAAGTGTCTTTTTCACCCAGGAATTGTTGATTTTGGTCTTTTTGACCAATTTTGTGAATTAAAAAGATGTATAATATTCCTATTTTTAAAATATTATGTTAAATTACTAAAGCGTAATTATTATTATTTATCATAACTAGAGCAATTGAAAGGAGAAACAAAATAACAATAAGATCCGAGAACATAAACTAACTCAACACCCTAGAATAAGGCTTAGTTTGGTATTGCTGCAGCTTTTGTAGAAGCACTTTTCTGTTGTGCGTTGTTGTGCTGTGCTGTGAGAAAAAAGCAGTTTGATGTTTGGTAAAATATTAACTAAAGTTAAAGTTGATTAAAAAAACAGTCAAAATGTGTTTGGTAAAATATCAAATTCAACCATTGTTGTTGTAGCAAAAGACAAAAACAGACATATCTTTGAAAATAATTTTACTCGATTTTATTGGTTTTAAAAATAATTTTTTTTACTATTCAATATAAATATATATAATATTAAATTTACTAATTGTTACTATTATTATGATTGTTAAAAAAATTTATTTTACATAACCACTTTTTAATATATATATATATATATACATATAATTTTCAAACAAAAATCAAACTAAAATTAATTAAGTAATTATTTAACATTTGTCTATATTTTTATTATTGATAAATGAAATGGTAAATGAAATAGTTTGAAAATAAAAAATAATAATATTTAAAGACTAAAATATAAGAAATAAAAAAATTGATTGTATATAATTTAAGGGTAACTTTTGTCATTTTTAAAATAAAATGGGGACAAAAAAGATAAATCATGCATTAAATTTAGGTGGGACCAAAGCTTATGCTTTTGTAGCTTTTAAAAGCTCCTCCTCCCTAGCTTTTGAAAATTGAGGAATTTGGGAAGTGCTTTGGGTAAAAAGCACTTTAATTTTTTTTTTACCAAACACCAATTTCAAAAATTATTGACATATATAGGTTTTGAAAGTGCTTTTGAAAAAATAAAAGCATTACCAAACCCAGCCTAAGAATGGAAATGCAAAAGAAAAGAAAAGACGTAAACTAAGTTATGGGTCCAGATTAAGGGTGCACACGGTACGGTTCGGCTCGGTTCTTGCCAAGGCCGAGTACCTGTACCTCCCTAGCCTCGGTTCCAAAATTTTGGACCGGTACACTGTACCTTGTACCTCGGTTCGGTACCATTCGGTACACCCGCGGTACTGTGCACGGTTCCTGCATTGTAGCCTCTGCCCATTCGCGTGAGACTAATCATGAACCAAATTTCTCCCGAACTCTAACTCCATCAATTTCTCGCAATGACTTGTATATTCTACAAAGTCACAGATTAGTTCAACTTCAAGTCATCAAGTTCATGGATATATGGACTTGCAATTCGATATAACCGAGCGTGAGAGGATGATTGTTGTGGATTGGTTGATTGATGTTCATAGGGAATTTCAGCTTTCACCAGAAGTATTATATCTTGCTGTCAAGATTTTTGATCAATACCTTGCGATGGATTTAGTTGTGACAAAGGAGGAGATGCAGTTTATAGGGGTTACTGCTATGTTTATAGCAAGCAAATATGAAGAAGTTTCACCACCAAAGATAGATAGATTTGCTGATATCACAGACAATGCACGCAGCACAGAGCAGATATTGGAGATGGAGAAATCAATTATGGTGAGGTTCAAATGGACATTACCCTTCCCTACTGCATACCATTTCCTTGTTCACTTTCTCAAGGCTGCTGAAGCAAATGAGAAGATGGGGAACATGGTGTTTTTCTTGGCGGAATTGGGTCTCCATCAATCCATGAACCTGGAAGATATATAGAGACTAATCATGAACCAGCCTCCTGAACTCTAACTCCATCAATTTCTGTTAGCTTTCCATCACTTCCATTCGAGTATCAATTTGGTCATGATATGGAAGTGAAGAAGACGATGGTAGCAAGCCAACACTCTCTTATTCACTCTACAAACTATTACTACTCGGGACT
Organism: Papaver armeniacum; assembly: GCA_023531295.1. Classification (NCBI taxonomy): domain Eukaryota; kingdom Viridiplantae; phylum Streptophyta; class Magnoliopsida; order Ranunculales; family Papaveraceae; genus Papaver; species Papaver armeniacum. The sequence continues at coordinate 22,069 of JAJJWW010003314.1, read as the reverse complement.
TTCGGTCCGGTACGGCACGGTACTTATATTGGACCGTGTACCTGTACCCCTCAGACCTCGGTTCCTATTTTTGGGACCGGTACCTGTACCTTGTACCTCGGTTCGGTACAAAAACAGGTACGGTTCCACCGGTTCCGGTTCCGGTGCCGGTTCCGGCTCGGTTCCTGTGCACCCTTAGTCCAGATGTTTTTCGGGTTTGGCTCTTTCTTTGAAGAAAAATACGAAACCACACCTTTTTATTTAAGAGATAACCCAACTTAGTCATACCTAAGAAGGTGAGGGCGACCAATGAATTCTATGAACCCCACCCCTCACCACCACCACCACAACCACACACACCACACCACACCATACACACAGACCCACACACACCACCACCACCACCCTTGTCCAGTCCAAAATCAATAATTTTTATAAAAAGGCAGATGCACCCAATCTATCTATGCACGAGTCAGGTTTCAAATATAATGTTGGGCTAGGTTGGCTTGGATCAACAAGTTGGATGTGTTTTTCTCAGTCTAACGAGTCGACACCATATTTGAAAGTCATTTTTGGGGCATACCTCAATCTTCCGAGGCATACAAATTGATTAGCATTTCTAGGGTATGCTTATAAGCGGTGTCTTAGCCACAAGAAAATCACTATGCTGCCATTAATTATTTTAAACTACATGAATACTCTCATCAAAGAAAAATTAATAACATAAACCTAAACTATTCATAATCAAAATCTGCTCAACTATTCTTCTTTTATTCATTCTCCCTCTCAAACCGTTGAATTTTTTTCATCTCCGATTAAATGTTGAATCACAAATATTTGTTCGTTGATTAAAGTCACAACTATAAAATCATGAGCAGAACGAAGTGTTGTGCTAGAGATACCAATATGTCGCAAAAACCCTAGCAGAAACTACCTTCGGTCTTAGTTTTTTATGTTTCAGAAGAACAACAAATTGGCTGATTTAGAAATATCATTTTTAATCCGGGCCTAGTTTATCGTTTAGAAAATCATTAAGTTCAACTGATTCGATTTTGCTATATTTTCAGCCGAACATTTGACTTGAGTTGCTTAAAATTGCTAGTCATAGGTTCGGCTATATTGATCTCCCATTATTAGAAAAAGGAGATACATCTACAAATATATATGTGAATCATTTGAATCACACATTTACGAGATGAAGATTCTCTTTCATTTTTGAATCACAAAAACCAATTTTTTTTCACTTCTTTTTCTTGTTCCTCTCAAAGTCCCCAACTCTACCACACAAATATGATTTCTCTACTAAGTTAACACTAATAACTTGATTTTAATCAATCATTGACATTATTAATTAATCATTATCATAATACTAATTAATTAAGCGCATAACTGCCATTATTATAAATAGGGGGATAAAAGGTGATGAGTTTTAGAACCTAGTGACCCTAATATTGCCTCAAAACTGATTTCTTCTTGCCATATTTATAAGAAAAAAACCAATATGGGTAAGCCTTGCCAAAGAGTGAAGGCGATTACGAAGTGTTTGGGTATCCTTAAAGCCCATTTGCATTTGTAATAAATGGGCCTTATTACATCTTTCATACCCGGAGGTCCATCATTTTCCCGAATTTTAGTTCATAAGTACTTGCAACTTGTATTGGACCTTGGGTGGACTTAGTAGTAACTGCTTTCTAGGAGTATGACCGCACTTGAGCAATAGTTACGTAGCTCTATTTAGAGCATCCACGTCGACTACCTATAATTTTTCTCAATAAACAGGATGTAAAATGCTAATGATCGGCATAGTGGCCGAGGGCCACCGCAAAGTATTTTAGATTTTTTTTTAATAGGAAAGGATAAAATTCATTTCTTAAACTTCTATTACATTGAGTTTCTCTTTGACCCTTATTCCATCAAGCCCATTATGATCTACTAACCAACTAGGAAACACTCTTTCATACTACCCAATTGATTATACTATTACTACTATTTGCATCTTTTGCAAGGACATCACCACACTATTTGTGGTTCTGGGAACATAAGACACTTCCCATTTATTAAAAACTTTGAAGAAACAATCTAAACAATCTCTTATAATTGCATTATTTTTCCATCTAATGGACCCAACTCTCCCTTTATAGCATTAACTACATTGAGACAATCTCATTGCAACTGCAAATTTGTGATTCACATTTCTCTTGCCAGCTTGATTGCCTCCAATGCTGTTATCGCTTCATCCTGTTCTTCATCCTCAGCTACTGACGTGATACACCTTTCTCCAAGTATTGTACCTGATGCACCAATCATAATTAGTCCAAATTTCCATACACTTAATATTTTTATAATACGATGCATCAAAATTTATTTTAGTAAATGTAATTGGTGGAGTTGTCCATGGTACAACAATTCCATGATTAGCACTAGTATTCTGTTGAGCATTCAGTCTAGCTTTGTTCTCCTTCCATTCCTGCAGTTCGTTTTTAATCAGTCTGACAGTATTATCCAGATTAAAGTTAACTTTATCAAAATGTATTGCACATCTTATCTTCCAGATGTTCCATAGAGTAAAACCTGCAGACAGTATCATAATCTGATTAGGCACCCTATTACCACCAGAACCATTATCAAACCAGCTAGCTATCCATTCTTCTATCTTGAAACCAATAAACATTCCTGCAAAATTTGAATCAATACCATTCCATATCTGATTAGTGACATGACATTCCATCAATAAGTGTTCAATAGTTTCTACTTTAAGAGTGGCAGAGACACATTTATTCTCATCACCTATTGTATTCCTAAAGATCTTACTCTTGACAAATTAGATCTCTAAGTACACACTTCCAAAGGAAATGAAGAATTTTTGGTGGCAGCTCGAACTTCCGTAACCGTGTCCAAGGAAAATTGTCCGTAGAACTACTAACAACATTAGAAATATTATCTAGAGTTTGGTAAGCGATTTCACCTTTTAACGGTATTCTAATCCTACAAATATCACTTACCACATCAAAGATCAAACAAAACATTCAAAATATCCATATCCCATTGATTACTGTTAGGAATCATAAGTTGGTCAACAGTTTCCATGCCAGCAGAATAAAATCTAGAAGAAAGCAGTTTTTGTCTACAAATGGGCCTTATTCCATCAAGCCCATTATGGTGTAAGCCTTGCCAAAGAGTGAAGGCGATTACGAAGTGTTTGAGTATCCTTAAAGCCCATTTGCATTTGTAACAAATGGGCCTTATTACATCTTTCATACCCGGAGGTCCATCATTTTCCTGAATTTTAGTTCATAAGTACTTGCAACTTGTATTGGACCTTGGGTGGACTTAGTAGTAATCTGTTTCTAGGAGTATGACCAGACTTGAGCAATAGTTACGTAGCTCTATTTAGAGCATCCACGTCAGGGACGGACCTATAATTTTTTCTCAGGCAGGGATGTAAAATGCTACTGATCGGCATAGTGGCCGAGGGCCACTGCAAAGTATTTTAGATTTTTTTTTTTAATAGGAAAGGATAAAATTCATTTCTTAAACTTCTATTACATTGAGTTTCTCTTTGACCAGATCTACTAACCAACTAGGAAACACTGCTACCCAATTGATTATACTATTACTACTATTTGCATCTTTTGCAAGGACATCAGCCACACTATTTGTGGTTCTGGGAACATAAGACACTTCCCATTTATTAAAAAACTTCAGAAGTTCTAAACAATCTCTTATAATTGCATTATTTTTCCATCTAATGGACCCAACTCTCCCTTTTATAGCATTAACTACATTGAGACAATCTCATTGCAACTGCAAATTTGTGATTCACATTTCTCTTGCCAGCTTGATTGCCTCCAATGCTGTTATCGCTTCATCCTGTTCTTCATCCTCAGCTACTGACGTGATACACCTTGCTCCAAGTATTGTACCTGATGCACCAATCATAATTAGTCCAGCCCCCATACACTTACTATTTTTATAATACGATGCATCAAAATTTATTTTAGTAAATGTAATTGGTGGAGTTTTCCATGGTACAACAATTCCATGATTAGCACTAGTATTCTGTTGAGCATTCAGTCTAGCTTTGTTCTATTTCCATTCCTGCAGTTCGTTTTTAATCAGTCTAACAGTATTATCCAGATTAAAGTTAACTTTATCAAAATGTATTGCACATCTTATCTTCCAGATGTTCCATAGAGTAAAACCTGCAGACAGTATCATAATCTGATTAGGCACCCTATTACCACCAGAACCATTATCAAACCATCTAGCTATCCATTCTTCTATCTTGAACCCAATAAACATTCCTGCAAAATTTGAATCAATACCATTCCATTTCTCATTAGTGACATGACATTCCATCAATAAGTGTTCAATAGTTTCTACGGAAGAGTGGCAGTAGACACATTTATTCTCATCACCTATTGTATTCCTAAAGATCTTACTCTTGACAGCTAGACCTCTATGTACACACTTCCAAAGGAAATGAAGAATTTTTGGTGGCAGCTCGAACTTCCAGAACTGTGTCCAAGGAAAATTGTCCGTAGAACTACTAACAACATTAGAAATATTATCTAGAGTTTGGTAAGCAGATTTCACCTTTTAACGGTATTCTAATCCTACAAATATCACTTACCACATCAGCATCAAACAAAACATTCAAAATATCCATATCCCATTGATTACTGTTAGGAATCATAAGTTGGTCAACAGTTTCCATGCCAGCAGAATAAAATATAAAAGAAAGCAGTTGTTTTCTACAAATGGGCCTTATTACATCAAGCCCATTATGGTGTAAGCCTTGCCAAAGAGTGAAGGCGATTACGAAGTGTTTGAGTATCCTTAAAGCCCATTTGCATTTGTAACAAAGGGCCTTATTACATCTTTCATACCCAGAGGTCCATCATTTTCCTGAATTTTAGTTCATAAGTACTTGCAACTTGTATTGGACCTTGGGTGGAATTAGTAGTAATCTGTTTCTAGGAGTATGACCAGACTTGAGCAATAGTTACGTAGCTCTATTTAGAGCATCCACGTCAGGGACGGACCTATAATTTTTTCTTAGGCAGGGATGTAAAATGCTAATGATCGGCATAGTGGCCGAGGGCCACTGCAAAGTATTTTAGATTTTTTTTTTAATAGGAAAGGATAAAATTCATTTCTTAAACTTCTATTACATTGAGTTTCTCTTTGACCAGATCTACTAACCAACTAGGAAATACTGCTACCCAATTGATTATAATATTACTACTATTTGCATCTTTTGCAAGGACATCAGCCACACTATTTGTGGTTCTGGGAACATAAGACACTTCCCATTTATTAAAAAACTTCAGAAGTTCTAAACAATCTCTTATAATTGCATTATGTGTCCATCTAATGGACCCAACTCTCCCTTTTATAGCATTAACTACATTGAGACAATCTCATTGCAACTGCAAATTTGTGATTCGCATTTCTCTTGCCAGCTTGATTGCCTCCAATGTTGTTATCGCTTCATCCTGTTCTTCATCCTCAGCTACTGACGTGATACACCTTTCTCCAAGTATTGTACCTGATGCACCAATCATAATTAGTCCATCCCCCATACACTTACTATTTTTATAATACGATGCATCAAAATTTATTTTAGTAAATGTAATTGGTGGAGTTTTCCATGGTACAACAATTCCATGATTAGCACTAGTATTCTGTTGAGCATTCAATCTAGCTTTGTTCTCCTTCCATTCCTCGTGATTCGTTTTTAATCGGTCTAACAAAGATTATCCGTGATTAAAGTTAACTTTATCAAAATGTATTTCACATCTTATCTTCCAGATGTTCCATAGAGTAAAACCTGCAGATAGTATCATAATCTGATTAGGCACCCTATTACCACCAGAACCATTATCAAACCAGCTAGCTATCCATTCTTCTATATTGAAACCAATAAACATTCCTGCAAAATTTGAATCAATACCATTACATATCTGATTAGTGACATGACATTCCATCAATAAGTGTTCAATAGTTTCTACACTATTGTATTCCTAAAGATCTTACTTTTGACAACTAGACATCTATGTACACACTTCCAAAGGAAATGAAGAATTTTTGGTGGCTCAACTTCCAGAATCAAGCTTTTCCAAGGAAAATTGTCCGTAGAACTACTAACAACATTAGTAATATTATCTAGAGTTTGGTAAGCGATTTCACCTTTTAACGGTATTCTAATCCCGCAAATATCACTTACCACATCAACATCAAACAAAACATTCAAAATATCCAGATCCCATTGATTATCGTTAGGAATCATAAGTTGGTCAACAGCTTTCCATGCCAACAGAATAAAATCTAGAAGAAAGCAGTTGTTGTCTACAAGGAACCCACCTGTCTTTCCATATAGAAATTTTCCTACCTCCCAGCAATAATGGTTTCTTATTAATTCTAACCCTTCACACACTCCTCTCCAAACCCAAGAACCCTCTCGAACTCCGTATGATGCAAAGGATTAAAACCATGGAAATTCTTATGTGTAAATATTTGAACCCATAATGCATCTTCCTCATGAAGCATTCTCCAGGCTAGTTTAGCCAAGAGTGCTTGATTCAATTCAGCAGTCTTTTTTATGTTTAACCCCCCATACAGCTTTAGGTTTAACAACACAATTCCAGTTAATGAAATACCCACCTCTAGCACCTTGCTTTTTGTTCCACCAGAATCTTCGTTGAATGCCATCTAGCCTATTATTAAGTTTCTTAGGCATTGGGAAAACAGCAAGATGATGTGAATCCAAAGTACCTAAGACAAACTGAACCATAATTGTCCTAGATGGTTGATTTAGATTATTTCCTTTCCAGTTTGCCAATCTACCATAAAAATTCTCCTCCAGGTGACCAAAAGTCTCAGCTTTTATTTTTCTGAATTAAGATGGGCACACCTAAATATTTTTCTTTAAGAGCCAAAGTTTTGATGTTAAGGATACCAACAATTTGGTTCTTAATACTAGGGTCCATTTTAGGGCTAAAAGCCATACTAGATTTGTCTAAGTTAATAGACTGCCCGGAGAATTTACTAAAGCCCTTAATAATACTATCTAATTTCCTAGCACTATTAAGATTAGCCTTAGCAAAAATGTACAAATATCTCGCAAAAAATGATGACTAATCAAGGACTAGTTTTAGTGACTTTTATACCCCGTATAGAATTTTCATGCTCAGCTTTAAGTAACATTCTAGAAAAACATTCCATGCATATGATGAAAAGATAAAGGGACAAGGGGTCTCCCTGTCTAAGACCCCTTGTAGGATAGAACACTTCACCTGGAGACCCATTAAGCAAAACAGAATAAGAAACAGTTGAAATGCATTCATGGATCATGGTACACAAATCATCATGAAAACCTAATTTTCTAAGAACAGCAATCAAGAAATTCCACTCGATTCTATCAAAGGCCTTAGACATGTCCAACTTAACAGCCATAAGACCTTTCTTATCTTTGGTTTTCCTAATAGTGTCAACCATTTCATGAGCAATCACAATGTATCCGTAATTTGCCTAGAAGCAAGGAACGCAGCTTGGTAAGGACTGATAAATTTATCCATCACTACTTTAAGCCTAGAAGTTAATAATTTACTTATTACTTTATAAGTAACATTACTAAGGCTTATAGGTCTAAAATATGAAACATTCCTAGGGGCGACAGTCTTAGGGATCAACAAAATAAAACTATGGTTTAATTGCTTTAATAGGTGTTTAGAATGAAAGAAGGCCTGAACCATCTTAACCATATCTTCACCTACAACCTCCCACATTTTTTGGTAGAAACCCGGTGGATAACCATCCAGACCTGGAGTAGTCCAGGGTTGCATTTGGAACAAAGTATTCCTGATTTCCTCAGCATCAGATATTTTAATAAGCATGTCATTCTCAGAAATTAAAATACAAGGATTCAGATCTTTTAAGAATTCATTAGCACTAGGAAGATTAGAGGACATACTCATCTTAGAAAAATGATTCATAAGAGCAGAAGCAATACTATCTTTATCAGTAAGCCAAACTCCTATATCGAGTTGAAGAGATTCTATCTGAGTTCTTTTTTTCCTAAACTTAACTTTGTCATGCAAATATTTCGTATTTCTGTCATCAAAATTAAGAACATTTTCTTTAGCTCTTTGCATATAGAATTCATTTTTCACATCATAAAGAAAGTAAAGCCTTTTTTTTTTTTCCAAATCAGCTATTATGTTCCTATTTTGAACAACATGGCTAGATTGAGACAACAAAGCAATTTGAGACTGAGTATCTCTAATCTGGGTAAGGAAGTTCCCAAATTTGTTGATATTCCAGTCTTTAAGAATGCACTTCACATTATGCAGAGACTTAGTAAATCTAAAAGCATGGGAACCATTTATGTTTACACTCCAATTTTGTTTAATCAGATCACAACAATCATTATTAAGAAACCAACATTTGTTAAAACGATAAGGATTCTTATTAGGATTATTATCCTTAGCACTAACAAAAAAAATAGGGCAATGATCACTCCCATAAGGTATAATAAGATGATACACTATACTATTAAGTTAATCATCAAACCACTTGTCATTACCAAGAGCTCTATCTAATCTCTCAAGGATTAAAGAGCTATCATTCCTTCTATTAGACCAAGTATAAGGAGATCCTATGAAAGGGATATCAATAAGATTTAAGACGTCCAAATGAGTGTTGACATAATCTAGCTCAGTTCGAGAAGGAGTATTTCCACCTAATTTGTCTTCATTTCTAGTTATGAAATTCAGATCACCAACAACAATCCAAGGAAAATTAAAACTATTATCTAAACCATTGAGATATTCCCATTGATTCCTAACAGCTTCATCTTCTAAAGCGCCATACATACAAATAATAAGAGATTTAACACTCCTAGCTTCTAGTTCAGTATGACAGACAATGAAGTTCCTATTAGCATCGATGATAGGTGTCTAAAACACCTTGATATTTATCTATTGTTTATGCTTTCTTTGCTAAGTTTTCTTGTAAATTATGTATTTTTATGTTTAATTTTGAGTTTTAGGTACTTTGGAGCAAAAAAAGAAGAAACGTCGCTTAAAAAGGGCTAAAGCGTCATTTCATGTGCAATTGCTGTTGGAGGCGAATTATCTCTCATTATTTGCTTTTATTTCTTCATCTCTATCTGAAAGGCATGTCGGCTTTAGTGATGCAAGTTATGTCTGAAAAGCATGACAGCCTTAGTGATGTATAAAAATTGAAGAAAAGAAGTGAATATGAAAGGTAAGAGATAGATGCTCGAGAAACTACTAAAAGCACCCAGAAAAGTGTTAAAGGCACCCCCAGAAATGTCCCGGAAGAGTTGATAAAGTCACCCAGGAGTTTTTCACTATATACAGTCCAAAAGTTATCTTTGTACCCCACAAATTGTTATTCGCAACCCCAAGAATTGCTAAATGTAGCCCAAATTGCTAAAGGGACACCACTGTTGGATAAGGGGTAGTCATCTTCAACCTTTTGAATTTGAAATTTTGGCGGGAAAATTGGGTTTTTATGTAACAGAATTAGGGTTGAAGATTTGAAGGTGTTCTGCTGAGACTAAAATGCTGAAACTTTGTGGGTTTGCTCCCTTGAGCTTAACAGGGATGGTAATGGTCTTTGTTTTGACCAGAATTGGCTAGATAATCGGCGGAAGAAGAATCAGAACTCACGGATTTTGGCGGGAAAGTTTTCTTCACGAACCAGATTTAGGGTTCGAATTTCGGGAACAATTAAAGGAATTAAATCGTTGGATTCAGTTTGGTTGGGCCTGTTTTGACTTAACAGGCTTGGTATGTCTCTTTGATTCGACGAAAATTGGTTAGATGATCCAATTGGAGATAAAACACGGTCTCGGGTTTTTGGTTTAAAACAGGTAAAGGTTTGGATCGATTTTAATGGAGATTCTATCGGAGAGTTTCATGGGAATGATTTGGTACAACCTTAGTGCATCAGAACAGAGTTGTTAGAAGTCTTGGACTCGAAAAATAAGGACGTATTCATCGGTTTGGAAAAACAGGGAAGTTACGGAAATGGAGAAAGAATATCGGCTCTATATGGAAGTACGTGGATTCTGTTACGTCATGAAGATATTTTTGAAGGAAAGAAATGGCCAGAAGACGCGTAAGAAGACTTGGGAAGAAATTCTCGGAGCTTGGCAGGGAAGAAAAGAATTTAGGGAAACTAAATATTTCCGAGGATTAGAGGTACCTGGTGTGTATAAATATAACATATTCGAGTCTTAGAAGGGGGACAAAAACCTAGAGAGAATAGATACTTTTGCATAATCGAAAAATCATAAGTTTCGAGAAAGTTACCCGCCGCCGCAAGAACACGAAGAACAAAGGTACGCCAGGAACGGTCGCAGAAGCTGTCTTAGAATAAAACGATAGAGAATCCTCTATCGTTCTTCAATCAGTAGAAAAAAAAACCTTCAAACACCGTCGTTTAGTAGCTAAGGTGCTCAATTCGGCCAAACTCCTTTAGCGACTGGAAATCATTGTAAGCATTTTTTTTTTAATTTTTTTTAATACAATGATTAATGAAATTTTCTCCAATCTTCGATCTATGAGCAGCTAAATTTCTTTTCTAGGGTTTTGGAGGAAACTATTTTTAATGGGTAATATTTAGTATTTAAATTCTTTGACATATTTTACTCCATATTTGTGCTTTCAATTGTCCAAAAATTTTCTCTTCTTTGTATGCTTCGTAAAACTGTTTTGGGTAGTTTGAGCTGCCGATATTTTATAAGCAAAGGAAAATTAGGCCTTAGAATAGTGACGAAAGTTGTAAAAAAGAGCTTATAACGTTATATCTTCCAAAGCATGAGATTGAGTTCGAATTGTTTTGAGTAAAGTAGGAGTATTATGTCAAAGTTTTAATTATTGAGTTTACCTTCATTAGAAGTAGTGGAATCCAAAGCCCTAGACTCATCTCTCCTTGGTAACAAAAATCAATTTTAATTAGTTTCTCTTAGTATTTTCTTTTAATAATCAAAAACCAAATCTTTAAAAAGAGTCCGAGCAACGAATCTTTCTTACCACTTGTAAAAACTACATCAATCGACTATATCAATATTGATACCATCCTTCCATAAAAGAAAAAGACCACCAGAAGCCCCAATAGGGTTAACATAACAGTAGTTATAGAACCCTAATCTTTGAGTAAATTTCAACATTTTGCTATCCTTATTCTTAGTTTCAGAGAGAAAAACCAAGTCAGGATCATTAGCAGTAATTAGGTCACTTAGATGATACCTAGTATATTTGTTCCCAAACCCTTGAACATTCCAACTCAAAATCTTCATTTCCTGATTAGGATTAATACCATTTATATGATTTCTACTAGAGCTATGACAGAATAAGAGAACACCCTTGTATTTTTAATCGGATATGAACCACTCAAATGTCCAAATTTTTCCGTGAAAATTAGTAAAACATGCAAATTAACTAGAGCAACCTAGTAGAATTAAGGAAAAACAGATGCTTAATAGAACAAGTAGAATCAACTATAATAAAACCAAAGTAAACTGTAGTTGCAGGAAATCCTACACTACACCCCTCACAAGAATCCACACAACTAAGACATTTGAAGATGAACAATAATGATTTTTATTGATTAATTCCTTGAATATTTACAAGATAAAATGGAAAAGAGCTAAAGAAATTACAATCACTACAAACTTTCTCTCTCCTAATCACTTGCCCAACACTCCGAAAAAGCTCCCTTCAATAGTTCTATTCGACTCCTTATATAGGGTATTACACATTGACGACAAAAGCCGTCCTTTATTTTTTCAGGAATGACTTGCGAAATACCGCAAGTGTATAATTATATAATCTCGCAACTATCCTAAATCTCGCTAAGTCTTCACATCTTTCTCGTGTTTTGGCTATCGTCATTCATTCCGTCATTTATATTATTCATTTTTGCAATGCTGTCGTTTATTAATCTCGCGAAGTATTGATGTCGCGATATTCTGATCCTACATCTTGCCTCTTCTCATGTCTTCTCTGCGAAGAAGAGAATGTCATGAGAACCAATATTTTGAAATGCCGCAATCGTTTGTTTTCCATCAATTTTTTGCCGACAAGATTCCGTGAATTTAGGAATGACTGTTTACACGTATCTAAAATTTTCCCTTTTACCTAACATTTAATGTTATCCTAAGTTACTCTTTTCTTGTCTATTTAAAGGAGAATTACTTGTGAAAGTATTTCTTTTCTTTTACTTCGTCTTCTTCATCGTCCCAACTTTTTTTCATTGTTTTTCTTCATCGTCTTCTTCATCATTTTTCTCGCTACTATTCTTCTCGCTACTAATCTCATTTTTCTTTTTTCTCATCACTGTTTCTATGGAGCCTTCAAGGTTTGTTAATTTTGCTGAATTTGATCATTTTGTGATTGATCTCTCTTATTGAAGTTGTTTTGTTTTGATATTGTTCTTCTTTTAATGACTCCCCTGCCGTTTTTGTTTTAGCAAGAACAAATCTAGCACCAAGTTCACCATTGTGAACCCTAATATCTCCATGGGCTCGCAACCGAAATCCACTGCCACTAAAAGAAAGCCTGCGAATAGCAAGGTATTTAAGAAACATTTACTCTTTTAATAACAATATTGTTGCCTCTGTTTCTTATTTAACTTGTAATTCACAGGATGACAAAAATGTTGATAGGTCCCCATGTTTATGGGTAAAAATCGTTTCCGCCGATTTCGATAAATTCGGTAGGTGAGTGAGAAACTGGTTCAAACCCTAAACAAATGTGCTGCACGTGAGCACTTTCTAGATTCGAGAGATCAATCTGTACAAGTCCGGCCTAAACCAAGAAATGGCCGTTCCAGACTTGCTTCGGTCACAAAGTGGAGGAGAAGGGTTGATTTGGGGAGGGAAGCAAAGAAAGGTGTTGAGACCAGAATAATTCTGGGAGAGTAGTGTCTCGACATGTATCAGAAAGTGAAAGCTTCGGAAGCTTACAAGAGATGAAAGCTTTTTGGAGAGCTTGCAAAGTTGCCTTTTCTGAGAGTATTGTATTTTTCTCCTGACCGAGACTTGTCGTCTGGTGGAAATAGGTAAGACCTATTTATACAAGTCGAGATTGAAACGTACCCTGGCCTCATGAAGGAAGAGAGTTGTTGATGGGTGAAAACTACTCCTGCCGAATTTGGTAATTTGGGGTGTGGATGAGGAATGAATTTAAACCTACAACAAATGCACTCGCGCGGTGAGTGCTTGTAGATTCGAGAGATCAATCTGTGCAAGTCCGGCCTAAACCAAGAAATGGCCGTTCCAGACTTGTTTCGGTCACAAAGTGAAGGAGATGGGGTTGATCTTAGGGAGGGAAGCGAAGAAGGTGTTGAGATTGTGAAAGATGTTGGCTTGCTTATGACTTGTAATGTAAAGATGAGCAAGCTTACGGTTGATGCAAGCAGGCTCGGGTGTTTGAATACGATGTTGTATTAACACTTGGTTTCGTCGACTGAACTTGTGTTGTTCTGTCTCTTGTCTTGTCTTGTTGAAATAGGGCGGAGAACCTATTTATACAAGTCATTGAGCCTCATTCACGTTTCTCGTGGGAAGTGGAGGTAGTGGAATGATGGAGTGGTGGAGTTGTGTGTCGGTAGCATACGACCGGTCTTGCCCACTTCTCCAGTTCATCTCTAACCGTCCATGACTTCCTAACACGTTCTTGTAATGGCGCGTTGCACGCTGCACGCTGTAAACCGCCAGACCAATACCCCAGTATGTATCCCCCAGTTTGTGACATGATTGATGTCTTGAATGTGGATCGTGGATCCACGGAAGATAGCATGTAATGCTGAATTGAATAACTCACGTTATTCGTAAAGTCGATACTTGTGAAGTATCGTGTGTATTTCATGCAGTCTATCGCATTGTGGTGTGGTAAAGTGATGTGTAATGACTCCTCACTAACCAAATAACTCCCGACTGGGTTGTATAACCAAGTCGGGTGAAGTCGGACGGATGAGATGATGTTTGAGACACTCATCTGCGACCGTTGATGAAATCAGGGTTTTTAAAGAGGTGCGCAAGCATCACTCTTCAGCTTGGTCGAAACCAAACATGGGAAGAATTTTGTAGAGGACCGACCATACATGCGTGTTGACGGCATGATGGTGTACACGTCCATGTCTCACCGTCTCATGAAAATGCAATCTAGGCCACTCAATTTGACCGTCAAAGAGGAGTGGTTGAGATTGGTTTGCGGCAGAAATCTCTTACCGCAAAGGAATTGATAACCGCGTGTCATCCCAAGTTTGGGCGCGCGCCCCAAGACGACCCATCTTGGTCGGTCTTGGTCGATCATACCACCGTGTAGGTGGTAGGTTGGTGTTCACACCTATACTTGATTATCCCATGAAAACGTGATCTAAGCCATTCAAATCATCCTAGGTGAAGTTGAGCGGTCGAGATCGCTTGGATTTGGGAGTGTAACCGCACGAGTTTGGGCGCATGCGTTTGGGTTGGCCGGAATGATGTGCCTTGGCCGACCGCAAGAGGAGGTAGATGGGCCCACGGTGGTCATGCTGGTATGACCGGCCTTGGTTAATCCAATCTGTGACCCTCCATTCGTACCGGAGAAGATGGACGCGCGTGATGACTTGAAACCCTAATTTTGGCTTTCAAAGCCGCGCGACCATGCTCTTTTTGGGCGACGAATTTGTTATAACCAACCATGGTTGGCTTTGACCGACCGGGTCATGTGTGTAGGCGGTCACATGGTGATTGTGTCGACATGCTCCGGCCCTTTGAGTCTACATCTACACCCTCCATCTATACCTGCGAAGATGGATGGTTGAGACCGCTTTTGCGGCACATGTAATATGCCGCAAACCCTAATTTAGGTTTTCCGTCCATAATGCTTGGTATGGACGGTTTCTTGGCAAGCAAAGGCCAATGGTCGACCATGCGGGTCGGCCGTGTGTATTCCATACCGCTTGGGGGTGATGGAATTGATCCGTGGTCATCCAATCATGCTTGTGGAGTTGGATGACCGCGATCGAATCATATTTGGCAAGCCAAGGCCGTGTGTATTCCATACCGCTTGGGGTGATGGAATTGATCTCGTGGTCATCCAATCATGCTTGTGGAGTTGGATGACTGCGATCGATCATATTTGGCAAGCCAAGGCCGTGTGTATTCCATACCGCTTGGGGGTGATGGAATTGATCCGTGGTCATCCAATCATGCTTGTGGAGTTGGATGACTGCGATAGATCATATCCGGAGACTAATACAGTCAAGTTCGGATGCTCAATCGGGCTAGTATAACACACCGAGAGGGACTCAATCGGGCTAGTATAGCACACCGAGAGGGCTCGGGCTAGTATAACACACCGAGAATCAGCCTGTACGGGTATTTCGTACATGGTTTCATTATAGTGTTTGGAGGTTTGTGTTACTCTTAGAAGAGTAACACTCGCCGTCATGCCACACTGATAATGAGTACAGGAAATACAAGGCGGATATGAAATTCACAGGAAGGGATTGTTGCTACATGCTCCAACCTGGAGGAATTTTACGTATTCACAGAATGGGATTGTTGCTACATGCTCCATTCTTGGTGAATTAAGTGAGGAGTATCCATCACTTACAAACGGCTTTATCTTTTACAAGATGTCAGCGTATGATTATTCAGGTTTTTTTTTTACAAATTTAACCTTGAACGAAAATCCACCATCAACATTAAGTCCCCTGCCTAGCACATAATGGTTACATTATTGTGTGGTAGGCATGAGATGGTGACATGCATACATGAGAAAGACAAGGTAAAAGGAGTTTACCCGGAAGAGTGTCGGCGGACCGCTAGTTTTCCACGCCGTCACGCTTGTATGGAATCCCTGGTGGGGCCGGTTTCTTTCTTTGGGTATTTGTATCAGAAGAGGAAACCAAACAAAAGAGGAATCCTTGTTCTATTGGGATTCTTCTAATTTTTGTCTATAAAAGAAGCCAAACCCCTTTTCTTTTTTCTCACGAATTTTCTTTTTCTTCTTTTGTTCTCGTCCGCAACCTTGCTGCTGCCGTCGACTGCTGCTGTTGCCGCCGCCGGGAATTGTTGCCGGAAACCGCCGCCGTCCGTTGCCGGAGTTGCTCCCGTCCGGCCGCTCAAGGTAGGTTTCGCTCCTTTTTTTTTTTTTTTTTTTTTTTTAACGGTCAAACCCTAGTTTTGTTAGGTAAATACCTTTTGTAAGACATATGCATGCTTAGCTTTCTCCACCATTTGGCTTGAATCCCGTAGACATGATTCCCACGAATAAAGAAAATTGTATGATGCATGCGGATGAATGAATGCGGGCCCGCCGTATATGCCGGAACGTGGGTTTTACTCACACATGCTTGGCTGAAATTTGCATTGAACTTGAAATTTGTACCAGACTGAAACTTGCACCTCTGCCTTGAAATCAATGCCGATCGACTTGAAAGTTATACCGAGAACTTAAAATCAATACCGATCGAAACTTGTATGATGTTTGGACCTACCCGTTGTGTGAGTTGTGTCTTGCCGTGTGTGACGTACAAGTTCTAACTTCTGTCTTTTATTTCACTGCGGTAGAAAAGAACTTCTGTCGATATGTCTTCTCAAGATAATGTCAAAAGCCAAGTCGAAGTGTTGATAGCTTCAAAGATATGCCGAACATCAATGATGAGTTGTTCACCTTGCCTTTTCCAAATATTAGGAAGCATCCTTCTCATAAGATAGTCTTGCTTTCCGGTTCAGAAAATATGGATGCTGATCCATTCTCTTCTTCCGCACTTGTGATGAGATTTTGTCTCCAGAGAAACGAATATCCGCCTTCTCCCATTGACTTCAAGATTTGCCATGCTCCACTGGGTTCTTATGAAGGATGGATGAGACGCATGTTGAGTAATAAGGGCATTAAGGACAATTTGACCAAAGCACAAATTCTCGATGCGGTCATGGCATCTGCTACCCTCGAAATTAGGAAAGACACCGCGGGCTTGATCACCTTTATTTCTCGGTGGCGTATTTTTACTCATACAGCCATATCTAGATGGGGAGAGATGACTATTACTTTGGAGAGTGTAGCCGCGTTAATGAACCTGCCTCATGGTAAGTCTTTTTACGAGCTCTCTCGATGCGGAACAAAGTAATTATGATGCTATACTTCAAAAGGCGAGGGATTCGAGAGTCCGGGACAAGGAGGAGAAAAAGGATGCGAGATGCTTTTATACTTGGTGGGTTTCGGAGTGGTCTTCTCGACCCCGAGTTGAATCAAGAGTTGGAAAACGAGCTCACTTGATCGCGTTCTGTCTTTATGGCTATCCGTGAGATGTATTTGATGATGGTTCGGGGAAGAAGACCATAAGAGGTGAGCTTGTTAAGATTGCTATAAAGTCGGCGCGCAGGTGAAGTTCTTCCTCTAGCCGCATTGTTCCTTGGATCGCTGTATTCTCATCCTGGACGCTTTAGCAATGGATATGCACGTTTCTAACGGTACAAGAAGGTGGAGTCGCACGTTCACTTCGCTTTTCTTCAGCGCTCTTATGGGAACACTTCGAAGTTATGCTCCTACTCCCGCACCTTCACTCGTTAACTTGTACGGCGGCTCGAGAATACTCCGATGGAATAAGAAGCGTCCTAAAGCCGGCTGCAAACTTGTGGAGGTATTTGACAACATTTCTTCCGTAGATTTTCGTCCATGGGGGCCGATTCACTCTTCCATCGTTCACCCAAAGACCTTTGCCGACGACCCCGGCGTTGTGTTGCGTCCGATGTTGAGACCATGAGATCTCGGGGAAATTATTTACATGCGCAGCTGCATTCCAGATATGTCCCGTCTCTATTCAACGGAGAATTTTCTCGTGACTCCATAAACATTGACAGGGCTGCTCGCGATGGGATTTGATCAGGGTGTCCCATTTATCCGTCCACTAGGGGCTCCTAAGAATCCCTTCCACAAATTCTTGACGCCAATGTGTTCTTAGACCGGGTGAGCCTTCCCTTCTGGCCTATTGGGAGAAACCCAAAGGTGACCGACAGTGTATAAAGAATTTTGGGGAAAACAACCGTTGATCTTCCGTAAATTTTCGAAGAGTGTTGTGACGAATTCCCGTAGTGAGCCATCTTCTCGACGTCTTGACGAAGCATTTCCTATTGAAGCCACTTCCATCCAAACGGACAAGAGCCGAGGATTGCAGTCCCCAAGTAGGAGAGAGACCTAAGAGGCAAGCATGCGGTCCCAGAATCCTCAATTCTTCTAATATGCAGGTATTTAAACCTCCTCCCATCGGTTCTTTCATTTCTCCAAGTGTAAGTTCTTCTAAAACGATCCTTGTTTTAAATCGTGGGAATTTCGAAAGATAATGCCTTCACAAGGTTGGCACGCATTCAAGACGGGGAAGGCCGGCAGACTGGTCATCATGCTTTGAGAAGTCCGGCGGTACGGTCCTTCATGCCGAGAAGTCTCGGCGGACGGACCTTCATCTTTGAGAAGTCTCGCGCAGACGGACCTTCATGCCGAGAAGTCCAAGCGGTACGGACCTTCATGCTGAGAAGTCTGGCGGTACCGCTCCTTTTTCTGACGATGACAGAGATGATGCAAGCTCGGTTGAACAAGGCGCTTTCCTTAGTGATCTTGTCGACGGGGTCGTGACGGAAATCAACACCCAGAGTGAAATAGATGCCGTAAGGAATGCAAGAGAGACGGTGGCCGCTGTAGTTGAGACGGCTCCTCTTGACATCCATCCCGAACAGCACCGGACCGTATGGCTATTGTGGTGACTTCTTCAAAGGCCTCCCGCAACTGACAAGACTCCCGCGGTCGCCGAATTGCCGGTGATGCAGCCTGGGGCTTTGTTCGATCCTCCTTTTACTGTCCCTTATTCAGGTCATGTGTTGGTTGGTGGATTCAGCGTGCCGGTCCAGTTTGAAAAGTTGTACACGACAATCTGGAAGAAACACGGCCATATTGCTACCACTGCGAAGCTCAGGAGTCGTCTTGCATTGGTCAACCGCGTCCAAGAAGCTTTAGTTTCCATCCAGGGATGAGCGCCGCGACTGTGGAACAGTTTCAAGAGATGATTGAAGATTGGAGGTGCCATCTGGACGTGTTTGCGCAGCATGCCTTCAATGCTCCCCGGTTCTTCAAAGGGTTCTCCGAGATTCGGGAGCTCCATAAACTACATGATGAAGTCCCTTCCGCGGACTGTGTTGCTCGTCAGGAAGAAGAGGTTGAGAGGTTGTCTAAAGAGCTGGAGCTGAAGCAGGCCGTGCTTCAAAGGATGAAAGTCTCTCTTGCCCAGAAGGATGAGTTGTTGCTTAAAGACTTTCCTTGAAGTATCCGTGCTATATACTGGCGTTTTCTCTTATATGCTTTTCTTTTTTGAGTGATAGTGAGGATTTTCTTTGACTTCCGGTTTTGGATCAATAGGTAATTGAATTGGCTTATTTTTGAGATAGTTTTGTGAACAACCCTTTTGAAAGGGATTATGTTAAATGAGATTTGCATCTTGGTCATGAATGATTGCACATATTACATGAAATTGCGAATGTTATGTGAAAGGGAGGTACGAATGGAAACAAACATGGCGTTTGATCACTGAGCCTCTTTCTCCACGTGCGGGATGCTAAGTCCCCAGTGAATTCTAAACTATCTTTCTTGTAAAGTTGTTGAGTAAAACTTACTTGCTTTTGAAGCCTCACTATATCAAACCGGAGTAGTCTTTCTAAGAAAATCCTCTGAACCAAGCTTCTCCTGAACAATGCGCTTCAAAGCGTTGCATTCACTGGTGGGGTGATGGAGGAACCGGTGGTAATGGCAGTACCTCGGGTCCATTATTTCTTGATCAGTAGGCGGACGCCATACCGGGGGTAGCTCCACCTCTCCATTTCGTAACCACGTCTCCAGCAGTTCCAGAATCTTCTTCATTGGGAAGGGGAAATGTAAGTACCCTGAGTCTAGCTTTTCCTGCGTTAGCGGGCGTTGTAACGTCTCTCCGCGGCTTTGACGTGGAACAAGAGATGAAATTGAATGACTTGCGAGTGCCATCGTATCTGCGGATCGCTTGCCTAAGTAAAGGGATGTAGAAGGTGTCGTAACGTCACTGCTGAGTGACCGGATTGAACGTCCCCATCCTCCGTACTCGTGTATTTCCTGATTGATTTCTCCTTCCTCAAGCGTTCCTTCAGCTGGTTGAAAGGTTGATGCGGATTGAACAGTCTTCCGAGCTTCGACAAGGGTCTTGAGATATAAATCTTCCAGCAGGGATCCAGGCTCCATTTCCTTATCCGGTAGACGTTGTGGTACTCTGGATAAGTCTTTTCTTCTGTGGGGTTGCCTTGAGTCTTCGTTGTCTACTGACCATGTTGTTCGTATCTCCCGAGTCCCCTGTGATCACGCGTTCTTCCTGCATCTCCACTAGTAAAGGTGTGACACCTGGCTAATGATTCAACATTTCTTGTGCTCCCTGAGTAGATGCTCGTCGACCCTTCTTGTAATTGTGCCGCTATATCATTCAAAAGGCGAAATGTCTCGCTCTCGCCTCCCGGTGATACCTATTGATTTGCCAAGACATCCTCCAAAGATTCCAAATTATGCTTCCCATGATATCTCGAACCGCCCGTAGTTTCCTGGACACATTGCGAGATGGAAACCGAGAAATTGAGGATTCAATTTTATGCAACCGATAGATCAATCTCCCACCGTGGTCGCCAATTGTTGATGGGTGAAAACTACTCCCGCCGAATTTGGTAATTTGGGGTGTGGATGAGGAATGAATTTAAACCTACAACAAATGCACTCGCGCGGTGAGTGCTTGTAGATTCGAGAGATCAATCTGTGCAAGTCCGGCCTAAACCAAGAAATGGCCGTTCCGATTTGTTTCGGCCACAAAGTGAAGGAGATGGGGTTGATCTTAGGGAGGGAAGCGAAGAAGGTGTTGAGATTGTGAAAGATGTTGGCTTGCTTATGACTTGTAACAGAAAGATGAGCAAGCTTACGGTTGATGCAAGCAGCTGCAGGGTGTTTGAATACGATGTTGTATTAACACTTGGTTTCGTCGACCAACTTGTGTTGTTCTGTCTCTTGTCTTGTCTTGTTGAAATAGGGCGGAGAACCTATTTATACAAGTCATTGAGCCTCATTCACGTTTCTCGTGGGAAGTGGAGGTAGTGGAATGATGGAGTGGTGGAGTTGTGTGTCGGTAGCATACGACCGGTCTTGCCCACTTCTCCAGCTTCATCTCTAACCGTCCATGACTTCCTAACACGTTCTTGTAATGGCTTGCACGCCGCACGCCGTAAACCGCCGCACCAATACCCCAAGATGTATCCCCTGGTTTGTGACATGATTGATGTCTGGAATGTGGATCGTGGATCCACTAAGATAGCATGTAATGTGAATTGAATAATCTGCGTTATTCGTAAAGTCGATACTTGTGAAGTATCGTGGTGTATTTCATGCGTGTATCGCATTGTGGTGTGGTAAAGTGATGGGTAATGACTCCTCACTAACCAAATAACTCCCCGACTGGGTTGTATAACCAAGTCGGTGAAGTCGGACGGATGAGATGATGTTTGAGACACTCATCTCGCGACCGTTGATGAAATCGTGGTTTTTAAAGAGGTGCGCAAGCATCACTCTTCACTTGGTCGAAACCAAACATGGGAAGAATTTTGTAGAGGACCGACCATACATGCGTGTTGACGGCATGATGGTGTACACGTCCATGTCTCACCGTCTCATGAAAATGCAATCTAGGCCACTCAATTTGACCGTCAAAGAGGAGTGGTTGAGATTGGTTTGCGGCAGAAATCTCTTACCGCAAAGGAATTGATAACCGCGTGTCATCCCAAGTTTTGGCGCACGCCCCAAGACGACCCATCTTGGTCTGGTCCTTGGTCGATCATACCACCGTGTAGGTGGTAGGTTGGTGTTCACACCTATACTTGATTATCCCATGAAAACGTGATCTAAGCCATTCAAATCATCCGGTGAAGTTGAGCGGTCGAGATCGCTTTAGGATTTGGGAGTGTAACCGCACGAGTTTGGGCGTGCGTTTTGGGTTGGCCGGAATGATGTGCCTT
>JAJJWW010003313.1:0-105864 GCA_023531295.1 Papaver armeniacum | reverse complement strand
TAAAATTATTATTTAATAATTTTTCTTGTGATATTTTCCGATTACATAGCCTGTGCTTGAATGCTTTATATTATTGCTATGTGTTTATGGGATGTTTGATTTCGGTTTTCATAACCTTAATATTCGATCTCATATAGTGTGACCCCTTATGGTTTGGGTGACTTTTTGGTTTAGCGGGATTAAGTTCTAGCCCATGTTGGTAGGCTTTATCAAAGGACCATAAGGGGTTCTGATTGAAACTCATGTGTTAAAAAGTCACAATATGTTGAATCGTTTTTGGTTTAGCATAAAAGCATATGTGTTTCGGGTTTTCAACTTTGCTTTTGCATTAGTTAAAACCGATTCAACCTTTCTCTGGTAAAGGTTGCTGTTGTTGTTGTTCTTTTGTTCTTGCGAGAGGATGACAACATTAATGGGGGAGAGTTCTAACTTGAACTTGAGCTTAATGACATATCTTAAGGGGAGAAGAGGATGCAGAATTTGAGGTAACAAACTTGTTAGTTAATTGTTTTCCTGTTTAAGAAAAGTCTGATTTTATTGCATATATTTTGCTTTTGCTTAACAAAATTTCGGTACAATTGATGTTTATTCCATTATTTGTGTATGGATGTGTGTGTGTGATTCAATTGTTTCAGTTAAGAAAACTATTGTCACCTTTCTTTATTGTTTGGTATCAATTGTTTAGGCTTAACAAAATTTCGGTCTGATTATGGTGCTTTAATGTCTATGTTGTTTCAATTGCTTCCGGTTGAGATAAATAATTATGCAAGTTGATTTATTTGGTTTGTATGAATTTTTTATGGCGTAACAAAAGTTTTCGGGATCATTTGTTTAGTCCAATTCGATTCCGGATAAAAGAAACTAAGTTAGTTCTGATCTTAGTTAGGCTTATCAAAGTGTAGGATTCGGTTATTAAAGTCTAATCGAATGCCTTAATAAGAAATACTAGATAACTAACCTAGTACATGTCTTGTTTAAAGTGAAAGGTCTAAGTTATCGTTCGAATAATTAGAACCTGATGAGAAAAATAGAGTTAATTATGATCTTTATTTTGGTCTTATCAAACAAGCGATTGTATTTGTACAATCGGTTTAGCAAAAGAACTAAGGTGCTTAGTCGATTTTTAATTTTCTTAACTATTAGGGAAAATTGCTTCGGGCAATTGTTTCCTTGGTAACATATTAAAACAAAATTACTTTGTAGTTTCGGTTTTGATATTGGTTATCAAAAATGGTGTGAACCCTGGCTTAACTCTTATAGGTTGCAAGTCTTTTGAGATTTGTAATATCCTTTCGGTTTGTCTTTTATTTGCTCTTACCTTTGTCATTTTGTGACAAAAAGGGGGAGAAATATATGGACTAAACAAGTGATTTGGTATCACTAAGGAAAGGACAATGATGCTTAAACGTTATATCTAATGAAAGAGTAAAGCATAAACTAAGGGGGAGTAACATATCATATTGATACTTGTGGTTATCTTAAC
This sequence comes from Papaver armeniacum, assembly GCA_023531295.1. Classification (NCBI taxonomy): domain Eukaryota; kingdom Viridiplantae; phylum Streptophyta; class Magnoliopsida; order Ranunculales; family Papaveraceae; genus Papaver; species Papaver armeniacum. The sequence continues at coordinate 104,381 of JAJJWW010003313.1, read as the reverse complement.
TACAAAGGGAATAACAAATACGTGCGGATTGAAAATATACCTATCTTACCTTTAGGGAGAGTATTAGCTTTGTTATTATAATGTCAACATCGGCATTTGTGGATTGAATGTATACATGTTATTGTGATGTTGAAACTTGGAATCAAGCGTATGTATAATGAATTCTTGTAATTTGTTTATCCATATGATGTAAGAGTTTTGTCACTAAAATTGACAAAGGGGGAGATTGTTAGAGCATATCTCGGTTGAACCCACCAAGCGTTGGTATGTCAGGTTTGGTTGTCATATTTTAGTGAACCAAAACTCATTTAAAGAGTCGCTTGATTATTTACTAGAGTCAACTTCGTATATGTTAGCTAGAAAGTTATTAGTGATATGAGATAAACAAGTATTACTCAAGACTTGAAGAATGTGAAGAAGTAAAGAGCTACAATGAAGACATCATCCTTCCTATTGAGGTTAGTAATATTTTGACTTTGAACTCTGTTTCATTCCTAACGATCTTTCAAGTCGTGCTATATTGAAAACATAATCATAAGTCAGAATGATTATACTCTAGTTAGACATAATATTAAGGAATTATAATACGAAGTATAACGCCTATCTTTTGAACTTCGTATATAAGACATCGACATAATCGTATGAATGCTATTGTGATTATGTATGGGTATGGGTGAAGATTTTGTCATATGAAACAATGTTTTACATTCGTTTAAAGGAAGTACATTCATAAACTTGTTTTGTGAATCGAAAGGGAAATCGCTAGGCTTATTGGTATTGTTATTCATTGCAAATCTTTGGATTACCAATATGTGTGTTTAGTATATATAACCGCTCATAACTTGTTTATTTATCTTGGTAAAACTATTCACAATGCCTGACTTATGTATCGGTATGACTTTTATTAGTGAAACCAATCTTAAGTAATCACCTGAAATGGTATGATCGATATTTGTAATTGGTGTGATCAATTCTAGTCATTGGGTAACCGATCCTAGTACTTGGTGGGACTAATCACAAGATGTGTAATCGATCCTTGTAGTAGGTTAACAAGTTTTAGTTATTGGTGTAACCGATCCTATAACTTGTGCAACCGATCACAAGTAAGTACCATAAATAAGTGGTAACCGATCCTGGTACTTAGTTAGCCATTCTATGGAAACTAGAGTGACCGATCCTAGTAGCCACTTGGAGGTAGAACCGAAAATTGTTTTGGTAGAACCGTTAAACCCATGAATGGTGATTGAATGTTTTTGATCAATCACATAGTTCTTGGAAATCAGATGAACCAATTTTAAACTCGTTTGGAAGTGTGGCAAATCGGTTCCAAGATTGTAAATAGGAAACTAAGTAAAGATGTCGACATACTTTGAACACGTGCATTAATTCTTATCTATTATTGTTCAAAGATATTCCTTAATAACTAAAGGAGAATCCTGGATCGAAATAAATTGAGAATCTTTTATTTAAGGTTTTTAGTTTTATATGCTTTTAATTTCCAGCAATTAAATGCATATCTTTAGAAAATAAAAATTGGCAATGTGCATTTACTAATTGGATATTTTCTGCTGAGATTTTGGTTAATATTTGGACAGAGCATTTCCAGGAATTATGAAAACTGATTTTGGGTTTATTGCATATCTTTGAGAATATTTGGTTTTGGAAAATCCTTGGTGTCCAAACTTCCTTGGTCTATAAATATTGAAGTTTGCATTTCAAGCAAACTAATCCTCAGAGCCAGCAAAACTATCTTGCTGTGTTTTTACTTGGTGAGCCGTCTATTCGGAGAGGAAAGTACCCTAATTAGGCGAAATCTCTTACGATTTCGTTTTAAAGACTTCTTTGGGATTGGGAAGCTCTGACCACTTGTTAGGAAACTAGATAATTGGCGGTTTATTATTAGTTTTCGATTGATTTGATTGACTAACGGTTGTTGAACTTTGATTGCACCTAGTTTGTTTATGCTTGAGAATCTTCTCTTAATATAAGATTCACTCAAACTAGATCGAAGTTTCGACGTATCTTTAGACTGTTTGTAGATCTAAAGACGTCTTGTGATAATCCATTGTTAACAAACTCCGTTCCGTGTGTGATTGATCACAAGAGATTCAAGTTGATTGTTGCGAGGTGTTTATTGAAGATCTAAGAAGATTTGAAGACAAAGAAGATTTCTTATTTGAGTTCATAATCTTTGGTGTGCACAAAAATTGATCTACTGGGGATCCAACTATGATCGGTTTATCTTTTGATAGATTGGATTGATCATCAATGCATTTCTTTGTAATTCATAGTATTGATTGCATAGTCTAAACAATTACTTTGGTAGTTGTTAATAGATTGATCTAAGAACCCGACATAAGAGTTTATTGGGATAAACGGAAGAGCCTTTGTCAAACTCATATCACGTTGTTTGAAAAGAGTTGTTACGAACATATTGTTGTTCCTTTCTTTGTTTGGAATACGAACCAAAGGAATTTTTCCAAGTCGTGACTTATTGCAAGTTGGAGGCGCAAAGATACAAAGCGGAACTAGGTGAACTATAGGTTTAGTTGCTTGGTCTCAAATATACTGAAGTTGGTTTAGATTTTGTATAGTAGCTTAATCCCGAGAGTATTCACCGGATAAGGTCTCGGGGTTTTTATGCATTTGCAGTTTTCGTTAACAAAATCTTGTTGTGTCTTTTTACTTTTCTATTTCCGCAATTATAATTGTTTTTATTATAATTAGAAGTAAAATACACAAACGTTAATTCCTAATTACTTGATAGCAATCCTATTGTGTTTGGTTAAACCTCCGAACCTCTTATCAAGTAATCATACTTCGTTGTTGTATTGTCTCGATCTTATATCCATAGATGATCACACGAAGTGTGTACCGATTAGTTGTATTGTCTCAACTCCGGTCATAGACTATCACTTCCGGAGAAAGGACTTATAGGTGGAAATTTTTTAGATTGAGATATATTTGGGTACCCTCGTCTTTTCATTTACAAAACCAAATTACATGCTGATGGCACCATTGAGAGACACAAATCTAGATTAGTTTCCAAGGGTTATCATCAGGTAGATGGCATTGATTATGAGGAGACTTTTAGCCCTGTTGTGAAAGCTACTACTATCAGATGTGTTATAAGCTTAGATCTCTCAAATAATTGGAGTATGAGACAACTTGATGTGAGTAATGCCTTTTTGCATGGGCATTTATCAGAGAATGTTTATATGGAACAACCCCCTTCTTTTGTTGACCCTGAGCATCCTACACATGTGTGTCATCTTAAGAAATCCTAATATGGATTTAAACAAGCTCCTAGAGCTTGGTATGAGAGGTTTAGTGGTTTTCTTCTTAAATGCTTTCAAGAATTCGGTTGTGATGCTTCTACGTTCACCTATCATCACACCCCGAGAGAATGATTCTTTTGGTATATGTGGATGACATTATTCTTGTAGGAACTTATGACAGTCTACTTACTTCATTTATTGCTTCACTTAAGTCAGAATTTGCAATGAAAGACCTTGGGCCTCTATATTATTTTTTGGGTATAGAAGTTGTTCTTGATAATTCAGCACATAAAATGCTTCTTACTCAAAACAAGTATTCTCTGGATCTTCTTAGAAAACATGATATGCTAGGTTGCAAACCTTGTAAAACTCCAGGGCTTCGGTCCAAGAATTTCGCTTATGATGGAACTCTTTTTAAAGGATGCACCTCTTATAGAAGTTTAGTGGGTGGACTTCAATATTTGACTCTTTAATAGACCAGATATTAGTTTTGCAAAGGGGAACTATGTCATTCGCTCATGCATTGTCCTACTGACATTCATCTCAGCCTTGCTAAACGTATTCTCAGATATATTAAAGGGTCTATGGGTCAAGGTATCACTCTTGGAAGAGGAAACTGCTCAGAACTTGTAGCTTATTGTGACAGTGACTGGGCTGGTTGTCCTGATACACGTAAATATACTTCTGTGGTATTGTGTTTTTGTAGATGGCAATCTTGTTTCATGGAATTCTAAGAAACAACATATTATTTCTTACTCCTCTACCGAGGTCGAATATCGAGGACTTGCAAATGCCCGGCCGAGATTTTGTGGCTTTCTTACTTATTTGAAAAAGAGAACTCTCTCTCGCCTTATCTCTTCCATGCAAGCTATTTTGTGATAATCTGGTGCCAGGAAGTCTTACAAGAATCCTATTTTTCATGCTCGGACTAAGCACATTGAGGTGGACTACCATATGATCCGTTATTTAGTTAAAACTGGTTTTCTCAAGGTATTTTATGTTCATACTCACTGTGATAGCCGAATTTGTTCACTAAGGGTTTGTCAAAGTCACGCCCAGCTTGTCAAGACCAAACAATGCCTGCCTGCACATCAGTTTGAGGGGGGGGTGGGGGTAGGTGTTAGATCGAGTCAAGCATCCGTACACCGTACGAATTCATTGAATCTATGCCGCTAATCCTGTCATCATTGTATTGCCAAACAGATTCTTTACTTCTGTTGAATCTACAAGTCTATATAAGACTTTGTCATGTATCTTGTCCTGTAATAGCTCTGAAATATAATATTCAAGAAAATGAAAAATTTGACATGTGTTGTCTCAGATTGTCCAAATAACAAATGTAGGTTCAAATCACATAGAATGAAGTACACACAATATTATGTGAGGTTATTTATCATAGTTGACCGTTTTGGCGATTCGACTTGAAGTCAATGTTACGTACATGACCACATATATGGTTGGGACCAACTCTATTTACGACCATTAGAGGCAAAACTGGTGGCAGCTATCTTCATTTTTATAGTTAGTAAATTAGAAAGATGGATAATGCAGTAGTACTCACCGGCAGGTCATAATTGTCTAACATTTCACTCTCCTAAATTAAAATATGACGTATAGTTGATGATTAAAAATTAAAATGCTAAAATCAAAACCGGCTTGTTGCTAGGTTTCTTACCAAGTCTTACTCTTTGTAATTATTAATTTAATGCTGAAAATTATTTTATAAGCCGATGAAGAGAGGACCTTGCACTGCTTTTTAAGCACCAAATCACCATGAGATACGCCCCGTTTCTCACATCGAGCTCTCGTCATGACAATGCAACTTAGTTTAGCTTAACAAGTTAAAGGGTCAAAACTCCCGAAAGCTGCTACCCTTCCCCCACTCCCTTCCCCCACTAGGTGGCATTGTTCTTAACCCTCATCCCCTAAATTGAGATTAGTAGGGGTCCCATTATTATTGGATTAACCAATACCTGCATGACACATAAACGGGGGAAAAGGAATGGGGGATATATATCATTTTCTCAAAACTCCGGGCACTTTGATATCAGCAGTAACTACTGTTACATATGAACGACTGACATTTTGCCACCTCAGCACCATACAGATAGCCGAAGAGAATAGATTCGTACGAAGAATGCTTGTTTTTCTATCATGTATTCTTTGAACATTCAATTATACAGCGACACCACACTACAAGAAACTTAATATATTGCAGCACCCAATGGTTATGGCATTAACCCTACTAGTGTCGCGATAACCTATGTAGTAAGAAGTCTATTGCTGTACCTAATCTTTATTGCTGTAGCAAGAGATTATACTTTTTTGCACCTAATCTTTATTACTTTTTTGTTACTACAGGTGTGTGGCAAAAGTTTCATTTTGCAACAGTAAATTATTGCTTTTAGCTGCAGCTGAAAAGTACTGTGACTAGAAATTTGCTTTTGCAACATCTATATTGAAGGTGTGGCAATATATGGTGTAGTAATAGCTAGATTTTCTTGTAGTGCCATCTTTTTTAGTAGTATTAAAATGAAAACTAAAACAAATCCCATACTTTCAGCTTTAAAATCTCATGTCTCTTGACTCCTCATTTTGGTTATACCCATGAGCCCTGACTTACTGGAATTAGTAATCCCTACAAACAAAGAATCTAGACCAGTTGCCAATTGTAAAATAATTAGAGACGCTATTCCAGTTCAAAATGCATATGGTAGGTGGGTAGACAGGATTTGCTACAATATTGGGAATAATGCAAATATTAGTTTAACATATCTATCGTGATCAAATGACCTTGAAAGTCAAGCCCGCACTCTGCAAGTTGCCACCGGTAAGAGAAAAGAAGAGAGTTCAAAAAAGTCAAATCTTACGCTTAACCTCACTTGCTAGTTGCATAAAATAAAAAAAAAAATCATATTCTTCCCCTCTTTCTCCTTCACTAAATCCATGTTACCATTCTTCTCGCAACACCATCCTCATCCAAGCTACATCATTTGATAACCCCAAACCAAGAAACAGAATAGTACATATTGCATTATGTTCCCGCAACTCTTGTATTTCTTTCACCGCTCTTCCTAATCTCATCATCATCATCACCGGTTGCTCCATTCTTCAAGGCAAAAGCAGGCTGTGATGCAAAATGCGGAAACATTTCAATTCCCTACCCTTTTGGGATAATAAAGCCGAATGGGGATGAGTGCTCTATTGATGGAGTTGGGTATGGTTACTGGATTACCTGCAACACTTCATTCCAGCCTCCCAAACCTTTTACAGGCACAGGTAATGTGGAAATCATAGAGATATCAGAAACTGAAATTCGCATTAAAAACAAGCTAGCTACCTTATGTTACAACAAATTCGAGAACATAACGCCGATCAAGGCGTCGAGCCAAAGACTGATGTCAGTTCGTCTCCTTTTACATTATCTAATACCAAAAACATGTTCTTTGGAATTGGGTGCAAGACTTCTGCATTTTTAGATGGGCCTGACTTAAATAACTACTCAAGCGTGTGTTCATCATCTTGTCAGAGTAAGGAAAGTGTGATATCTGGGTCTTGCTTTGGCAACGGGTGTTGCCATAGTACAATCCCAAATGGGCTAAAGAGGTTTCGAGTTTCACTCTTGGCAAGACAGCCAGAGAACATTTCTGATATCTCATCTTTTAATCCTTGTAGTTATGCTTTTATTGGTGAGCAAGATCGGTACACATTCAATGCATTGGATATTTTGGATGGGAATATGTTCATAAGCAAAGGAAAAGATGTACCTATAGTGCTAGATTGGGCCATAGGATATGAGAATTGTGAAGAAGCACAAAAAAACTTGACCAATTTTGCATGCCAAGCGAATACTTACTGCACAAATTCCAACAACAACCCCGGATATCGCTGCAGGTGCAATGATGGATACCTGGGGAACCCTTATCTCAGTCCTGGATGCCAAGGTATGTGACTTCAAAAAATTTCCTGCATCAATGTCTACACAATTATTGGCAAAGCTAAGCATAATTAGTTGCTCGAAGAAGATACGAAAAACAAAGAAACTCATAGTGTGCTTTGATATTATCTCCCATACTTGCTGAAATGTTTTCAATTGGACATTTCAATATGTAGTCACCGAAATGCATACTTATTATAGTTTTACCTTTTAGTGACAAAAGTTGCACAAAACAAATGCCGATGCACCGAGTAATTTTAACTCGTTTTGTACTTATAAGACTAGTTTCCCGTAAGAATGGCACTGAACACAAGCTCTGACTGGTGATAATATAAATGCAATCCATTTTCTTCCAATGTAACAGCGGAATTGAAAATGTTCTAATACTTCTGAAACAGACATAAATGAGTGCGAGGATCAATACAACAGTCCTTGTGTAGGAATTTGCACAAATACCATGGAGAGTTACAAATGTTCTTGTCCTAGAGGGAGTCATGGAGATGGGAGGAGAGGGGGAAGTGGTTGCTTTCACAACAATCAAGAATTTCCAGTGATTAAGATATCTCTTGGTAAAATCTACCTCACCTACTTACAATTTCATTTGTAATATCACTAAAATTAAATTATCAACAATTCCTCCAACACGATTCAATTTAACAAAAAATTAAACTGAACATGTGTTGATGCATGTGTCAGTTTAGGGTTCTTATTTTTAGCTGTTGGTAGTTCTTGGTTATACTTCAGTATGAGGAAGAGAAACGAAATCCTGCTCAAGGCTAAATTTTTTCATAAGAATGGAGGTTTACTTTTAAAACAACAAATATCTTCACAGGAAAGTAGTGGAGAGTCATCGGCAAAGATCTTCACAAAGCAGAGCTAAAACTGGCAACTCAAAATTATGATGAGAAATTGATCCTTGGTGTGGAGGTCATGGTATTGTTTTCAAAGGAACTTTATCTGATAATCGTGTTGTGGCCATTAAGAAATCAAAAATAGCTAATGAAAATCAAATTGAAGAATTCATCAATGAGCTTGTTATCTTAACTCGGTTAACCATCGAAATGTTGTGAAGATCTTGGGATGTTTGTTTAGAGAGAAGTGCCCTTACTTGTCTATGAATACGTTTCTAATGGCACCCTCTCACAACACATCCATACAAGAAAGGATGGTATGTCCTCATCCATATCTTGGGAAAGTCGGTTGAGGATTGCAACCAATCTGCAGTGCGGTTGCATACTTACACTCTGCAAGCTTATATACCAATTATTCATAGAGATATCAAATCTGCAAATGTATTGTTGGATGAAAGTTACACTGCGAAAGTTGCTGATTTTGGAGCATCAAGATTAAACCCGCTGGATCTAAACAAAATAGACACAATTGTTCACGGGACCTTTGGGTATCTGGATCCGTATCACGGTCGATCCGGCGATTGACGGAAAAGCGATGTTCTGATTTTGGTGTTGTTCTAGTAGAACTTTTAACAGGAGAAAGGCCCATTTCTTTGTCTAGGCCAGAAGAAAAACACAATATTGCTATCTACTTTCATTCTTTGGTTACAGAGAATGATATGTTTGAAATCCTTGAGGCTCGAGTGGCAACTGAAGGGAAACGAGAACAAGTTCTTGCAGTTGCTATGCTTGCAAAGAGATGCCTTAATTTGAGAGGTGAAGATAGGCCTACAATGAAACAAGTCGCTATGGATCTAGATAGTTTGAGAAAATCAGAGTCGTCATCAACACACCCATCAATACAGGATCATTATCTTAGGCACAATGCAGAGCACGCAAGCACGGTCCCAGAGTCAACAGACCTATATACTGTACCAAGCTCTTATTCAATTATCAACTCTGACCAGTATAGTACGGAGAGGGATACGAGAATGTAGTTAAACCCGCGATGAATGTGTAATTTCTTAAGCATAAGAATGGGATGTGGCAGTAGCTATATGCATCCAAAATAACATGTTTGGATATCTATTGCAGTTGTATCGTTTTGTGTTAAGCCAAATTACAAATCAACTGAACACCAAACAAACAAAATTTGACCCAACAGACCCTTATACTTTGCTAATGTTAAAACACTAAACCCCTGATAAGGATGAATCTGGATCCTGGTTCGTGAAAATCAAACATTTCATCATGGTTTCCTATAAACTAAAAAGTATGTAATTTATAATTGTAGTTGAATGATTCAAGTCAAAGATAAATCTAATGCTGAAAATTCCATATAGTTGATGAAAAGAAGACTTCTATAAACTATCTTTAACAGCAACAGTAAGTAATAGCATAAACTGTTTAATTTAAGCACCAAATATCACCTAGAGATACGGGCCTGTTTTTCTCCACCATTATCCATGTCCCCGAACCAATTCTCATCTTTCTGACTTTCTCTCTATAAATTGAGCTGTCAACGACAAAACAGATTAACTTGTAAGTAGGCTGCTACTGCACAACTATATGTACAAAGAATAAACTTAATAGAAAAATGGCAGTAGTTGGCGTAAACAGATAGTAAGAATAATGTGAAATTTGTTTTATATATGTCTCATCAAGTGGCCTCTCCAAATCAAGGTTGCAACTGGTAGGCAAGACAAAAATAATTCAAAGTCAAATTCTCTACTCATCATTACCAATTATTTTCTACTTTCACAAATATTGCATTCCCTCCCTCTCTCTGTCTCACTAATTCTAATTTCTGAGCCAACCTTCTTCTCCAAAATCATTTTCAATCCTTTGATAACCTCAACAATGAAACAGAGTAGATCAGATTGCAATATGTTTCTGCCACTCTTGTGTTTCTTGCAGCTGACCGTTTTAACCCTAGCATCATCATCTTCATCCCCTCCATTCTTCAGGGCGAAAGAAGGCTGCGATGCCAAATGTGGTAACATTTCAGTTCCCTACCCCTTTGGGATTATAACACCAAATGGGTTTGGGTGCTCCCTTGATGATGCTGGAATTGGTTATGGAGTTACCTGCAACACTTCATTTCAACCTCCCAAACATTTTTTAGACACGAGTACTATTGAAATCATAGATATATCAGAAACCGAAATTCGCACTACAAGCATCAAAGCAGTCTTATGTCACAATAAATTTGGTAACGTAACAATCGACAGATCTGTTGCCTGGACAAACATCAGTGCATCTACATTTACATTCTCTTACACCAAAAACATGTTCTTTGCAATTGGATGTAGCACGTATGCATCTATATTTGACCCAACTTACAAAATTACTCAAGCTCATGTTCTTCACAGTGTCATAGCAGGGAAAGTGTGATGGATGGGTCTTGCTTTGGCCAAGGGTGTTGCCAGAGTACCATCCCCAAGGGGTTAAATAGGTATGAAATGATGCTATTGCCATCCTCGTCACAGAACATTTCTACAGTTTCATCTTTCGATCCTTGTAGTTATGGTTTCATAGCTGAGCAAGATCGCTACACGTTCAATGCATCAGATATTTTGGATGGAAGTAATTTCATAAGCAAAGGAGAAGATATACCCATGGTGCTTGATTGGGCCATAGGGAATAAGAGTTGTGAACAAGCAAAAAAATATTTGACCAATTTTGCATGCCAAGAAAAGAGTTATTGCATTAATTCTGACAACAATCCAGGATATCGCTGCTCATGCAATGATGGATATGCCGGGAATCCATATCTCAGTCCTGGATGCCAAGGTACGTAAAATAACAATTTCCTGACTCATTGGTCTATGAGAAGTATTGCCAAAGATAAATATAAAATACTGTTTGTTGCACTTGTTACATATCTAGTTGCATCAAGAAGATACAAAAAGATAAAGCAACTGGTTTCATTTCATTAAAATGCGCGTTACCACCTCCAGTCGAACTAAAAAATCATATAACTTTATACCGTAAAATATTTACTTCCAGTAACCCCACAGAAACTGCTTCTACCTATCTAAGATATGCTTTTGCATATTGGTCAATTCAACATTCACCACTACATAGACAACGAGTGTTGCCCTATAGATAGAACACCGAACTAAGCAGATTTAACTAATATAGATATATAAGAATGTATTCTATCTTTAGGATGAACCCAAACAAGCCCTGGTTAGTGAATAGATATTGACAACAACAGTGCATGTCTATGATACATAAAGCCGCAATGTCTTTTCTTCGCAACTGTGGAGCTGATGCTATTTCTATTTGAAACAGACATAAACGAGTGTGAGGTTCAAAGTCCTTGTGTAGGAATTTGCACAAACACCATGGGAAGTTACAAATGTTCTTGTCCGAAAGGAAGTCATGGTGATGGGAGACGAGGTGGGAGTGGTTGCTTTCAAAACAATCAAAAGTTTCCAGTGCTTTAGATATCTCTAGGTAAAACCTACCTCTTAGCTGCACGTTAATTCAGTTTATGATACACTGCGCTATATGTTTTAGTTAGTTGATATTAGACTGAACCAATGATGCAGGTATTGCTTTAGGCTTTTTCTTCTTAATTATTGGCAGTTCTTGGTTATACTTCAGTATGAGAAAGAGAAACCAAATCCTGAGGAAGGCTAAATTCTTTCAAAAGAATGGTGGTTTACTTTTAAAGCAACAAATATCTTCACAGGAGAGTAGTGGAGAGTCCTCAACAAAGATTTTTACAGCAGAAGAGCTAAAAGTAGCAACCAAAAATTATGATGAAAAATTGATCCTCGGTCGTGGAGGTCATGGTATTGTTTACAAGGGAACTTTGTCTGATAATCGTATCGTGGCCATTAAGAAGTCTAAAATAGCTGATGAGAGTCAAATTGAAGAATTCATCAACGAGCTTGTTATCTTAACTCAGGTTAACCATCGAAATGTTGTGAAGATCTTAGGATGCTGTTTGGAGACTGAAGTACCTTTACTAGTCTATGAATACGTTTCAAATGGCACCCTCTCACAACATATCCATACAAGTAAGGATGGTACGTCATCATCAATTTCTTGGGAAAGTCGGTTGAGGATTGCGTCCGAACTGCAGTGCGATTGCATACTTACACTCTGCGACTTCTATACCGATTATTCACGAGATATCAAATCTGCGAATGTGTTGTTGGATGAAAACTACACTGCAAAAGTTGCTGATTTTGGAGCATCAAGGTTAAATCCTTTGGATCAAAACAAAATAGACTCACTTGTTCAAGGAACCCTAGGATATTTGGATCCAGAATACCATCATTCTGGCCAGTTGACAGGTAAAAGTGATGTTTATAGTTTTGGCATAGTTCTTGTCGAACTCCTATCAGGAGAGAAACCTATTTCTTTGAAGAACAACGTAATATCGCATCATATTTCGTTTCATTGATGAAAGGAAACAATGTGCTCCATGTTCTTGAGACTCGGGTAGTGGCTGAAGGGAATCGAGAGCAAGTCCTTCCAGTTGCAAAACTTGCCAGAAGATGCCTCTGTTTGAAAAGTGAAGATAGGCCTACAATGAAAGAAGTTGCCATGGAGCTAGAAAGTTTGAGAAAATCTCAATCATCAACGCAGGCATCATTACAGGATCACAACCGTAAAAACAACGAAGAGCGAACATATTCAACATCCGAGCCAACAGATTTATACACAGTACCAATAAGCCACTACTCGGTCGGTGATACGGACCCGATTCGATCAAGAGAGAGATTTGACTATGTCATTTACTCCACGATGATTGTATAATTCACCTATACTTCCATGTGGTTACATTTACCTATTGCCATCTGAAATTGCCAAATTTGAAATTTGGCATTTTCACTACGCAAATGTTTCCAAATTGCTAGACACAACAATATTGTTTTGGTATAAATACCTCGCATTGTGGATGTTCTAATGTACATGTTTAAGCAAGTTAATTTAAGAATACAAATCACCAGATATTCCTCTATTGTAGATAATGCTCACGCAAACAAATCAATATGAGTTCTAAACAAAGGACCAGATATCACCTGGAGATGGGCCTAATTCTCTTCACCATTATCCATGTCCCGCAAACATCACAATCTTCATCTTCTGCATCTACAGATTGAGCTGTCAACGACAAGGCAGCTAAGTAAACCAACCATTTAAGTAGGGTATAATGCGAAAATGGAAGTCAAAACAAGCCATTTCAGTGTTTAGGCTGAAAGGTCAGCATGCTTGTGTCTTAACATAAAAATACGATGCTACTGCGCATATATATCTACAAAGAATAACATAATAGGAAAAAATAGCAGTAGTAGGCATAAACAGATACTAAGAATAATGTGATATTGTTTATATATATGTCGGATCAAGGGGCCTCTCTTAGTCAAGGTTCAACTGGTAAGAGATGAGAAGAACAATTCAAAGTCAAATCCTCTACCTATCATTACTAATTAAATTGCTAATTTCACATAAAGAAAAATATTCTCCCTCTCACTAATAATTCTATGCCAGCCTTGTTGTCCAAAATCACATTACTCCCTCCACTAAGTCAAACTGCAGCTCTATATTTATGTAGCATGTAGCAACCTTCTCCTTCACCAAAATTGATAAAAAACCTATCAACTATCTTTTGATAACCAACAGCCAAGAAACATAATACCGATTGCATTATGCTTCTGCAGCTCTTGTATCTCGTGCAACTCTGTTTTTTAACCCTAGCATCGTCATCATCATCTGTTTCTCCATTCTTCAAGGCAAAAACAGGTTGTGATGCCAAATGTGGCAATGTTTCAATTCCCTATCCGTTTGGAATAATCAATCCAAACGGGAATGGTTGCTCAATTGGAGGAATAGGGTTTGATTACAGAATTACTTGCAATACTTCTTTCAACCCTCCCAATCCCTTCCTAGATACAAGTAATGTTGAAGTAATACATATCAGAAACCAAAATTCGCACTAAAAACACGCTATCTACCTTATGCTACAACAAATTGGGTAACATTACACTCGATCTATCAGTGGCCACAATCGACGTCAGTAGGACTCCATTTACATTTTCATATACCGAAAACATGTTCTTTGCGATTGGGTGCAACACATATGCAACTATATATGGGCCAGAATTAAAAAATTACTCAAGCACATGTTCTTCAGAGTGTAATAGAAGGGAAAATGTGATGGATGGGTCTTGCTTTGGCAAAGGGTGTTGCCAGAGTACCATCCCCAAGGGGCTAAAAAGATATGAAATTAGGGTCTCGAAATACACATCGCAGAACAATTCTGCAACTTTTGATCCTTGTAGTTATGGTTTTATAGCTGAGCAAGATCAATACACGTTCAATGCATCAGATATTTTGAATGGAACTAATTTCAGAAGCAAAGGAGAAGATGTACCTATTGTGCTTGATTGGGCCATTGGGAACAAGACTTGTGAAGATGCAAAAAAAGATACGACCAATTTTGCATGCCAAGAAAATAGTTACTGCATCAATTCTGACAACAACCCCGGATATCGTTGCACTTGCAACAATGGATATGCGGGTAACCCTTATCTCAGTCCTGGATGCCATCAATTTTGTGGAATGATATAATCCCTACAAAAGTATCCTTCTTCATTTGGGCTACACTATGGAATGCTTCACCTACTATGGATATATTGGTAAGACGAACAGTGGTACCACCAACAACGGATATTAGATGTAAGCTGTGTCTCATGGAGGAGGAAACTAACAGCCACATTTTACTTCACTGTTCCTTTGTTTATGAGGTGTGGAGCTACTTTCTAAAATACACAGGAATGAATACGGCAATGCCTTTCACGACGGGAATGTGCCTTGATGGGTGGACAAGGCAGTGGCCTAATGTCGGGCATAACTTTATTTGGAATTGCCTTCCGCATGCTATCTGTGGTGGGCTGTCTGGTTGGGAGAGGAATAGACGATTCTTCCATAATAAAAGCCAAAATGAAGATGACACAATTATTGCGGTCAAAGCTCTCTTGTATCAGTGGGGACTTCCATCCAAAGTGTTCGGTGGATTATACTTTGAAGATCTGGTGGCTAGGTGGGAGGAAAAGCTTTATCCGAAGTGATTGGGATGGCATTAAGCTGGTGTATGTATTGTTTCTGCGCATGAGCTCTCCTAAGATGATGCTTGCTAGTTTAAACTGTATTGTTTATCTTTATTTTTTCCATGTTATTCTCTGTAAATATATGCCTCCTCGGCATCCAGTTATCAATTTTAACCCCCTTTTTTCAAAAAAAAAAAAGTCCTGGATGCCAAGGTATGTAAAATAACAATTCAGTCCTACATCATTGGTCTATGAAAACTGAAAAGCATTGGCAAAGCTAAATATGGAATACTCTTTTGTTGCATTTGTATAGAAAGCAGAAAGCATACTTAGCTGCCTCAATTTGATACAGAAAAATAAAGCAACTGATATTGATTCACTAGAATGCCCATAAATCACCACCTCCTATCAAACTAAAAAATCAGTGATAATGTGTAAAGTCTCTATTTCCAGTAACCCCATGTAAATAGTTCACCGACCGATCTAAAAGATGACTTTACATATTGGTTGATTCGATAAATCTTCGGCAATACACATACATAGAGTGTTGCTCTATACATACAACACCAGAGCGAGTAGCTTTAACCATGTCTCCTTTATATAGTGTGAGCATATGTTCTCTCTTTAGGAAGAACTTAAACATGATCTTGCTAGTGGATATATATATAGGACAATGATAGTACATGTCTAGCGATATACAAAGCTGCAATATCATTTCTTGTTATGCGATTGTGGAACTGATGCTAGTCAAACATATTTGAAACCGACATAAACGAATGTGAGGCTCAGAATCCTTGTGTAGGAATTTGCACCAACACCATCGGAAGTTATAAATGTTCTTGTCCGGAAGGAAGTCGTAGTGATGGGATAAGAGGTGGGAGTGGTTGCTTTCACAACAATCAAGAGTTTCCGGTGCTTAAGATCTCTCTAGGTATATCTTTTGGTGGTGCCATAATTCAATTTTATGATACACTGCGCTATATGTTTTAGTTAGTTGATATCAAACTGAACTGAACCGATGTCATTGCAGGTATTGCTTTAGGTTTCTTCTTTTTAATTATAGGTAGTTCTTGGTTATACTTGATGTATGAGGAAGAGAAACCAAATTCTGCTCAAGGCTAAATTCTTTCAAAAAAATGGAGGTTTACTTTTAAAGCAACAAATATCATCACAAGAAAGTAGTGGGGAGTCCTCAGCAAAAATCTTTACAGCAGAAGAGATAAAATTGGCAACCAAAAATTATGATGAAAAATTGATCCTTGGGCGCGGAGGTCATGGTATTGTTTACAAAGGAACTTTGTCTGACAATCGCATCGTGGCCATAAAGAAATCAAAAATAGCTGATGAAAGTCAAATTGAAGAATTCATAAATGAGCTTGTTATCCTAACACAGGTTAACCATCGAAACATTGTGAAGATCTTGGGATGTTGTTTAGAAACTGAAGTACCTTTACTTGTCTATGAATACGTTTCTAATGGCACCCTCTCACAACATATTCATACAATCAAGGATGGTATGTCGTCATCCATCTCTTGGGAAAGTCGGTTGAGGATTGCGGCTGAAACTGCAGGTGCAGTTGCATACTTACACTCTGCAGCTTCTATACCGATTATTCACAGAGATATCAAATCAGCGAATGTGCTGTTGGATGAAAACTACACTGCAAAAGTTGCTGATTTTGGAGCATCAAGGTTAAATCCTTTGGATCAAAACGAAATAGACACACTTGTTCAAGGAACCCTAGGATATTTGGATCCAGAATACCATCATTCTGGCCAGTTGACAGGTAAAAGTGATGTTTATAGTTTTGGTGTAGTTCTTGTAGAGCTCCTAACAGGAGAAAAACCTATTTCTTTAGAAAGATCTGAAGAACAGCATAATATCGCATCATATTTCATTTCATTAATGAAAGGAAACAATGTGCTCCATGTTCTTGAGACTCGGGTAGTGGCTGAAGGGAATCGAGAGCAAGTCCTTGCAGTTGCAAAACTTGCAAGGAGATGCCTCAGTTTGAAGAGTGAAGATAGGCCTACAATGAAAGAAGTTGCTATGGAGCTAGAAAGTTTGAGAAGATCGCCATCACCAACACACAAATCAATGCAAGATCACTACCGTAAACACAATGAAGAGCGAACATCTTCGACACCTGAGCAAACAGATTTATATACAGTACCAATAAGCCACTACTCAGTTGGTGATACAGATCAGTTTAGTACAGAGAGAGATATGACAATGTCATTCAATCCAAGATGATTGTCTAATCCACCTACACTGTCATGTGGTTATATTTACCTATTGCCATCTGAAATTGCCAAATTTGACATTTTCACTATAAGCAAATGTTTCCAAATTGCTAGGACACAACAATCATATTGTGAATAAATTGTTTTAGGTTTAAATACCTTGCATTGTGGATGTTCTAGAGTAGATGTTTAAGCAATTGTCTTTAAGAATAACGATATCACCAAATATTCCTCTATCGCCGTTAATGCATTCGCTAATACGAGTCCTAAAAACTTACTATCGGATTAGGTTTATCTAATTAGACATGGATTTCGAACATGACCACTCAATTAAGAATTTGAGAATAATTTCAAGATTGATTTGATAAATAAAGGAAAATCAACTTACGTATTCAGTAAAATGTTGGTATAAAAGAAAGAGAATCACCTGAAGATGCGCCCTCCCTCCTCGATTCCTAATCCTCCATGGCCTTTTAGTTGAGGTCATCTCATGATTTTCATCATCCACATCGCTCTCGGACATTAACCCCTGGTGAGAATTCTCGTAGTCCGTCTTGCTGTCTAGAAGGAAGAAAGAAGTTGTCTCCAAAGAGTTGTGGTTTGAACTCTCTTTGCTCATTCTTTTGGGGACTTGTTCCAGATTCCACTAGTGGTGACATGTTGGCATGTATAAGGGGAGTGGCGACCACGGCGGAACAACCCAAGCTTTACAAACCTATGCTGCTAATGGGGATACCAGTTTGTTTGGGGGTCTTACAATCCATTACCAATGAGTGTTTTATACAGTATTGTATGGATTTTGGTACACCCCCAGACAAACTGCTACCTCCATTAGCACTGCAGTATGTTTTTATTACTGTGGGCTATCTGGACAACTAGTAATAAGCAACTGGCAAGAGAAGAACATTTCAAAGTCAAATGCAACATCCAATGATTTTTTAGATCCCTATTTTCTATGGTTTGATCCGTTGATAAGGATCACTCCTATTTATGTATACAGAATTATCCCATAGACGTGTTATCAATCTACCTGCCAGTTTTGGTTGTTCCTACCACGACAAACCAACAAAAACATAGATTGTATATCATGTTTCTGCAACTTTTGTTATACTTTCTGCAGCTATCATGGCTAATTCTTGCAGGGGCAGCATCATCTCCAGCATCTGATGTTTCATTCTACAAGACAAAGGTGGGATGTGAATCCAAATGCGGTGATGTTTTGGTTCCCTTCCCGTTTGGAATACGTCAAAATGGGATTAATGTTGGGTGTTCTTTTGGTGGAGCTGGGTTTGATTACAGCATTACCTGCAACACTTCCTTCAACCCTCCTAAACTCTTCCTAGGTGTTCATGAAGTCATAGATATATCCGAAACCGAAATTCGAATCAAAAACTTGCCATCGATTATATGTTACGACAGTGCATCCGCTGGTGTCACGTCTGATCGATCGGTGGTTCGGATGGACTTTAGTCTGTATCCATTTACAATATCGTATACGAAGAACATGTTCTTTACGATCGGTTGTAATGTATTTTCGTCACTCGCAAGTCCTGCGCTGAATTACGAAAGTTTCCCCTGTCTATTAAATTGTGAGAGTAAAGAAAGTGTGAAAAACGGAACTTGCACAGGATTTAAAGGGTGTTGCCAAAGTACTATACCCAAAGGGGTAAAGAGCTTCGAGATAAAGGTAATACAAGGCCCGAATCTTAATCCGTCTGTTACTTGGTCTTATAATCCTTGTAATTATGCATTCATTGGTGAGAAAGATCATTATACTTTCCAATTATCCGATATTTTTGACGGTTATAATTTTGTAAGCAAAGGGAAAGATGTCCCTCTTGTTCTTGATTGGGCCATGGGGAGTAAGACTTGTAACGAAGCGCAAAAGGACGCATTCAGCTACGCATGTCAAATGAATAGTCACTGTGTCAATTCTGATAACAATCCTGGATATCTTTGCACTTGCGATGAAGGTTATGACGGAAACCCTTACCTCAGTCCGGGATGCCAAGGTATGCACAAAATTTTTGACTTGTTTTCTTCTGGTAAAAGTTGTGCACACAACTGATGATTTCCTCTATGTAAATGTACATTGTTGCACTTGAATAGATGTGAATGAGTGCGACGATCCAAGCGGAAGTCCATGTGCAGAGATTTGTACAAACACCATCGGGAGTTACAATTGTTCTTGTCCAAAGGGTAGTCGTGGTGACGGAAGAAAAGACGGGACTGGTTGCATTCGGGAAGATCGAAAGGCTCCGATCTTACAGATATCACTTGGTAGGACTTTATTGCATTTGTTGCATCAGTTTTTGTATGTACATTTTGTAAGTGTAAAAGCATGTTTTTACAAAATGTTGATGCAGGGATAGGTTTCGGCTTCTTGTTTCTAATTCTCTCAAGTTCGTGGGTATACTTGAGTATCAAGAAAAGAAAGTCAATCAAACTCAAAGAAGAATACTTTCAAAAGAACGGTGGTTTGCTGTTAAAACAACAAATATCATCACATGAAAATGGTGTTGCATCATCCGCGAAAATCTTTACAGCAGAAGAGCTTAAATTGGCAACCAAAAATTATGATGCAAAATTAGTCCTAGGCCGTGGAGGCCAGGGTATTGTTTACAAGGGAACTTTAACTGATAACCGAATCGTGGCAATTAAGAAATCAACCGTCAAGGAGAGTCAAATTGAAGTGGCACAAGTTGAAGAATTCATTAATGAGCTTGTCATCTTAACTCAAGTTAACCATCGAAATGTTGTGAAAGTTTTGGGGTGTTGTTTAGAGACCGAGGTTCCGATGATTGTTTATGAATACGTTTCTAATGGCACTCTCTCCGACCGCATCTATTCTAAGAACGGGGTTTCTGCATCGTCCCTTTCTTGGGAAAGTCGGTTAAGGATTGCTGCAGAAGCTGCTGGTGCACTTTCTTACCTACACTCTGCTGCAGCTATACCCATCATTCATAGAGATATCAAATCGGCGAATATACTATTAGATGAAAAGTTCATTGCAAAAATTGCAGATTTTGGAGCATCGAGGTTGAATCCTTTGAATCTAGATGAAATAGACACAAAAATTCAAGGGACATTTGGATATTTGGATCCTGAATACCATCAAACTGGTCAATTAACAGTTAAAAGTGATGTTTATAGTTTTGGTGCAGTTCTTGCGGAACTATTGACAGGAGAAAGAGTCTTTTCTCAAAATAGGCCAGAAAAGGATCTTGCTGTATATCTTCGTGCATTGACTGAAGAGGATGATGTGATGGACATTCTTGAGGCTCGAGTGGCAACTGAAGGGAACCGAGACCAAGTTCTTGCAGTTGTTAAGCTTGCACAGAGATGCCTTCATCTCAGAGGTGATGATAGGCCTACAATGAAACAAGTCGCGACAGAGCTAGAAAGCATGAGAAGATCTGAATCTCCAGCGCATAGCCAAAGCCATGAAGAGCCAGCCAACACCGGGACTGAACCAACTGACCTTTATCCTGTACCATTAAACTTCATTGCTGATGGTGATTCTAGCCTGTTCAGTACAGATATGTCAATGTCTATGGACGTTCCGCGGTAATTGCATTGAATAATTTGTTGGTTGGTTGAAATCTTGAAATATCGTCTGTTTGTATATCTTTGTAAAGAAATATCGTCTAGTTTAATTATTTCAAAACTTTCATTTAAAAAGAAGCAAAAAATTCTATATATGTATTGAATATTGCCCATGGACATTGTCATATATTCGTACTATACAAGCTAGAATCGCGATCAACAAAGGAGTCTAACGGGATAGGAGGATACAAGTCTACTGGCTCCGGTTTTATGTTACTGTGTTCATGGAAGTGCTTAGATGTGTGATTTAGTGATACAAATTTTGACAAACTCTCAAGTTCCACAGCGACTTGTTTCATTGTAGGCCTATCTCCACCTTTCAAATTAAGGCATCTCTTTGCAAGCATAGCAACTGCAAGAACTTGTTCTCGTTTCCTTCAGTAGCCACTGAGCCTCAAGAACTTCTAGCACATCATTCTCTGTAACCAAGGAATGAAAATACAAAGCAAAATTTTGTTTTCTTCTGGCCTGGACAAAGAAATGGGCCTTTCTCCTGTTAAAAGTTCTACTAGAACAACACCAAAACTGTAAACATCGCTTTTTCCTGTCAACTGGCCAGATCGATAGTATTCTGGATCAAGATAACCTAAGGTCCCTTGGACGACTGTGTCTATTTCAGCTAAATCCAGAGGATTCAACCTCGATGCTCCGAAGTCCGCAACTTTCGCAGTGTAGTTCTCATCTAATAGAACATTAGCAGATTTGATATCTCTGTGAATAATGGGTACAGTAGCAGCAGAGTGTAAATAAGACAGTGCACCAGCAGTTTCCGGCAGCAATCCTTAACCGACTTTCCCAAGAGAGTGATGATGAAGATATCCCATTCTTAGAATGGATATGATCGGAGAGAGTGCCATTAGAAACGTATTCATAAACAATCAAGGGAACTTCGGTCTCTAAGCAACATCCCAAGATCTTCACAACGTTCCGATGGTTAACTTGAGTTAAGATAACAAGCTCATTAATGAATTCTTCAATTTGACTCTCCTTCACTATAATTGGTTTTTTAATTGCCACTGCCCTGGTGTCAGCTAAAGTTCCCTTGTAAACTATACCATGCCCTCCGCGGCCTAACACTAAATTTGCATCATAATTTCTGGTTGCCAATTTTAGCTCTTCGGCTGTAAAGATTTTTGCTGATGATTCAATGCCACCATTTTCATGTGATGATATTTGTTGTTTTAACAACAAACCACCATTCTTTGAAAGCATTTCTTTTTGAGTTTGATTGAGTTTCTTTTCTTCATACTCAAGTATAACCAGAAACCTGAGAGAACTAGAAACAAAAAGCCTAAACCAATTCCTGCATCCAGATTTTACAAAAACATGCCATCACTACACATATGACATAAATACACAAAAGTTGATGCAATATTTCATTTAAGTTCTATTGGTAGCATAAAAAGTCTTACCTATAGATATCTGCAACACCGGAGCATTTTGGCTGTCTTGAATAATGCAACCACTCCCATCTTTTCTTCCATCGCCACGACCACCCTTGGGACAAGAACAAATGTAACTCCCAATGGTATTTGTGCAATTCTCCACACAGAGATTAGTGCTTTGATCATCACACTCGTTCACATCTGTACAAGTGCAATAATGTATAGTTACATATATATAGGGGATATGTTCCCATGTTTTTACCAGAAGAAAACAAGCTAGTCATAATTTTGAACATACCTTGGCATCCAGGACTGAGGTAAGGATTTCCGCCATAACCTTCATTGCAAATGCAAAGATATCCGGGATTGTTATCTGGATTGATACAATGACTATTTGCTTGGCATGCAAAGGTGGATAAGTCTTTTTGTGCTTCTTCACAAGTGTTATTCCCTATTGCCCAGTCGAAAACCACGGGGACATCTTTCCCTTTGCGAACAAAATTATAACCGTCCAAAATATCCGATGATTGGAATGTATACTGACCTACGAATGCATAATTACAAGGATCAAAAGACCAACTGACATTTGACTGCTGACGGTTCTTTGCCATCGTTATTTCAATCTTCTTAAGCCCTTTGGGTATAGTACTTTCGCAACAACCGTTATTGCCCACGCAAGATCCACTTATCACACTTTCTTTAGTCTCACAGCTTGAAGTACATGTTCCTGTGTAGTTTTGTAAATCAGGACCTTGGATGATGGAGAACACATTGCAGCCGACTGTAAAGTACATGTTCTTTGTATAGGATAATGTAAATGGAGTCCGATCTAAGGATATACTAGAAGAAGGTAGCTTTAAGGTTACCCCACCGGATGCGTTGTGACATAAGGTTGCTGGGGTGTTTTTTGTTCGAATTTCGGTTTCCGAAATATCTATGACTTCAACATCACCTACATCTAGGAAGGGTTTAGGAGGATTAAAAGAAGTATTGCAGGTAATGCTGTAATCAAACCCAACTCCATTAAAAGAGCACCCAACATTAATCCCATTTTGACGCACTCCAAATGGATAAGGAATCGAAACATTACCGCATTTGGCTTCACAACCAGTTTTTGCCTTGAAGAATGGACCCTCTAATGATGCTGTTTCTTTTAGAAGAGTTAGCCATGAAAGCAGCAGAAAATGTAACAAAAGTTGCAGAAACATAATTTTACATGTATATAGGTAGTATCACTTTGTTTCCTGGTTTAATTTGGTGGGATGCTGGCAACTAGCTAAGTTGATAAAATTTCATGGGGATATTTATGTATTATTCATGAATCATCTGTAAGATTTGATTTCAGAATGTTTTTCTTCTCTTGCTAGTTTCAATTGTTGCTTGAAGACCAGTTTGAGATGTGAACTGATTATTGAGGATGGCAATTAGCAAATGACAACGTAGTATTCAAACCGCTATTTTAGAATTTTGACTCTGGGCCATAGATTGCTTTCCACACGCTGGCATGTGCCAGAGTCAAAAATACTGATAGATGAATGTAATTGAGAGTTTGAGATTATAGGCATCTATACACCATATTGTCTAATGGCGCATCGAACAAGAGTCAACAATCAGTTCTTTCTTTTCTTTTCTCTCTCTTTTTTTTTTTTTTTTTTTTTTGTGAGACGGTCAAGCAATCAATAATTTTCACTTTTCATTTTTATTTTCTTATAGCAAAATAGCACATAGCCACATATTCAATGAATCATTTTCAACCATTAGAGGAAAAATGCAAAGATAATTCAAGTTGATTGTTTTGTTTCTTTGATCGACATTTGCAAGTTGCTTGTTACTGTTGGTAGGTCGGTCAAGGTCTAGATTAGGAAATCTAGTTGGTTAAAGAAACCAAGTACTTGTGTCCTAAGTATAGCAAACCTAAGAGGTTTGTCTCTTAGAGCTAAGTTAGGAAACCCTATACTTGTAGGAAAGTAATCATTGTTAAGGAATGTGTCCAAATTCTATTGATGTGTATAAATAGCCATAGAGAGAACTAGAGAAAACACACCGTAACTAGTAAGAGTTCTCTTCTTCTTTGCTTAGGCTTTGTATATTCCAACCTATACTACATATATATAAAATTGCTTATTCCTTCCCGAGGATTCAACCTCGTTAAATACTTGTTCTTCTTGTGTGTGTGATTGTGTTCTTGGTGATATTGAGATACCTCGTAGTAGTGCAAACCTAACGCTCCGCAGCTTTGGCGCAACAATTGGTATCGAGCAAGGAGACGCTCTGGATACGGTTCGAATTCCAGTTGAAGTGAAGGTATTTTTTGAAGATTTCTTGAGGTAATTCTTAAAGGTTCTGCTTTTTATCTATATTTGAACAATGGTTGATTTGGGACGAAGATCCGAAAAATCCTTTAGAGAACATTCCTGAGCCCACAAGTAAAGATAAAGAAACAAAAGAAGAAATACCGCATTCACATAGATCACAACTCAAGGTAGAAAAGTTTACAGAACCAATAACTTTGGTTTATGGAGAACGGACGTAATGGATGCTCTTGTTCACCTTGATCTCACTACACCAAAACCAGGATTTTGTAAATAAAGGCAACTGTCACGCTTTATTTTTCAGTCAGCGTATACACCCGATAAGTCCCGCAACAATTATAACTCAAGTATTAAATTTTGTATTCGTGATAATAATTAGGAATATTAAATTCTTTTTATTAGTCACAATAATATTTGTTGACAATTTTACTGATAATCACAATTATAAATCAAAGTGATGATTCCACCCAAATATTTCACAACATCTAAAATAACCCCAAAATTATAACACTCTGAATTTTACTTGTCACTAATTTTCCCATATTTGTACAAACTAACAATTATATTTCATTTCTATAAATCAAAATATATTTTTCTTTTTCTTTTTAATTTTCTTAATATTAGAAAACATGATCAAGACCAAGTCAACAAGTCATGACTTTATAGAAATTTGACTTTGACATATCCGGCTTCTTCCGAAGACTGGCGAAAATTACCGTACACCTTATCTAATAACTGCAATAAAATTCTCAAGATTGTGAAAATGACCGGACTACCCCTTATCTAAAATAAGTAAAGTAAATATTACAGATCGTTAAAATGACCATATTACCCTTAATGGAAAAAGTGCAACAAAATTTTATGCAGACGGTGAAAATGACCAGACTACCCTTATCAAAAATAAGTGAAGTAAATATTACATACCGTGAAAATGACCATATTACCCTTAATGAAATTAGTGCAATAAATATTGTGGAAACTGAAAATGACCACTACCCTTATCTGGAAATAAGTAAAGTAAATATTACATCATGAAAATAACCATACAACCCTTATAAGAAATAAGTAAAGAAAATATTACAGATCAGAAAATGACCATCTTACCCTTTACTAGAAATAATGGAGACCATGGAAATGATCAAACTACCCTTATCTAAATAAGTAAAGGAAATATTACACATTTTGAAAACGACCATATTACCCTTATCAGTGAAAATGACCATATTACCCTTACTAGAAACATGGAGATCGAAAATGACTATATTACACTTACAAGAAATAAGTGCAATAAATATCATAGAGACTATGAAAATGACCAAACTACCCTTGTCAGAAATAAGTAAGGTAAATATTACATACTATGGAAATGACTATTTTACCCTTACTGGAAATAAGTGTAATAAATATTCTGGAGACTATGAAAATGACCAGACTACCCTTATCATAAATAAGTAAAGTCAAATATTATAACCTGTGAAAATGACCATATTACCCTTACTGGAAATAAATGCAATAAATATCATGGAGACAATGAAAATGACCAAACTACCCTTATCAAAAATAAGTAAAGTAAATATTACGGCATCGAAAATGACCATATTACCCTTCTTTACCGGAAATAAGTGCAATAAATATCATGGAGACTATGAAAATTACCAAACTACCCTTATCAAAAATAAGTAAAGTAAATATTACAGACTATGAAAATGACCACTTTACCCTTATTGGAAACATATTCAATAAATATTATGGAGACAGGGAAAATGACTAGACTACCCTTATCAGAAATA
The DNA here is from genome assembly GCA_023531295.1 of Papaver armeniacum. Lineage (NCBI taxonomy): Eukaryota > Viridiplantae > Streptophyta > Magnoliopsida > Ranunculales > Papaveraceae > Papaver > Papaver armeniacum. The sequence continues at coordinate 77,869 of JAJJWW010003313.1, read as the reverse complement.
AGCAAAGTAAATATTACAGACTATGAAAATGACCATATTAAATAAATACAATAAATATTATGGAAATTATAAAAATGACCAAATTACCCTTATCGAAAATAAGTAAAGTAAATATTACAGACTGAAAAATGACCATATTACCCTTACTGGAAATAAGTGCAATAAATATCATGGATACTTTGAAAGTTACCAAACTACTATTATCAAAAATAAGTAAAGTAAATATTACAGACTATGAAAATGACACTTTACCTTTATTGGAAACATATGCACAAATATTATGGAGATCGTGAAAATGACCAAACTACCCTTATCTAAATAAGTAACGTAAATATTTCAGACCGTGAAAATGACCATATTACCCTTACTGAAAATTAGTGCATTAAACATTATGGAGACTGTCAAAATGACCAGACTATCTTTATAGGAAATAAGTCAAGTCAATATTATAGTCTGTGAAAATGACCATTTTACCCTTACTATATTATAGTCTGTGAAATAAGGTTAATAAATGTAATGGAGACTCTGCGATAAGGGTAAAATGGTCATTTTCACAGACTATAATATTTACTTGACTTATTTCCTATAAGGATAGTCTGGTCATTTTCTTTGTCACCATGTATTTATTGGACTAATTTTTAGTAAGGGTAATTTGGTCATTTTCACCGTCAGTGATATTTACTTTATTTATTTCCGATAAGTGTAGTATGGTCATTTTCACAATATCCATAACATTTATTGCATTTATTTCCCCTAAGGGTAAAATGGTCATTTTCACATACTGTACTACTTACTTTACTCATATCCTAAAAAGGTGGTCTCGGTCATTTTCACGCCTCCATAATATTTATCGACTTATTTCCAAAAAGGGTAGTATGGTAATTTTCACCGTCGCAGTGATATTTATTGCACTTATTTCGAATAAGGGTAGTTTGGTCATTTTGACAGTCTCCATAACATTATTGCACTTATTTCCCTAAGGGTAAAATGGTCATTTTAGCACCATCTGTAATAATTACTTTACTCATATCCGATAAGGGTGGTCTGGTCATTTTTACAGTCTCCAAAATATTTATTGCAGTTACTTCCAATAAGGGTAAAATAGTCATTTTCACAGTCTATAATATTTACTTTACTTATTTCCGATAAGATTAGTATGGTCATTTTAACTGTCTCCATGATATTTACTGCACTAATTCCTAGTAAGGGTAATATGGTCATTTTCACTATATGTGTGATATTTATTGCACTTATTTCTAGTAAGGGTATTATGGTCATTTTCACAATCTATAATATTTATTTCACTTATTTCCGATAAGGGTAGTATGGTCATTTTCAATATCCCCATGATATTTATTGCACTAATTCCTAGTAAGGGTAATATTGTCATTTTCACTGCCTCGTGTGATATTTAGTGCACTTATTTCTAGTAAAGAGTAATATGGTCATTTTCTTAATCTGTAATATTTATTTCACTTATTTCCGATAAGGGTAGTCTGGGTCATTTTCACTATCTCCATGATATTTATTGCATTAATTTCTAAGTAAGGGTAATATGGTCATTTTCATTGTTCGTACTATTTATTTTACTTATATCCGATAAGGGTAATATGGTCATTTTCTTAATCAGAATATTACTTTACTTATTTCCAATAAGGGTAGTCTTGTCATTTTCACTCTAGTAATCTTTGAACCCGTGATGTTCAATTTCGATGGTACAAGTTAGTAGAGTTAGAAACTCGTGTCTAACTCTAGTAATCGATGTTCATCCGAATCAAAACTCGCTTCTAACTCGTAATCTTTGAACTAGGGATGTTCAAATTTGATAAATTTCATTTTCGTTCACCCAATGAGAAACTCAGTCCAACTTTAGTATTCTTAACCTCGTGATGTTTTCGATTCGATATATTTCTTCTCCAGCACTCCGAATTAGAAACTCAAGTCTAACTTTAGTAATCTTAACTCGGGATGTTTTCGAATCGATATATTTCTTCTTCGTGATTATAATAGTGAACTCGCGCCCTTGTTTGGATCTCGATCCTCGTACGCATACAATATGCGTAAATAGGTTTTTTTTTTAAGGTTTCGTAGAATATCTCGAAGGAATCTTACCCGTAAATGGATGGATTCGTCATTCTTACCAAGTTTCGACTTAGAGTAGTCAACTCGCGGCCGTTTCGATCTCGGATCCCGGCACGCATACAATATGCGAAATAGGTTTTTTTTAAGGTTTCGTAGAATATCTCGAAGGAATCTTACCTGAAATGGATGGATTCGTCGTTCTTACCGAATTTCTGACTTAGAGTAGTCAACTCGCGGCCAGGTTTCAATCTCGGATCCTTGTACGCATACAATATGCAGAAATAGGGTTTTTTTTAAGGTTTCGTAGAATATCTCGAAGGAATCTTACCTGTAAATGGATAAATTCGTCTTTCTTACCAAGTTTCTGACTTAGAGTAGTCAACTCGTGGCCAGATTTCGATCTCGGATCCCGTACGCATACAATATGCGTAAATAGGTTTTTTTTTAAGGTTTCGTAGAATATCTCAAGGAAATCTTATCTGTAAATGGATGGATTCGTCGTTCTTACTAAGTTTCTGACACTGAGCTTCATATTTATCGATTTGGATGATATATCATGCTAAGTTTGAAGTCAGAACCCTCTAAGAGCTTATTGGTTCATAGTTTGTAAGTCGTTATACCGAATTTGAAGTTCGAATGGACACTCGAACTTCATATTCATCGATTTCGATGATGTATCCTCGCTAAGTTTGAAATCGATCCTCCCAGAGCTTCTGGTTCATTGTTTGTATGATGGTATACCACATTTGAAGTTCGAATCGACACCGAGCTTCATATTTATCGATTTTGATGATGTATCCTCGCTAAGTTTGAAGTCCGAACCTCCTGAGCTTCTTGGTTCATAGTTTGTATGACGGTATACCACATTTGAAGTTCGAATCGACACCGAGCTTCATTGGTTCATAGTTTATATGACGGTATACCATATTTGAAGTTCGAATTGACACCGAGCTTCACATTTATCGATTTCGATGATGTATCCTACTAACTTTGAAGTCGAACCCACCCAAAGCTTCTTGGTATATCTCTAGTCTAGTAATCTTATGACCCCGAGTCTACCAAAGGTGAACTAAAGCTACTTCATGACCCGTATCACTAGTAGAAATTACTTCATGACCTATGTTCAAACTCTTTGAACCTGATATATTTCTTTGAACTGATATAGTTCTTCCAATGAGAAACTCAGGTCTAACTCTAGTAATCTTTGAACCTGCGATGTTCGAAACCGATATATTTCTTCTCCGGTTCTTCCAAATGAGAAACTCGGGTCTAACTTTAGTAATCTTTGAACCTCGGGATGTTCAAAACTCGATATATTTCGATACGCTTCATCCAAATGAGAAACTCGGGTCTAACTCTAGTAATCTTTGAACCTGCGATGTTTGAAACTGATATATTTCTTCTCCAGTTCATCCAAATGAGAAACTCGGGTCTAACTCTAGTAATCTTTGAACCTGCGATATACGAAACTGATATATTTCTTCTCCAGTTCATCCAAATGAGAAACTCAGGTCTAACTCTAGTAATCTTTGAACCTAGGATGTTCGAAACTGATATATTTCTTCTCCAGTTCATCCAAATGAGAAACTCGGGTCTAACTCTAGTAATCTTTGAACCCGCGATATACGAAACTGATATATTTCTTCTCCAGTTCGTCCAAATGAGAAACTCAGGTCTAACTCTAGTAATCTTTGAACCTAGGATGTTCGAAACTGATATATTTCTTCTCCAGTTTGTTTAAATGATAAACTCAGGTATAACTCTAGTAATCTTTGAACCTGCGATGTTTGAAACTGATATATTTCTTCTCCAGTTCATCCAAATAAGAAACTCAGGTCTAACTCTAGTAATCTTTGAACCTGCGATGTTCGAAACTGATATATTTCTTCTCCAGTTCATCCAAATGAGAAACTCGGGTCTAACTCTAGTAATCTTTGAACCTCGCGATGTTTGAAACTGATATATTTCTTCTCCAGTTCGTACAAATTAGAAACTCAGGTCTAACTCTAGTAATATTTGAACCTGGGATGTTGAAAAATGATATATTTCTGATCCAGTTCATCCTAACGAAAGACTCAGATTTAACTCTAGTAGTCTTTGAACCCGGGATGTTCGAATCTGATATATTTCTGATCCAGTTCATCCGAATGAGAAACTCAGGCCTAACTTTAGTAATATTTGAACCTGTAATGTTCAATTCTGATATATTTCGTTTCCAGTTCATCCGAACGAGAAATTCAGGTCTTACTCTGGGAATCTTTGAACCTGTGATGTTCAATTCTGATAAATATCATCTTCAGTTTACCCCGAATGAGAATCTCAGGTCCAACTCTAGTAATCTTTGAACCTGTGGTGTTGAAATCTGATAAATTTCATCTTCAGTTTATCCGAATGAGAAACTCGGTCTAAATGGATACCACACCGCCATAACCAACAATTCCTTTACGGTATGCATACTTGGTATGCGTATGATTTCTGGTTCACAAGCAACATACTTTTGTGATATTGATACCGGGTAAGCGTACAAAAAAGTTGATGTCGACATAGCTACGCCGGTACGTGTACTGGGTACATGTAAGATGGCTCCGGACCTATAATATTTTTTTCATTATGAGAACCGGTATGCATATTGTCCTCAGTAACTAAATTTATAATAGTTCTATATTTATCTTTAAATCAATTCGAAATATTCCCCATAACATCAATGACACATATTACCTTTTCAGTTATTTTCGAATGATAATCTAAAATCGCAATTTAGGTTATGAACAATAAGTTATTGAAACAAATTCATAAAATTCATCAAGTATGAACAAATGTTCATTAAAAATTTGTTATTCCACATCTTCGGTTCCTCAGAATGAGAAACTCATATCTAACTCTAGTAATCTAACAACCTGAGCTTGTAAAATCTCGTGCCACATTGTTTTTCTTTTTTATAGATAAGAGTTTCACATTTGTTAATGCGTCATAAAACGAACCACCACTTTTTAAAACAAGGGGAACCGTTCAATGGATCATTCTTTTACACGTGGCAGGACACTAACTATCCGATTTTTTTGTACCAATTAGATTTACGTGCAAATGCTAATAATCGTCCAAATTTACTTATACCAGAATAAAGTGAAAGGAAACACACCTTAAAACCAAAGATGAGAGAGAAACTCAAATCTAAACCTAATTTTTCTTTATTTCCGCCACTTCTCGCTTCCCTCGGTGCTCCCTCTTTCTCCCGAGCCCTAACTTTCTCCCCGACTCAAATCTCGATTATTCAATCTCTTTGCTCATCATAATCAACAACACCTTATCGTGATTCACCAGCAGTTCTTATGAGTTGTTTCTTCAAAACCTCATCGCGATTTAACTCAAAAGAATTATCACCTAATCTTCACTTACAAAATCAATGTTAGAAATCAACAAAATCCTAAGTATAATGCTCTATAGTTACCGAAATAACAATACCCCGGAGAAATAAAACCGTTGATAATATTATTGGCGTTACAGAGGTATCTAGATCTCGTAACTTTCTCGACAGAGAAATAGGTATAATCACTTTTTGTTTTTAATCTACACCGTTTAATTAGATTTAAGGTACTATTGATTTTTTTGTGAACTGATTTTTTGGTTTCAAAGTGGTGGGATACGAAGTTCTCTTATTCGACTTGTTTTTCTTCTCATCCTCCTTATTTCAATTTTGATTAGTTTTCTTTTACTTTTGATTATGTTTGTAATGATTTGATTTGTTTCAAGTTTTGGGGGCTTTTTCATGAAAATGAAATCCTAGGTTTTAGAATTTGGATTTTTTGTAAATAAGCTTGTTCGATTTGTTGTGTTGATTTGTATTTGGGTGATAGAGTAACAGTTTTTGTTTTACTATTTTTTGTAATTGTTGTTAAATGATTACCGATTTGAGTATTTTGATGTAGAAGTATGTAATTGGATTTCTATGTGTTCGTGTTGATTTTTTTATTTTTTTGTGTAAGTATGTAATTTGATTGAGCAAAGCTCATTTGGTGAAAATGTTCTTGCCCAAATCTTCATATTACATAGTTTCGAGGCATTTTAAAGGCATGTATTGAATATCTTATTAATTGGGTCGGTGTTTCTTGATTTGGTAATGAACCCTTTACCCTTTCTCATTTTTTCTCCGTGTTTGGTTATATGGTGTTTCTAGTATTCAACATAGAAGATTTAGATCATAAGGCTTGTATAAACCTTCAGTTAGATTGATTTTTTATGTTTTGAGTTTGCCTTAATGTGTGTTGTTATATTGAAATTTACCTCCTTTGTATCGATGATTTCGATTCATAGCTAGTGATATCAATTCTGGAAATATCCAAAATCTTAACCTCATCCTTGTTCGTGATTAAAACATATGAATCATGCCAAGGACACAAGAAAAGTAAGACCACTTCCTCTTAACTTTAATATCTGTTTTTGGAAGATTAGTTGTCATGGTATTAACTCGATTTGAGTTTTTCGTATTTAATTGTTTTGAATTATGAAGTGGTTGCTCCCGTGTTTTGAGTGAAACCAAAGCCAAAAACTAGAACCGTGTTGGATTCAAAGCAAGATGTGGTTGCTAAATCTACAGCTTGTAATTGTCCATGAACAACATCAAGTGAGTTTTCGTAAGCTTAATAGAATTTGGTTTTTTTTATTAAATAGATGTTTAAATTATCATGGTCTCCAAGGAAATTATTTGCATTTGTGTGCTTCGTTAACATATTGTTTGAGATCTCTTACGAGCTTTCAAAAACGTTTCTCTTTGAAGTTTAGCTTGTAATTGATAGTAGTTAGACTGTCCCTGTAGCTTTTGAAATTTGCTATTGTTACCATATGGTTTTTAGTCTTCTTATATAGCTAACGACGGTAGTTACTAACTTTCTTGTTTGAAAATTCAGGAGAGCGCCAAAGCAAAATGGAAATATGAAAGTTGGGCAACGTTATGTGCATGATGGTGTGGTTGCTTTGGCCACATGGATTTGCCAGGAAACATATGTAGAGGTTCTACAGTGATGAGTTTCAAGGTATCCATCAAATGGATTGCTTCTTGGTTTTAGTATCGCGTTGACTGGATTATCTTGCATGCCCGTAGTTGGTCTCAATTTTTTCATATAAGGTACCGTTACAATGTCGAATGCTCGTATTCTTTATAATTCTATGAACACTAGGTCATGCTTGGTTTTAAATTCTTTCCTCTCTAAATATGAAACCTTATGTGACTCATCATGGGTGTGATTGTATTTTGAGAACCATTTGTTTGATATGGATTGTGGTTTTAGTATTTTTTTTCATATTTTGTTGGTAGTTATCCATAACAAAGGTACATATTGGTACTTCGGTGGACACCGTTACATTACATGGATCTTAACTTAAAGAAAATCATATTGCTTATCATTTTCTCAGACAATGATATAAACCCATCATAAATGAGGCATCTCTTGGACCTGCGAAACGTTTCTCCCAATACCGTATACTCTCATATGAACTCCGGCTTCTCTAATGTTACTTTGGTTTATGCGCAGTTATGAGGCATCTTAACTTCTCGCTTGCTTGAAGGTTTACCGCACTTGAGCCTTTGAGACAGCTTAATGCGCCTCGGGGAATTCGGAATGTCCCGCACCAAGATCAATTTACCCTCAATCACTAATTATTTCAAGTAGAAAGAGGTCAGTCATGTTTAGTTATCAAACTTACTTTATGCATATTGTTTATGTTCGATAATTTCTTAGTGATAAATATCTTCCCATGTTATGTTTGATGAGCACATTTTACCATTTGCAGGTCCAATGTTCTCCACCTACATAACTCCCAGCAACTTCTATACAACTCACTCGTAGGTCGTATCTGATTCTCATAGAAAACCCACTATTATAGAACCGCACTTGTAGAAATACCACAGTCATCAACTTCACCTCCTCCTCAAACGTCAACTCCTAAGTGTTCAAAGTTGGGCAATTATCGATATACTTATGTTCATCATAATCTAAATTGCTGATTACTTATTCTCTGTCTTGGGTACGGGAAATGTCAGGGTAAGCAATTCTCGATGGGTGATACAGACTACTTGGTACTTCGCACTCCATACAACAAGGTATATAATAATTTTATTCTTCCGTGGGTGTATGTTGTGTCGATTATAACTGTACTTCTCATGATTTCGAAAAGTTATGATTTGGCTTTCTAGAAAAGCTATCTTTGTCCAGTTTGCTAGTTATTGAAATTTTCTTATTTGAAGATGCATTATAACGGATGTTTTCTCAAAGTAAATTGCAGCCTTGTGCAGACTTTATGGATTCTTAAGAAATGCTAGGTCCGTGCTTGTCCGAATTAAGTTTAAACTCGAGTAAGTTTCCCCGAGTTTAGACCTTTAACTCCTGGCCATACTTGTACTATTAAGTTTAAAATTTTGTGGATTTGACACCTTCAGCTATACTAGCGAGGTATTATGTTTTGCGATGGGGTTGGCATGAACATCCAGACTGCTAGATTACTCCGGTAAGTACTTAACTTGTATACTTGCTAGATTTTCTCTTCTTATAATTGTATTGATTGCCTAAACCGCAATGGGTACGAGAGGGATATCATATAAGAGCCTGGTCATAGTTTGACTTTAGAAATCGGCAATTATATTCATAACTTCGCTCTTTAGGGTCATGTTATTCTCAAGTTATTTAGTGATGATGATTATTTCTCTTTGTTGGTATGCCTAGTTCTCGTTGCTAACATGCTTTACCCGAATTTTCCGAGCATGATCTTACCTTTAATTTTCTAAGATATCATTGTTTCTTGCTTTCCCCAAGAAAGTGTTGTTCTTATCATTCTTTATTTTTTGTACAAGACTCTTTGACTATGTTGTACATAAATGAGATGCCATCCTTTTTTGTCTAAATCTTGCGTCATTGATGTATATATATCTTTGTCGTTGTTAAGATGATTTCATTGGAAATAAAGTTTTGCCTTTTCGAATGAATAGAGAGCTTATAGAGTTCGGTTTGTTGCGGTGGTTTGTTGCAGGACCCATTGCATTGATTGCTCCGGTAGAATCTACATAAAAGACAGAGAGTGCCAAGTTATGAAGCCTCATCCGGATAGTTTGCGATTGTGTAATAGTGGATGTACAAATGGTAGAAGAGTGTCATTTTGTTTTGGGTTATTTGTAGTGCGGTGCCCAGAACCGAAAGTGCAGCCATAAATGACCTGTATTGCAGCCTCAGAACTAGAAGCCCGGTCCATGAAATGGATCCGACTACCCATTTTTTTAATTGTAATTTACGTAATTGTAATGCTTTAACCAGAACAACAAATGTAATTAAAAAACACGTGTCGTCATGTTAAGAACAAAGCGGCTGTAAGGATGACACGTGTCCCGAATCAATTGTTGAAAATAAATAGGTAACACTTATAGGTGTTACCGTAATCGCAACAAAGCTGACACGTGTCATTCTTCGAAATGTGGCGAACATAGAGCAAATGTATAAAACCGTTAAGACAAATGTGACAAACACGACACGTGTTGCCGCCCTAAAATTAGGTCAATTGTTACTATCTACTATTGTTACGGTTTAAATGTGACTTTAATTAATCATTGTCACGTAAAAACCGTTGCAACAAATTATAACAATATTTATCACACAAGTTTAGAACGCGTATATCTCATACAAATTTAATCGCAATGTATATGCCCCGTGACAAAATCCCTGATTTGGTGTAGTGTCTAGAAGAAGCTCTAGAAGGTCAGCCCGGTGGAGATGTCTCAAAAGCAAGAAACAAGATGAATAAATTATGTCTTGCTTCGATACGAGGGTGTTTAGCAACTCACAGAAGAGTTAATTATCAGCACGAGACTTCGCTAAGGATCTCTCGGGAAAAGCTAGAGAAGGAATACCTTGTGAAGAACGTAGCAAATAGGATACATCTTAAAAGGAATTTGTATCGCTATAACATGAAGAGAGGTGCAACTCTAACCGAGCACCTAGATTCATATAATAAACTTCTTTGCCGAGTTGGTTAACTACGATGAGAAGATCAACGACGAGGAACAAGCTTTGTGCCCGATAAATTCTCTTCCCGAAAAGTATGAACCCGTGATTAAAGCATTAATGCACCCAAAAGGACAAGATGACATACGCAGAGGTCACTACAAGATTGCGTAGTGAGGAGTTCATGAAGATGGATCGTGAAGATCTTGCAAGTGAAGCTAACAATGACTTGCTTCTTGCAAGAGGTCGTTCAAATGTACAGAGAAAGAAGAATGGTGGTTATGGTAAAGGTAGAGGACGTTCTAAGAGTAGGACGCGACTGCAAAAAGACGAGTGTGCTTGGTGCCATGATTTTGGTCATTGGGCTAAAGATTGTACCAAGCGTAAGGCAAGAGAAGGAGATAATAGTAATACCGAGGTGAACATTGCTAAAGGTAATGAAGAATCGATGATGCTTCGATTTCTCGCTAATCGTGACACCATCAGCCTTGTGCTATTACAGATGGTACATGGGTATTAATAGATACTGGAGCAACATATCATATATGTCCATATCGTGACTGGTTCTCAAGTTTTGAAGAGCTTGATGGAGAAGTACGTATGGGAAATAATCATACCTGCAGGGTGATTGGGATTGGTAGTGTTCGTATCAAGATGCATGATGGTATGGTTAGAGAGCCAAGGAGGTAAGATTTGTACCGCCATAAAGAAGAATCTGATTTCACTGAACTTTAGAAGCTAAGGGCTATAAGATAGTCGCTGAAAATGGTGTTCTAAAGGTAATCTCTGGATCTATGGTAATCATGAAGGGCATACGTCATCATAACTTGTACTACTTGATTGGGAGTACAACAACAGGAGATGTGTCTATTTCTGAACACATCGAGAGTGCAGCTACCGAGAAGACAAAGCTATGGCACATGAGACTTGCACATCCAGGTGAGAAGTCGTTGCATAGGTTGATCCAACAAGACTTGTTGAAAGGTGCTATTGCCTGCAAGTTAGCATTTTGTGAACATTGTGTTAAGGGCAAGAAAACAAGAACAAGCTTTGGCACAAAGAATTCACAACACTAGTGGAGTTCTTGACTATGTTCACTCAGATGTTTGGGGTCCTTCCAAGAATGCATCATTGGGAGGGAAACATTGGTTTGTGTCGTTCATTGATGATTATTCTAGGCGCGTATGGGTGTACACCATGAGTGATGCGCATAAATTTCGCTGGCTCCAAGAATCACTCGCCTATGAATTGACCTTCTAGCCCTTTATGCTTTAAATGGGTGATTTCTCCATCTTTTCGTTCGTGCGACTCCAGAGTATCTATAAAACTCAAAACAAGCGTAAAATACATAATTTACAAGAAAAATAGCAAAGAAAGCATAAACTACTAGATAGTAAATTAGGTATTCTACACCTATCAAATTCCCCCACACTTAGACTTTGCTAGTCCTCGAGCAAATCAAACTAAAAACTCACAACTTCAAAGCGTTCAAGCGTCCCAAGCATCCAAAGAGTTATGAGGACATAGAGTTTCTGCATGCTAGTAATAAGAAGTTAGAAATACTAAAGAACATATTCTCGTTCTTAAATGTTGAGTGAGAAATAACCATCCCATAATGAGAGACTCCAGTGTTTGAGAAACGATCAATAAGCATTTTGCCTCGACTTCTGCCTCACCAAATAGGATTTTATGATAATTGCACTCAAAAAGACGGCTTTTTTATGGTTCTCACATGTGTGCAGGTAGGAATGAAGAGAGAATTCCTGCAACACGTTGAATGGTGGGAAGGACAACTCCAAATATTTTTAAAAACCCACATCTTTTAATATTTTGAAAAACCATTTTTCTGACGATCTCTAAGAAAGGAAATCAACCATTATTATCGAGGATGAGATTACTTACTCACTTTCACATCCGATCGCCAATTATGATAACACCACTCTCACGGCATCCAATAGAAACGTCTTCCGCTCCTTGTTCGTCTTTATCTTGGTCTTCGTCTTCGGTTTCAACTATTGATGATAAACCCTTGAATTTCATAAATCCTTAACAATTTGTAACTCTTATTACCTTAAAATCCTTGTCACTTGAAACTACCTTATAAATTTTCCTTCCCCACGGCTCATTTAATAAAAATAAGAACAAATATTTCTCTTGTTTTTTCTTTCTTTTTTTTTTTTTTTTTTTTTTTTTTTTTTTTTTGAAACAAGAGAAATTAAATACAAAAATAAACCATGGCCGTGGAAGAAGTATTTTACCGCTTGATTCTTCACAACTTGTATCGTCTTGAAATCATAAACTTCAAAAATTCTCACCTTTTGATTTTCTTTGCTTTCATGAATAAGTCTTCATACTTGAATATAGAATTACCTCATTGTATTGTAAGTCTTCAACATATATGTAAAAATCCGCTCTTTGTATGTTGCTTTTACTTGTATTTGAAATTTGCTCTTTTTCTCGTTTTGTTGCTTATAAACCTTAAACTTTTCCAACTTTCCTTGTAGATTTTGATGTCGCTCCTTGTTGATGATGATGGTGTTTCTATGGATCCGTTGTTGTCGAGAGAGAAAATGGTGCTAACTGCAAATCGAACTACAAGAAGGAAGCTTTCATCCATGGACATCACCCTCATGATTGACAAAATTAGCACTCAAGAGATCAAAGAGTAGTGCTTTTATTGGTGGGAGGTTGGGTAGCTCACCATTCTACCCGGAATTAACGTATGGTGACACACACTCAAAAGAGGCTCTTTAGTAGATGGAAGATTTCTGGTTGGTGCCTCACATGATATGAATACGGGTAGTCTCCACTAATGATTGATCAGCAACTCTAATAACACATTTCTCCCTGCACCAAATTCGCATCACCGGCATGATTAAATCTATTATTTAACACTCAAACAAGCAAGAAATCCGAATGTAGTTCTCTAACATTTCCAAGTTCAATTATGTCGGTCAAAATCTCTATGTAAACATACCTAGAAATATGCTAGTGACTCTAAAATCTTTAAAAGTTGGAGTTTTTATGAAAAACTCTTTTTTTTTTTTCAAAATTTTTCAATTTTTTTGTAATTTTTGTTTTAAAAACATGCTTAACCACTCCCCCACACTTAAACCTTACATTGTCCTCAATGTAATTGAATCCTTCTAGTAAAGTCAAGGTGGGAAATTTTAACATGATAAGAAACAAGAAAAAGAAATAACAAAAATGTAGGATAAGAAATACAAAACCTATGGGTTGCCTCCCATTAAGCGCTTGTTTTAAAGTCGACGGTCCACTTAGCTCTTGCGAGACATTACTCCTCCAGAGGGAGTGCATCTCCAAATGAAAGTTCATCCAAATTCACATAAGCGATGTTCTCATAGTATGGCTTCAACCTATGGCCGTTGACTTTGGAAACCGAGTTGTCTCTAAGACTAGTAATTTCAACCGCACCATGAGGAAAAACATTAGTAACAACATATGGTCCAATCCAACGGGACCTTAACTTTTCCAGAAATAGTTTAAGGCGAGAATGATATAAAAGGACTTTTTGTCCCACGATGAAACTTTTACGAGAAATCATCTTGTCATGAAAAAGCTTGGTCTTTCCTTGTAAATCCGGCACTCTCGTAAGCATCATTGCGTATCTCCTCTAACTCATGTAATTGTAACTTCCTTTGTTTCCCGCTTCATCATACTCCATGTTGAATTTCTTTATCGCCCAATAAGCCTTGTGTTCAAGTTCAACCGAAGATGACAAGCCTTACCATAAACCATCCTATATGGAGACATACCAATCGGTATCTTATACGCCGTTCTATACGCCCAAAGTGCATCATTGAGCTTCAAGCTCCAATCTTTCCTTGTGGTATTCACCGTTTTCTCAAGAATGGACTTGATCTCACGATTTGAAATTTCCGCTTGTCCACTAGTTTGTGGATGATAAGGCGTACCAATTTTGTGTGTTATGTTGTACTTCTTGAGGAGAGCGTGGAAAGCCTTCTTGAAATGTGAGCCTCCATCGCTTATCACCACTCTTGGTGTACCATGCCTATTGAAAATGTTTTCCTTACAAAATCACAAACAACTTGAGAGTCATTAGTCTTGGTGGCTCTAGCTTCCACCCATTTCGAAACATAATCAACGGCAAGAAGTATATAAAAGTTTCCATTCGAATTGACAAAAGGACCCATAAAATCAATACCCCACACATCAAAAATCTCAACGGTGAGAATTGGTGTGAGTGGCATTTGATTTCGAGCACCTAGATTGCCCGTTCGTTGACATCTATCACACGATTTACAAAAAACATATGAATCTTCAAACAAGGTGGGCCAATAAAATCCACTATCGAGAACTTTGAGAGCGGTACGTTTCGAACCAAAGTGGCCACCACATGCAAAAGTGTGGCAAAAGGAGAGAATGGATTGAAATTCTAATTAGGCACGCACCTTCGCATTATTTGATCAACGCCATATTTCCATAAGTATGGTTCATCCCACACATATTGCTTAGCTACCTTCTTAAGTTTCATCTTTGGAAATTAGACATTGTACTAGGTACTTTCCTTGTCACCAAGTAATTCACTATATCCGCATACCAAGGTGTTGATTCTTCCATGGAGAAAAGTTGTTCGTCCTAAAGCGGTCATGTAATGGAAGTTCCTCTTGAGACATAACAAGCCTACTAAGATGATCCGCAACGGTATTCTCCACACCCTCTTATCACGAATTTATATGTCGAACTCTTGTAACAATAAGATCCACCGAATTAATCTTGGCTTAGCTTCTTTCTTCTTTATTAAGTGTCTTAGTGCGGCATGATCGGAATACACAATAACCTTTGTACCCACCAAGTATGATCGAAATTTTTCCAACGCAAAAACTATAGCCAATAACTCCTTTTCCGTGGTAAAATAATTGATTTGTGCATCATTAAGGGTCCTAGATGCATAATAGATAACATGGGACAACTTGTCCACCCTTTGACCCAAAACGGCTCCAACCGCATAATCACTAGCATCACACATTAATTCAAATGGAAGATTCCAATCCGGTGATTTGATAATTGGCGCACTTGTCAACATCTCCTTTAATTTATCAAAAGCATCCTTGCATTCCTTGTTGAAGTCGAAAGGTACCTCCTTTTGTAATAACTTGCACATCGGCATGGAGATTTTGGAGAAATCCTTGATAAACCGCCTATAGAAACCTGCATGGCCAAGAAAAGAACGGATTTCCCTCACCGAAGTGGGATATTGTAAGTTTCTTATTAAATCTATCTTTGACTTGTCCACTTCGAGACCTCGAGAGGACACAATGTGACCAAGTACTATACCGTGGTTTACCATAAAGTGACATTTCTCCCAATTAAGGACAAGGTTTGTGTCTATGCATCGTTTAAGAATTAGTTCAAGGTTATTTAAACAACCATCAAAAAGAATTGCCATAAACACTAAAGTCATCCATAAATACCTCGATGATGCGCTCCACATAATCCGAGAATATACTCACCATGCATCTTTGAAAAGTAGCCGGCGCATTGCAAAGGCCAAACGGCATCCGTCTATATGCAAACGTTCCAAATGGACAAGTGAAAGTGGTCTTCTCTTGGTCCTCCGGTGCAATAACAATTTGGTTGTATCCCGAATAACCATCCAAGAAACAATAATAAGAATGCCCCTCTAACCGCTCCAACATTTGATCAATGAAAGGTAAAGGAAAGTGATCCTTTCGGGTTGCGGAATTAAGCTTTCTATAATCAATGCACACTCTCCAACCGGTTTGAACTCTTGTAGGAACAAGTTCATCGTCTTGATTTCGAACAACCGTGACTCCGGATTTCTTGGGTACCACTTGTACGACTTACCCACTTGCTATCGGAAATTGGGTAGATTACCCCCACACTTAGCAATTTGAGTATCTCTTTTTCACAACCTCCATCATGGGAGGATTAAGCCTACGTTGAGTATCACGTACCGGCTTTACGTTCTCTTCCATTAGAATCCTATGCATGCACATGGATGGACTAATGCCTTTGATGTCCGCAATTGTCCACCCAATAGCCGTTTTGTGCTCTCTCAAGACTCTAAGCAAACGGTCTTCTTGTACCGGTGTGAGGTTCTTAGAAATAATCACCGGAAGATCATCTCCGTCCCCCAAGAAAGCATACTTCAAATGGTCCGGAAGCGGCTTCAATTCTAGTTTGGGCGCCTTCACAATAGATGGTACAAGTATTTCATCATTCACGGGTAAAGAAATATATGAAACATTACCCTTTTTAGCTTCTTGCAATGTCGCCAAAGCTCCACATATCTCCACCAATTCCTTGGAGATTTCAACATCCAAGTTAGACAAGCCATGGATGTCCAATTCAATGCTCTTTTGTAACACCACATCAAGTTCATCCTCTTGGTTCAATTCCACCATTTGTTGCGCTAATGAATCAACCACATCAATGGAGTAAACGGAATGCACATCACTTGGGTAGCGCATGGCTTCAAATATGTTAAAGTGTATTATCTCCTTGTCGAATTCCATAGTGAGTGTACCCTTATCAACATCAATCTTCGTCTTTGCGGTCTTCATGAATGGCCTCCCAAGAAGTAAATAAGTAGATGATCGGTTCTCATTGTTGTCCATATCCACCACAAAGAAATCCACCGAAAATAAGCTCATTTACTTGCACTAGCACGTCTTCTACAAGCCCCTTTGGATATATGTTAGACTTGTTTGCCAATTGGATAATAACTCTCGTTTCTTTCAATGGTCCAAGATTCAAGGAGTCATAAATGTCGGCCGACATCACACTAATGGAAGCTCCCAAATCAAGTAAAGCATGTTCAAACCTTTGTTTACCAATAGTAATTGGCACCGTGAAACCACCGGGATCCGTGCACTTTGTAGGCATCTTCTTCAATAGCATAGACGACGCACTCTCACCAACTTTAGTAATTTCATTATCAAGCAACCTATCCTTCTTTGTACATAATTCCTTCATGAACTTCGCATACCGTGGCATTGTCTTGATAGCCTCAATGAATGGAATGTTGATTTCAATCTTCTTGAAGATATCCATAAGTGCCTTGTCTTGAGCCTCTTTCTTGGATTTAGCAAAACGACTAGGAAAAGGAGGTGGAGTAGTGAAAGTAGGAACCGGTTCCTTGATTGGTCGCTTGGTGGGAGTTCTCCTTTGGTGCGGTTTCCTCCTTATCTTTGACTACCTCTTCAATAGCTTCTTCATGATGACTTGGACCATCCACTTGTCTTCCACTCCTTAAAGTAACCGCATTAACATTCTCTCTGGATTCACAAATGGTTGTGAAGGAAGTTTTGTGGATGCTTGAGATTTCAATAAATTCACATCGGTCGCCAATTGTCCCATTTGAGTTTGTAAGTCCTTGATGGCCGAATCGATCTTTTGTTGGATTTGTTGGCTTTGTTGGAACATAGAAGTAAGACCTTGCATACCTTGCATTAACGCATTGAGCTTGTCATCATTCAAAGAATCACGCTCCTTGACTTGTTGTGGTTGGAATTGTTGAGAACCACCTTGTTGTTGAGGTTGAAAGCGTGATTGTTGAAACCACCTTGTTGCGCATATGGATTAGGAGCCGCCGCTTGCTTGTTTGCATAACTAAAGTTGGGATGATCCTTCCAACCGGGATTATAGGTATTGAGTATGGATCGTACCTTGGCCTTTGATTTGGATATAAAGCATTCACTTGTTCGGTCTCACCATCCGGAATAATTACCGCGGCCATCCTTTGCATCATTATCTCCATGTTACTCATCCTTTGATCAAGATGTGATGAAGAATCACTAACTTCATGCACTCGCCTAACCATTGGTTCATCCCTTGTGTAGCATTGTTGCGAGTTTACCGCCATACTTTCAATCAACTCTCTAGCTTCGGCCAAAGTCTTGTTCATTAGTGCACCACCACCACAAGGCCAAGAAGAGACCTATCACTTGGGTGAAGAGCTTCATAGAAGTATTGGAGTATCATAACGTCACTAAATTGATGGTGTGGACAGCTTGCCACCAACCTCTTGTATCGCTCCCAACATTCATACAATGATTCTCCCACTTGTTGTTTCAATCCACAAATCTCCTTGCAATTTGAGTAGCTTTGGATGCGGGAAAATATCTCTCGAGGAAAATTTTCTTCATCCCATTCCATGTTGTGATACTTCCTAAGGCAAATAATATAACCATTCCTTAGCATTGCCCGCCAAAGAAAACGGGAAAGCTTTCAACATTGCTCCATCCGCATTAGTTTCCCGGTGGAAGCATGGCCATAACTATGGCATAGAAGTCCATAAGATGTTTGTTTGGGTCCTCATTCACCATGCCATGGAACTTTGGTAACTCTCTAATCAACCCCGCTTGATCTCGAAGGTTGAATTAGTTTGGATACACCATTGTTGTGCATCAAGCTTGTGAGAAGCTAGGTCCTTTAGTGTACGATCAGCCATTGTTTCTTCCTCTTTGTCCGAATCACTTGATGAAGAAGGAGGAAGTGGAGTGTTAATCGCTCGAATGAAATCCTTTAGTTGAGTGCCGGATCGAAGACGTATTGGACTCGGTCTACCCTTTAAGCATTCACCAAAGGTATAACACCTGAAACAAGATTCTCACAAACTAAGTTAGATACGGTAAAGAATCTAACAAAGCAAGAATAAAGCAAAAAGAAAAATAAAAACAACTAAAAATCGCCCGTTGCTCCCCGGCAACGGCGCCAAAATTTGATGCGCATAACTTTCGCTGGCTCCAAGAATCACTCGCCTATGAATTGACCTTCTAGCCCTTTATGCTTCAAATGGGTGATTTCTCCATCTTTTCGTTCGTGCGACTCCAGAGTATCTATAAAACTCAAAACAAGCGTAAAATACATAATTTACAAGAAAAATAGCAAAGAAAGCATAAACTACTAGATAGTAAATTAGGTGTATTCTACACCTATCAATGAGGCATAAGGATGAAGTCCTAGAAATCTTTGTGAGGTGGAAAAGGCAATTGAGGCTCAAACTGGCGAAAGATCAAAGTACTACGTTCGACAATGGTGGAGAGTACAAGAGTGATCCGTTCTTGCAAGTATGTCGATGAGGGATAAAGAGGCACTTCACGCTTAAGAAGACACCGCAATGAATGGGGTAGTAGCAACGCATGAATCGATTTCTTTGTCGAGAAGGTACGATGTATGTTATCTAATGCTTGGATTAGGTAAAGCGTTTTGGGCCGAGCTGTTACATATGCGTGCTTCCTCATTAATAGGTTGCCATCAGCGCATTAGAAGGTAAAACTCCTATGGAGAAATGGTTTGGTAAACCAGCTTATGATTATGACTCAATTCATATCATTGGTTGTCCTGCGTGGTATCATGTTAGTGAAAACAAGCTTGATAGCCGTGCTTGGTAAAAGGAATCTTTGTGGGTATGAAAAGTGGAGTGAAAGGGTTCAAAATTTGGAATCCAGAGAAAAGAAGATAGTCATGAGTAGAGATGTCACATTTGATGAGATGTCTATGGTAAAGTCTTGGGGTTCTCGGTGGAGAATAGAAGCACCAATACTAATGAGCTTTTGCAAACAGTGGAGATTGATGCAACTCCACCAATTCCAGTTAAGTCTCAGACTGCTCGTAATACTTCAAGACATTGGGTCTTCAAGAGAGGTAACTACCGAAGTTCCAAATGATAGTGACACTATTGAGGAAGAGGAACAAGAGTCAAGAGAAGATACGTGGTTACGGTCATGGAGACCATAGCAACCAGCAAAATCGAGAAGATCAACCAGAAGCCTGGTTGGATGAATGATTACATTGCTTATGCATTACCAGTTGTTGAAGATGGTACTCCTACTTCCTATTTAGAAGCGAGATACGCAGCAAGGCAGAGTGTAAAGAATGGGAAGGAGCAATGCAGACGAGATGGAGTCTTCTTTACAAGAATGGCACATGGATTCTTATGAAACTTCCGAACGGTAAGAAGGCCATAGGTGCAAGTGGTATATGCTAAGAAAGAAGGATCTTCGGTGAATCAAGCACGCTACAAGGCAAGTTTAGTTGCAAAAGGTTATGCCCAAAGAGAAGGGATTGACTACAATGAGGTGTTCTCTCCGATGGTAAAACACTCATCAATCCGTATTTTGTTGGCCTTGGTAGCACAATTTGATTTAGACCTAGTTCAGCTTGATGTTAAGACAACATTCTTACATGGTGATCTAGAAGAGAAGATCTATATGACTCAGCCGAGTGGGTTCAAGGTTGCTGGAAAAGAAGATTGTGTATGTAAACTAAAGAGATCGTTGTACGGCCGGCTAGCCTCAAGACAATGGTACAAGCGATTTGACCAGCTTTATGATAGGCCAAACATACACAAGAAGTCACTATGACCATTGTGTATACTTCAAGAAGCTACGTGATGGGTCTTTCATATATTTGCTCTTGTATGTCGATGATATGTTGATTGCATCGAATAACAAGAAAGAGATTGATAACTTGAAGTGCATGTTGTCATCTCGAGTTTGAGATGAAAGATCTGGGAGAGGCTAAGAAGATTCTTGGTATGGAGATTCAACGTGACAGAGAAGGGTAAGGTTTGTTTGTTGTCTCGCATATTTGAAGAAAGTGTTACGAAGTTTGGTGTCTACGAAGGAACTAAATCCGTAAGTACTCCCCTTGCTGCTCATTTTAAGTTGAATGCGCGTATGTCTCCCACTACTAAAGAAGAACAAAAGTATATGTCCCAAGTCCCATATGCTGGAGGCGTTGGTAGCTTGATGTATACGATGGTATGTACAAGGCCAGACATTTCACATGCGGTTAGTATGGTCACCGTTATATGCATTGTCCCCGGTAAGGGACATTGGCATGTTGTGAAATGGATTTTAAGGTATCTTTTATGGTACATTGATGTTGGCTTGGAGTTTGTGAAGGATAGAAGAAACAATCAGTTATGTGTTGGGTATGTGGATTTCGACTATGCAAGGATTTGGACAAGAGACGTTCAACTATTGGGTATGTATTTACCATAGCAGAGCACCAAGCTTAGTTAGAGATCAATATTGCAGTCTATTGTGGCGCTTTCAACTACGGAGGCGGAGTATATGGCAGTGACAGAGGAATTTAAGGAGGCTATATGGTTACAAGGTTTGCTAGATGACTTAGAGTTGTGCAAGATCAATTGCCTCGTGCATTGTGATAGTCTAAGTGTAATTTATTTGGCTAAGAATCAAGTGCATCATGCTAGAACCAAACATATAGACGTACGGTTTCATTTTGTGAGAGAAATTCTTGAAGAAGAAGACATTCTACTTGTGAAGATCGATACCAAAGACAATCCGGTGATATGTTGACTAAAGTAGTATCTCGGGATCAAGTTTCGATATTGTTCAAATTGATCCACATCCTTCCGGTTTGGTGAAAGGCCCTTTTGGGGTAGAGGTTCTTAGAAACACCGTGGAGGTCTTCTAGCAAGACCATTTGAGAGAACTACGGTCGGGTTTGATTCCTATTGAGGATACGTAGGCAGCCCTGATGGTTCAATCGACGTTGGAAGATGGAGGTGATTTATCTATTGATCGTCTCATGCATGAATGCATGATCCGAGGTGGAGAATTGTTGGTAGGTCGGTCAAGGTCTAGATTAGGAAATCTAGTTGGTTAAAGAAACCAAGTACTTGTGTCCTAAGTATAGCTGACTTAAGAGGTTTGTCTCTTAGAGCTAAGTTAGGAAACCCTATACTTGTAGGAAAGTAATCCTTGTTAAGGAAGTGTCCAGTCTCTATTGATGTGTATAAATAGCCATAGAGAGAACTAGAGAAAACACACCGGAACTAGTAAGAGTTCTCTTCTTTGCTTAGGCTTTGTATATTCCAACCTATACTATGATATATAAAATTGCTTATTCCTTCCCGAGGATTCAACCTCGTTAAATACTTGTTCTTTTGTGTGTGTGATTGTGTTCTTGGTGATATTGAGATACCTCGTAGTAGTGCAAACCTAACGCTTCCGCAGGCTTTGGCGCAACAGTTACTCAGTTGATTGATGTTGCAAGGTACACCTTTGATCATTAAATCTCCTTTGGCAAGGTACACTTATCCTACTCATTGAAATACAAAAATTGAAAACCGGGGTACAATTATTGATGTTTAAGTTGAATTTAAGTGAGGATAACGATCTTATCAAATGCACCACGTGAAGAGAACATAGTATGTGGTCGACGAGATTTTAAGGAGGTTCAAATTTGGTTCCAAGAATGGTCTTTAAAATCATGCAAATTCAATTTATTTTGAGTTTTTGGTGGTTTTCTTGTCATGTAGCTAGTTGCAATTTGCAAGACAAGTCTAACATGTCGGCGGTGATTTCTGAGTGGTCTTTGTACATTATTCGCTTCATGGATTCACAGCCATATATATGCAAGGCAAAACTGTTTTGTGTTTGAAAGTCAAATACTCGTAAGACTAATTGCTAGCTAGCATTTAATTACAACACTACTCATTTCATATTACTCAACTTCTTTTCACAAACATGGAACACAGAAAACTCTTAATGATCATCATGTTTCTGAAATTCCTATTGTTTATGCAACTCTCTTGGCTAACATCATCAACATCAACTCGGTTACCACTGTCTAAGCATGGTTGCGATGCAAAATGTGGCAACATTTCCATTCCATACCCGTTTGGTATAGGTCCAAATGAGAATGGGTGTTCACTTACCGGACCTGAATTATTTCATTACAACATTACCTGTGATACCTCATATAACCCTCCGAAACCTTTCTTACGAGTCGGCAGAAACACAACTGCAGGTCCAGCTGCAAGATATCGTATGGTAGAAGTTTTAAGTATATCAGATTCCGAAGTTCGTATCAAAAACTGGCCAGCTACGAGTTGTTATCAATACGAAACTGGCGAGCTTACTTTAGATGAGGGTATAGGTTGGATGGCCTTCAATGGAGCTCCGTTTTCAGTTTCGTACACTCGGAACAGATTTTTTGGTCTTGGCTGTGACACACTAGCATATTTTTATGAGCCTGATTTTAACTTTAATTCATCTTGTATTAGTTTTTGTCAACGTAAAACAAATATTATAGATGGGTCTTGTTCTGGGAGTGGATGCTGTCAAACACCATTACCCAAAGGTGTAAGGAAGTTTCTTGTTTTAGCTAATTCGTTGAATACATCTGCGGATACTTTATCTTTTGCGCCTTGTAGCTATTCATTTATAGGCGAGTCTGAGAAGTATACATTCAGTGCTTCAGATTTGAATGGTACAAGTTTTCATAGTAAAGCAAAAGATATACCAGTTGTTCTTGATTGGGCGGTAGGGAACAAAACATGTGAAGAAGCGCAAAAGGATGCTTCTAGTTTTGCATGCCAAAAGAATAGTAAATGTAGCAATTCAGAGAAGGTCTCTGGATATCTTTGTACTTGCAACGAAGGTTTTGAAGGGAACCCTTATCTCAGCCCAGGATGTCAAGGTATGGAATGATGAACTGAACATCTCTACTTCTTTTGCTTTCAATATTTCAATGCGCTAACGTGTTTTCTTTATTTCTTTGAGAGGGAACCAATAGATATGAATGAGTGTGAGGATCCAAACAACAATCCTTGTGAAGGAATTTGCACAAATACCATTGGAAGCTACAATTGTTCTTGTCCTGAGGGCAGTTATGGTGATGGGAGGAAAGATGGAACTAAGTGCATTCGAAAAAAATAAAGAGTTTCCAGTTGTAAAAGTCACTATCGGTATGACATATAACTTTTTAATTAGCATATCCAAAATTTGCTTATTTTTACAAAATGATGATTAGACTGTGTATATTGGTCAATGGGTCTAATATATATAAATGATGTTTTTGATGCAGGAACTGGCTTAGGGTTCTTATTTATGATTGTTGCTAGTTCTTTGTTATACTTGAGCATAAGGAAAAGACAGTTGAAGAAACTCAAAGAGAAATTCTTTCAACAAAACGGCGGTTTGTTGTTAAAACAACAAATTTCATCTTATGAAGGTGGTGCAGAGGCAACAAAAATCTTTACTGCCAAAGAATTAGAAGTGGCAACTAAAAATTACAGCGATAAACAGATCATTGGTCGAGGAGGTTTTGGAACAGTTTATTTGGGAACTCTGTCGGATAAACGTGTAGTTGCCATTAAAAAGTCGAAAGTTGTTGATGAGAGCCAAATTGAACAGTTCATTAATGAGCTTGTTATTTTGGCTCAGGTTAACCATCGAAATGTGGTGAAGGTCTTGGGATGTTGCTTAGAGACTCCGGTTCCTTTGCTTGTTTACGAGTACATTCCTAACGGAACTCTTTTCCAACACATTCATAAAAAGGTGGAGGGAAAATCATCATCTTCACTTTCTTGGAGTAGTCGTTTGAGGATTGCAACCGAAAGTGCAGGAGCACTTGCATATTTGCATGCTGCGGCTTCGATACCCATCATTCATAGGGACATTAAGTCCGCTAACATACTTTTGGATGAAAATTACACTGCCAAAGTATCGGATTTTGGAGCATCAAGGTTAAATACACTAGGCGAAACCCAAATAGATACACTAGTTCAAGGAACAATTGGTTACTTAGATCCTGAATACTATCAAACTAGCCAGTTGACCGATAAAAGTGATGTTTATAGTTTTGGTGTGGTTCTTGTGGAACTCTTAACAGGAGAAAGACCTCTATCTCCAAGTCGATCCCAAGAACAGAGAAGTCTTGCTTCATTTTTCCTTTACGGGATGGAAAAAAATGATGTCTTTAAACTTATTGAACCTCGAGTAGCAAATGAAGGGAACCGGGAACAGGTCATAGCAGTTGCGGACCTTGCCAAGAGATGCCTTAACAAGAAGGGTGCAGAAAGACCTACGATGAAACAAATTTCCGCAGAGTTAGAAAGTTTGAGTAAGTTTCAGACTCATGAACCATCCAGGGATTATAATAATCAACAGAGCCATGAACAGAAGTCGGGTCTACTTGTGGATGAGCCAGCAGATCTCTATTCTATACCAGTAAGCTCTTACACCTCCAGTAATACTGATCAATACAGTACCGACAAAGATTCTTTCGTATAGGCGTACATCTGGCGATGAGTGTTTTTTATAATTTTACAAGTATTATGATCAGCTAGGTTTGGTTAGTAAACTTTATTTTTCTCTTTTTTCCTTTTTATCCTTCTGTATAAGAAGATTTTGCTATATATGTCAAGTGTTGCATGCCTACATTGGGTATTTGTTGATATCTGAAAGTGGAATTGAAGGAAAATGAGGTGAAAATTCCCTGATTAAGAGTTACGTCTTTCTTTGGTTTTCTTTCTTTTTTGGGTGAAGGTTTCACCATATCGTCCAGCTTATTAATTTGACTATCTGTTTGCAAATCTCTTTTTTTCGACTTTCGAGTCTTTGACTCAAGACTATAATCAAATGAAAAATAGCAATGTCAAAGCTTCAAGATTTTGCCATTTTCTTCTAAGAAGTCATTATTTTCGTACAGGGGAGATGCGTACTGGTGTTAGTTCAAGGTGCAGCAAATGGCGAAGTCATTATCTTCTAAGAACAGCCGAGGATTTTTTTTTTTTTATCTTCTATCATCGTTGACTTGGGATGATAATAGTTTTAAGTGAACAGTAATTATTAAGTTTCTAATTAGTAAACTAATAGTAAAAACGATAATTCAGAGAGACGCAAAACAATTGTCGTATATATTAAAGGGACCAATCCAAGATGTGAAATTTCTCCAATCAAATACTACTTATTTTGCATTTCTTGTTGTTGTAGCATTATTAGCACATATTCAATGATTCATTTATAACCATTCCAAGTAAAACGCATCGACATTTCGGAAAGGAGTTCCGTTTTTGTTGAAAAACTTGCATGCAAGTTGATTGTTTTTTGTTTTTTGATCGACATTTGCATGCAAGTTGCTTGAAAATATCGGCTATCTCCTCTTGATTAGTAACAAGAACTGAAAAATGGGGAATTCATACAATTATTATTGATGTTAATAGGTTGAATTTAAGTGATGATCGATAACGACCATCTTATATAGAAATGAGGTAGAGAAGTCTAATATATCGGTTGAGCTTTTGAATAGTCTTGCTCTTTACTCTTGTTCTCATTATATGTACAAGGCACAACTTCTCCCCGCGATAGTTTAATGTTTGACCAGCTAGGTGCTTTCCCTTTGTCAACGCTTTAGTTAGGGTTTTTGGACAAGCCATTTCAGTGCTTATAGGCTCAAAGGATAGGTGGTTTGCTGACTTTTCTTGATTTGAATATGATGCTAATTAAGTACTGCACATTTTAATTAATTAATCTTTTTTTTATTTTTTTGATCAAGTTGCCTCTCAAATCCTCTATTTAAATTTCTACTTCCGCAAGCATTGCATTCTCTTCCCCCTTCTATCTCACTAACTCTTCTCCAAAATTACTTTTATCAATCATTTGACAACCTCAAACGAGGAAATAAATTAAGTAGAATTGCATTATGTTTGTAGGTGTAAATAATCCACAAGGACAGGTGGAACGATCCTAAGCCATGGCGTGCAGGCAAGCGTGCACCTAGGGTACCGGATCGCCTCTCCGAACCTAGGCGTAAGAAAAGAGGAGCCGAAAGTCGACAAGAAAGGGGGAAAAGGCGGACGCGATGGGCATCGGACACCGGGGCCATAAATGCGCTGACAAAGCTGGTGAAGAGATAAGGAGGACTCGGTCAGGAAAGACTCGGCCAAGGATCCCGAGGGCGACATCGATCGCCTCCATCGAACGGGCGACATCGAGTGGCGGGAGAGCAGGAGCAGACATCACTCGGCTTGACACATCGGCCCGAACAAATAAGGACGGACGGCTAAGGCATCGACTGACTTCCCGAGAGGAACATCGAGGAAGATACACCAGGCCTAACATCGTAGCACTGGATGTATTATCACTTGTAACTATAAATAGAGACCATGTAGAGAGGTAAAGGGCAAGCAAGAAGGAAGAAAAGAGAGCGTACCAAAGGCATTGAGAGAGAGAAATCCGTCTTGTAACCTTGATTCGAGTAATAAGATCTTCTTTATACCCCCGTGGACGTAGGTAATCATGCCGAACCACGTACATCTCGTGTTCTATTGCCTTTCTTGTTCATCTTGTTTCTTTGTGTATGTGTTTAGTTATCTTTGGATGTAGAGGTAGGATTTTCTACATCTACATTCTGGCGCCGACTAAGGGGACGTATAACATCTCCGGATACCTTGAAATCGGACGCTAAAAGGGGAAACTCCGAGCTCCTAAGCCACCTTGTGTCTTGGTTGGCGCTAAAGGAGAAAACCCTTTCGCCTTTACCTCATTTTCTTTTAGTAACGTCTTGTTTTCTTTTAGCAACTTCTGTTGAACCGAGTAACGGTTAACTTCGTGTTCTTGCTTTGGCAGTAGCAACATCTTATCAAAATTGATGAAGTTAGCCTTGCGCTCTTATTAGTTACCTTCGTTTTGTTATCTTCGTGTCGACGGATATGAGGTCGTTTTTTGTGTTTTAAATCGGAAGTTTCCATTTTCAAGTTTTCCGCTTAAATAAAGTCGTTTTACGTGTCTGTTTGAAACGCCTCGAGAGTCATCGGATGACCCGAGAAGCTCCAATGAAAGCATCTTTGATGTGGGTAGAAGCTAAAAGGGGATCCCATCTCGATGATTATGACCTGCGGCTTCAAGCCCCGTTGCAAGAGAGATTCAACGGCTCCTATCGACGCTTAGTAAGGATAGTTGATGCTAAGCGAAAACTCTAACAAACGCAACGCGTAGGTTCTTTGGGACTGCCTCCTAGGCAGAGATGCTGTTGCATCCATCTCCATCTCGCACCTGTCTTTATTTTAGCAAGGAAAACGAAGCGTGATAATGGTGGAAACAGGGCTAGCTCAGAATCGTTGAGTCTAGGTCTTGGAAACCATGGCCTACGGATAATGGTGAACGACCTAAGTCTCACCATAATCCTACGCCGAAAGCCTCACAAAGATCGATGAAGAATTATAGAAACCTTGCGGTCATCAACGCGACGGTCGTTAAGGGTCGTCATTGCCACCCATCACCGCCGTGAAAGAAATCTTCCGATTCAACGCACGGATGATTAATGATTTCTCAACTGGGAATGTAAGGACAAATAATGATTAATGCTTAGGAAGAGTACCGAAAGCGATGTGTCAAGACGACTTTTCAAAATTTGTCCGTTTTCGGCAAAAACAATTTGATCACGAGATCGATGCGCTAGCATAAAGGGAATCGTACTATAAAGGATCTCTTCCACCTGCACCGAATCGGGTTGTACTCCATCCTTAACCTTTTCGAAAGCAAATTCAAGTAAGTCTGTCTACTTTGCCGACGTAGGAACGAACGTATAAAGCGAGCCGAGGAACGCGGACGATAGCGAGAGGCAATGGCAAGTACCTCTAGGACGAGCGGGATCCTGAGGAACCGAGTCGCCGGGATCCAGCGGGCAAGAGGGACTTACGGACTCTCAGCACGGAGATCGTCGACCTAACGACCGGGGCGAGACTCAGGCGCCGACCAAAGGCATGACCACGGTCGATGAAGAAATCGATCTGGGCCGAGATGACGATTTCCCACCAGAGAGATTGAGGATTAACCCAAGTCAGATGGGGCCAAGGAACGAAGGCAGCATGGAAGACGGGAGAACTGCATCGGATACCGAAGAAGAGGAGGAAGTCCAGACGATACACGAGGAACGAAGGAGAGAAAGACAACCTACAGAGCACCAAAGAGATTTGGAACGTGAGGCCGAGAGACTCAGGCGAGTCCACTTGGCAGGAGGGAACCCTGATCGAGATGTCCCCCCAGTAACGACTAACCGCCTCCCAGCTTCGGCTATTCCCCCAGTAGCGGTCGATCACCCAACGGACCCGATCGTCCCCCCCATCGCTCCCACCACAAGGCCCCCGACCGCACCCCCTAACGCAACGGGACACCAAGTGAACGGTCACTCAAGTCACGAGAGTACCGACCCGATGTTACTCGCCATACTGGCCAGCCAAAGAAGACAAGAGGACCTGATGAGAGAATTGCAGAGGAGAAACCTGGCGCTGGAATACGAGAATCACCGGCTCCGAAATCGGAGGACGGGATCGAGGGGATCATCAAGCCGAGGCGCCTCCAGCAACCACACTCCGCCAAGGGACGATCCACCCCCCTCACCAAGCCGAGGACGAGTACCCGATCCTAATCGATCGAGAGGAGGATATGGGCCGACCGGGGATTCTTCGGCCGACGAAGAAGCAACCAACGAGAGTACGGACGCATCTACCAAGCAAAAGATCGAACGACTCGAGCGGATAATAAAGAAACTCACTGGAGACAACGAGGATGACAAGTTGGCAGAAGTAATTAATGAAGCTCGAAGACACCGTTTACCAGGGAGCCGACCGAACGCCATTCCCACCAAAGTGCACGTTGCGATCTTCCCATCTAGGTTCGACGCACGACAAAGCGATGCGGAGAACACATCAAGATGTACGGCATGTCCCTACTACAATGGAAGAATCACGATGTGGTCATGTGCAAATTCTTCCCTGCTAGTCTAGAAGGAGAAGCGAAGAGTTGGTTCTACACCCTGCCCGATGAATCTGTTGGGAGCTACGCGGTTTTGGTAGAAACCTTTCTTGAAACATACATGCATAACAGCATAGCTCGGCCCAGAGTCGACAAGTTATTTACCTTGGCACGGAGGCTGAGGGAACCGCTGCGTTCCTTAACGGACAGATGGAGAAAGTTATGCACGGATATAGGGAAGGCACCGGTCGACCAACAGATATTCGGCTTCGAGAACTCACTAAGAAAATCGGACCCCATCTGGGTGGCGATGTACACAGAAAAGCCTAAGACGCTAAGGGAGATCCGGAAGATGCAGGAACACTATATCGCTCTGGAGGAGATCCAAGAAGGAGCGCGAGATAGGGGAATACAAGAGGCGAGCACCACAGAAGAGGCTGCCCCGAGAGAAGCCACAACACGGTCCGAGAAACGGCCCAGTGCCCAACCCCAGGAAGAAAGCAAGAAAGTCTGGGCCGAGAGGGGAAAGAAGCCTCGCCACGAACCAAGATCATACACCCCGCTCAATGCGCCCTTGGAAGAAGTGTTCAAGGAAGTGGAAAAGAGGAATGACATCCGTTACCCCAAGACTCGGGGAATCCAATTCGGCGGGACGAGGAACCACCCGGAGTTCTGCCATTATCATCAGTTCCGCGGCCACTCAACCAATGATTGCAGAGAAGTGAAGGATATCGTCCAGCACCTGATCCGCGATGGGTATCTACGGCATTTCGTCAAAACACCATCGACACCTACCCGGCCTCCAGGTCCCAGCACACCAAATAAGAATCAATCGCGGCGCTCAGTTCACTTGTAACACCATATCACACTCAGCGACACAAGGATACGATTTGGGGACCGGTATCACCTCGAGAATACACAAGAGGGACAGATCGGGCAAAGAAATCTTTAGCGTGGCCAAGACCCTCCCTATGGAGCCGTGGATGATGCAACCGATTACGTTTTCGGCGAAAGATGTCCCACTTTGAATCGGACAAGCACATGGAGATCCCTTAGTAATAACCCTGATGATCGAGGAATGGGGCGTCCGCAGAATATTAATGGACAGTGGAAGTTCAGTCGAAGTATTGTTCTATGACACTTTCAAGAGGATGGAGTTGTCCGATGACATCCTGATCCCATCGACTTATCGAATTTATGGCTTCAACGGTATGGGGAAGGGTTCCTTGACACGTTGACCACCTTTGCGTAGTCGATGTCGCCTCACCCTACGAGGCGATCCCAGGACGACCTTGGGTCGCAGGGGATCAAGGGAGTCGCCTCGGCCTATCATCGAAACTGCGCTTCCTTCTTATCGTGGAGTAGTAGAAGTGCTAGGCGACCCCCAAGCGGCAAGACAATGTGTGCGATAGACATCCAATGAGAACGAGGAAAGACGGTCGAGGAAACGCCAAGAAAGAAGAAGTCTAAGGAAATGGAAGCGGGAGAGGAACCGGAAAAGATGATGTCACAAGCAATCGCCACCTACGAAAGCGGGGCGACACGAGAGGTCTTATAGCAATCACGGGAGCCGGCAACCGTCGGCAAGCCCAAGCAAAACTTTTCGGCCCTAGAACCAACTCGCAAGTCAATTTGGGCACCGAGGAGGAGCCGAGATTAGTGAGGATAGGGTCACGCTGACGAATGAGCAATCCTAAGAAGTGATAGCCCTCTGAAGGAGCACATGGATGTGTTCGCCGCAGATGCACGACATGGAAGGCATCGACCGGAAGTTTGCTCGCACCATCGAGGATCGACCCCAAGTTCGGGCGATCGGTAGACGTAAGATGAGGAGAATCGCGCCCGAGCTACAACCAAACGGTAGAGAGGCGAGTTGAAAATCAGCGTACGCCGCGGGAATCATCCGGAAGGCCCAATATCCGCAGTGGATATCTAATATGGTGATAGTCCCCAAGAGGAATGGGGGCGTCCGAATTTGCGTCGATTACAGCGACCTGAATAAGGCATGCCCAAAGGACAGCTTCCCTCTCCCCAGCATCGACCAACTGGTGGAATCCATTGTCGGGTACAAGGCGATAACACTCATGGACGGGTACTCGGGATACAACCAAATCCCCCTGGCCCCCGAAGACCAGGAGCATACATCCTTTTTCACGCCAAGTGGACTCGTGTTGTTACACCAAAATGCCATTCGACCGAGAAATGCGGGCGCCACATATCAGAGGCTAGTGGAGGACATGTTTGAAGACAAGATACACGACACCATCGAAGTATATGTGGACGATATGCTAGTCAAGAGTAAGGTAGCCGATACACACATCGACGACCTCGAAACATCTTCCGACCATGAGAAGGTACAAGATGAGGGCAAATCCATCCAAGTGCACCTTCGGGGTCACCTCGAGCAAATTCCTAGGATACATAATCACGGATAAAGGGATCGAAGCGGACCCGAGATAAAATCAAAGCGATATGAGAGATGCCTTCGCACATGTTGCTTAAGGACGTGCAACGGGTACGAACGGAAACTTGGCGGCTCTAGGACGATTCATCTCTCGATCGTCGACAAGTGCAAGAATTTCTTCGAACGTTAAGAAAGGGAGAGAAGTTCGGATGGACCGAGGAGTGTGAGGAAGCATTCCAGAGAATCAAGCAGCACCTGGCGAGCCTACCGGTGCTACAAAGACCCGAGCCCGAGGACATATTAACACTGTACCTCGGGGCAACCAGTCATGCCATCAGCGCCGTGTTGGTCAAGAACGAGGGGGCAGAAGAAAAACCGGTATATTTCATAAGCAAGACCATGAATCCTATAAAAGAACTACACCGAGAATCGAGCAGCTCATACTAGCGTTAGTATTTGCAACACAAAAGCTTCGGACGTATTTCCAAGCCCACAAGATTCGGGTGCTTACCAAGTCCTCCATAGAGTCAAGTGCTCGATAACGCAGCCTAGGTCGGGACGGATCTCAAAGTGGAGCGCAAAAAAAGCGATTCGATGTCTTTTACGAGATGAGGACAAGCAGTGAAAGCACGGCAGCGATTCTTGGATTTTCTTGGCAGACTTCCCCCCTCAGTGATGAGGACGAAGTAGAAGACATCCCCGGAATGGAAGAAGAACGAGACGATTCACCCGACTTACTCGAGACGTGCAGCCCGACGCGATGGGAGGTTTTCGTCGATGGGTCATCCAATAAAGACGGATCGGGTTTAGGACTGGTCTTCACGACACCAAAGGGTAAGAAAATGGTCCACTCCTTTAGGCTTGAGTTTAAGGCAACCAACAATGTCACAGAATACGAAGCAGTAATACATGCCTTACGTCTCATAGTGGAGATGGGCATCCAGGAGGTACGACTCACGAGCGACTCTCAGCTAGTTGTCCGACAGATCAACGGGCGTCGCCATACATGACCCCTTGTTACGTAAATACGGGAACTCGCCCAATT
Source organism: Papaver armeniacum (assembly GCA_023531295.1). Lineage (NCBI taxonomy): Eukaryota > Viridiplantae > Streptophyta > Magnoliopsida > Ranunculales > Papaveraceae > Papaver > Papaver armeniacum. Next base: position 44,830 of record JAJJWW010003313.1, on the reverse strand, counting down.
CTACATCGGGCAAATACCGAGCATTAAATTCCGACATCTGCAGAAAAGACAATCGGCACTCGGATGCCCTGGCTTACGTTGCTTCCATGTTGACAGACTCAAGCATTGAAGGCATCAGAGTCATGAGGGTCTTAATGCCATCAGTACCCGAGATCGAGAACGCCGACGCACAAATTGCAGCTGTCACTACCGACCAATATCAGGCCGACGATTGGAGGAAGCCGATTCATGAATATCTCGAAACAGGAAAATTGCCCAAAGGGCGACTCCGAGGTCAACAAGATCAAAAGCAAAGCAGCCACAGCGTATTTAAATTCGAGACGGAATCCTCTACAGAAATCGTACCTAGGACCCTTGTTGAGGTGCCTAAGTAAAGAGGAGGGGCATACAATCCTTAACGAGCCGCACTATGGGGCAATGGAAACCATAGCTCGGGCCGTAGCCTAGCGGCACGAGCAAAAACCATGGGATATTTACGGCCATACATGAATGAGGACGCAAAACATATGGCCACGGTTGCACGAGTGCCGGGAATTCGGGAAAAGACACACGCGCCAGCTGTGACATTGAACTCCGTCATCAGTCCTTGGCCCTTTGCCAAGTGGGGAATCGACATCGTAGGACCTCTACACGTCGGGTCAGGGCAGAGGAAGTACTTAATTGTAGCCACTGACTACTTCACCAAGTGGGTTGAGGCCGCCCCGCTAAGGCACATACGGGATAAGGATGTTTTCCGGTTCATCTGGGAACACATCATATGCCGCTTCGGGGTTCCGGCGGCAATTGTCTCCGACAACGGCAAACAATTGCAGGGCAAAAACATAGACCTGCTATTCAACACTTACAACATCCGAAAAAGTAAGTCCACGCCACTATACCCCCAAAGCAATGGGCAGGCCGAGATCACAAACAAGACTATCGCCGATAACATGAAGAAGAAACTCGACGGGGAATATGGGGAATGGTGTGAAGAGCTTTACAACGTCCTATGGGCATATAGGACAACTCGCAGGGAAGCAACCGGATTGTCGCCCTTCATGTTAACATATGGGACTGAAGCCATCCTGCCAACAGAGGCGATGATTCCGACCACAAGGACCGAGGCATGGAGGCGAAACATCTCGGCGGATCTGATCTTGGCTAAACTTGACGATCTAGAAGAAACGAGGGAGATGGCCCTGCAAAAGATGGAAAATTACCAGCGGAGAATCCAACGAGAATACAACAAACGGGTCCGACCAAGGGAGTTCCTACCAGGGCAGCTGGTACTAAAACACTTACCTAGCTATGAACGTGACAAGAAAGGCGGCAAACTTGCACCAATATGGGGAGGACCTTACACAATAGTTGAGAAAGTCGGAGAAGGGGCATACAAGATACTGAGACCGGACGGGAAACCCGAGCCACGACCATGGAACGCAACACGACTAAAGCTCTACCATCCATGAACTCAGGTAAGTTATCTTGTCACCTATTTCCGTGAAAAGCCGCGTGGGGTTGGAAATATGACAAGTGCGTCTGAATGGTCGTTTCGAACCCGGGGCGATGGCATTGTGCAAGTGCCGGGGCGACTTACACTAACGCGGACTATTCGAACTCGGGGCGATGGCATTGTGCAAGTGCTTGCGAGGTAGTTCAGGCCCTGGTGGTTGGAAACCAGCGGCCGATTGTCGAGGCACGAGTACTCGACAATCGAAAGCAACAACATTGCTCTCCTCGCAAGTGGCCGAATCACTTGCCCAAGAAGATTAATCGATAACTTCTTGGGATGTCGATCCCATAGAAATTAGGCGAGACCAAATCCCCTTCCACCAGATCTCAAAAGACGGTGATGAGATGCCTCAGTCAGGACATGGCATCGGGCCCGATGACCCTCCTTGTTGAGTGCGTTCGACAGAAACGGCATTTGTGACTAACTTATCTGTTCATACAGGCATACATAACGAGACCACGACAGAAAGCCACATAAGGGCAACTCAGCATAATTAAGAATAATAACGTCAGTAGTATCATAGCATCAGCAGCAAGAAAAGCAAACAAACCGGCGACGTAGCACCCCATAGCAAGTTATGCAAGAAATTAAAAAGGTGTTCAAACGGATTACAACCCGGGGAAAAGGGGCAAGATAGCGGCGCAGCGCTACAAAAAACATAATCACTCTTTGGAGGAAATAGGACCCTAATGTCTTCTTGGCGGCAACATCGGCTCGTTTCTTATCAAGCACCGCTTTCACACCAGCCCTAACCTTCGAGACAAGCTCGTCATTGAACTTTATCTTCTCGGCAAAGAAGGTCTTCGGCTAGTCTGCGCCGATGCCGCTTTGCAAAGGCCACACTGATCGAGCAATTGAGCCTCCTCCCTTTCGGACGGATGTTTTCCTCCTCCAACGATGCCGTCTTCTTCCGCTCTAACTGCAAAGGCAACAAGAATGGTCACCACACAATAGCAACGAAAAAGAAACCAAACATGGAAAGCACAACATAAAGCACACCACCTTCTAACAAAGGGGCAATTATTCTAATAGACTCCTCGGACTCAGATAGGCTGCACTCGAGAGATGACATCTTCGAAGAAAGCTCAAGGAATCGCTGTTCGTTAAACTCGTTAGAAGGGCAATACTTCTTGTGATCACTCCACTCCTCCCTCTGTCGAGAGTGGGCGGCCTGCAAACCCGACAATTGGGCACGCACCCAATCTAACTCCTCAGAAACCTTTCCAAACTCCTTGAGCTTCTCAAGGGCCTCTCGATTACGCTTCTCAGTAGCGTCCCTCTCCCCCAAGATCCGAAGGCGATCTGCATGCAGATCTCGGACCTGAAGTCTTAGCCGACCACATTGAACTTCTAAGTTGTCTGCTAATAACGTTTTATCACCTGCTATACCTTGGAAGTGAGCTAGGCTCGCCCTCAGATTATCAATTTCCTCGGGGATATACTCAAAAGTTTCATAGCGATGGAGCTTGGACTGAAGATCTTCGATATCGGTTTCTAAGCGATCAATCTTAGCATCCTTATTAACTATTCTCTCACTGTAAGTTCGAAACATGGTCCCGTTCTATGTTAACTTCCCTTTTTAACAAACGGCACCTCGTGGCAGCATCGGCCTCCGCACTAGAAAATTCGGCTAGGCAGGGAGTACTGAGCTTAGGATATTGGCACTACAAGATCAACCATAACCAGTAGGGAGTAAAGCGATTACCTTGGGCCTCGGCCAGCTCCTTCTCCAACCCCCGAGTTCGCTCCCGTTCTTGCTGCAACAAAAGACGAAGACTCTCCCTCTCGGCGGCCTCTCGGCGCCGGATGGCGGCATTCAACAGCGAGCGATTGGTCTCCTAACGAACAACACCAACGCGGTCAGCACTTAACAAGAACATAAGAAGCAACACTCAAACAACTCTACTCACCAGCAGATCACAAGTACCCTCCAGACCGGCCTCATACAACGAGACAGCACTGATCTTTTCCTCATCAGACAAAGAGGCAAAATCGGGAGAAATAAGTGCACCGAGTGAGTTGCACATAGGACCCGAGATGGTGAAAGAGGTACTGCTGCCTGAAGTCGGGACCACGGAAGGAATAGTCTTCGGCGACTGATCCTTGACAGCAGCACCTTCCTCATCACGGCCCCCCACAAGGTTCCCACCACCACCCGATTTCTCCACTTGTCCCGACTTCTCCTCATTGCCAAGGGTTTCATCCTCATCGCCGAAAAGCTCCTCATCATCATCACCCTCAGAGACAACATATACAACGCCATCGGCAAGAACAACCCCTCGTCAACTACTTCCCGGGCCACAATCTTTTCTCGGGCAAAGCACACCCTCCTTGGGTTCCTTACCCGTCCCTTGGACTTATCACCTACAAGGGTAGATGAAACATCAAAAGGCTTACGAGGTGACTTCCTCGGAAAAGTGACAAGGGTAGACGGTCATCGGGATCCTCACCATCCTTTGCCGAGACAGTAGGAGTCTTGTCAACCCTCAGCTTCTGCGCATGAGCCGACGTCAGAACCATGCAAGGCAACAAATAGGGGCACGTACATGTACGTCAAATAAAAAATGATAAATATATTTGTTACCTTCCCTGTCTCCTCCGCGGCTCCTGCAATCCTATCTCTCTTCCGATGAACGAGAACCTCAGAAGGAGTACCCTGGGACTTGGTCTGAAAAACACCAAGACAAAATATCACCCCACAAATCTCCCGAGCCGATCAACCAAACCAGAAAAACAGAAAAGTATACTTACCCGATCGACATTGATTACCCAGAAAGGATAAAACTCGGCCGGAGGAGGGAACTTGCCGCTCAAGAGAGGACCGGAAATAACCAGTGGAACTCGATCCCAAGCCGAGTCATTAGTATGACGGGCATGCTTGTTGGAGCTCTTCCCCTCAGGATCCTCATCTAAAAGAAGCCTCCCAACACCGTCAGGAAGAGTTTTATGGCGATGAGGACTAGCAGCAAACCCAGCGAGATCGCCATTAGTAGTGGTCCCGCTCCGATAATTGTCGGCGAAGCTGGTAGGAGTATAGTCACTCGCCTGGGAAGGATCGTAGGTGGACCAAGCAGTAGGAGAACACTCGCCCCGGCTGCGCCTCTCCCACTCGGACAAGATGCGGAAGGTATTGCCATTCCACTGAGCCAAAGCGCGGCATGGACGAATCTTGGAGAGAGCCTCGTACCAAAATGGACGACTAGGATCGTACAGTGGGAAACGCAGTCCGAGCTCCAGGGCCCTCAGTAACAATGGTCGCCTCGGCCGAATGGGGGAACCTCAGAACATCATCTTTCCTCAAAACACCCTTCTGGCCTGACAAGAGCTTGACGTCATATCCATGAAGATCGAATTCGCCCTTCAACTGCTGAACGTACTGTTCATCCGACAGATCCTTAGGAGCCCTCTTGTCAGACCTACAAGAAAACGAAGACGAGTTATCAGGAAAGATAGAATCAAGAGCGCGGTAATCATACTTGGAAGGACTCTCTACGACGAACAAGGAATCAAGCGGTACACCATCTTCATCGGAAAACACATAACTCACACACCTTCTCTCTGTCATGTGAGGAGTTGAAGAAGACATGAAAGCTAAGGAGGAAAACGGCAGGAGAAACAAAACGTGACCGGAACCGGAGATTGCAGCGGCAGCGGAGACGGAGAAGACGACGGATAGTGGAAAAGAGGGGGATGAAATCTGCTAAGGGAACAGCTGACAGCAACAGAGGAAGATGAAGAACGAAGTTGCAGAGAGGATAGAGAGAGAATGGAGTTGCAGGAAAGGAAATATGGGGGAAACGAGGTTTAGACGTCGAACTTATAAACCCCCCCCATGGTAACCGGCAGAGGAGGTGAACCGGTTGAGTAACAGAAGCGAGTGTGGGGAACAAAGATGCGTGAAAACCTAAGCATGACCGAGGACGTGGGAAGACGAGGCGGTTATTCTTCCCCACGTGTTGACTACACGAGTGGAAGAAGGGGCATAAATGTAGGTGTAAATAATCCACAAGGACAGGTGGAACGATCCTAAGCCATGGCGTACCAGAGCAAGCGTGCACCTAGGGTACCGGATCGCCTCTCCGAACCTAGGCGTAAGAAAAGAGGAGCCGAAAGTCGACAAGAAAGGGGGAAAAGCTGTGACGCGATGGGCATCGGACACTGGGGCCATAAATGCGCTGACAAAGCTGGTGAAGAGATAAGGTGGACTCGGTCAGGAAAGACTCGGCCAAGGATCCCGAGGGCGACATCGATCGCCTCCATCGAACGGCGACATCGAGTGGCGGGAGAGCAGGGAGCAGACATCACTCGGCTTGACACATCGGCCCGAACAAATAAGGACGGACGGCTAAGGCATCGACCGACTTCCCGAGAGGAACATCGAGGAAGATACACCCAGTGCCTAACATCGTAGCACTTTGGATGTATTATCACTTGTAACTATAAATAGAGACCATGTAGAGAGGTAAAGGGCAAGCAAGAAGTGAGAAAAGAGAGCGTACCAAAGGCATTGAGAGAGAGAAATCCGTCTTGTAACCTTGATTCGAGTAATAAGATCTTCTTTATACCCCCGTGGACGTAGGTAATCATGCCGAACCACGTACATCTCGTGTTCTATTGCCTTTCTTGTTCATCTTGTTTCTTTGTGTATGTGTTTAGTTATCTTTGGATGTAGAGGTAGGATTTTCTACATCTACAATGTTTCTGCAAGTCTTGTGTTTATATGGTGTTCGGTTTAACCATCGCATCATCCTCTTCAGCACCTTCATTTTTCAGGGCGAAAGCGGGTTGTGATGAAAAATGTGGTAACATTTCAATTCCCTACCCGTTTGGGATAATAACACCGTGAAGGGTATTGGTGCTCCATTGATGGTGCTTGGGATTGGTTACCAACTTTCCGCAACACTTCATTTCAACCTCCCAAGCTTTTTCTAGGTACGGGTTCGATTGAAATCACGTATATATCAAACCGAACTTCGCATTAAAACCATCCAAGCAATCATATGCTACGATAAATTTGGCAACGTGACACTCGACAAATCTGTCGCACAGTCCAACATCAGTGTGTCTAGATTTACATTCTCTTACACCAAAAACGTGTTCTTTGCGATTGGGTGTAAGACGTATGCATCTATTTATGGACCTCGACTTACAAGGTTACTCAAGCTCGTGTTCTTGAGATTGTAAACGGAAAGTGTGATGGATGGGTCTTGCTTTGGCCAAGGGTGTTGCCAGAGTACCATCCCCAAGGGGTTAAATAGGTATGAAATTGGTATATTAAATTCCACATCGAAGGACATTTCTGCAATTGCATCTTTTAATCCTTGTAGTTATGGTTTCATAGGCCGAGAAAAATCGCTATACGTTCAACGCATCAGATATTCTGGATGGAAGTAATTTCATAAGCAAAGGAAAAGACATACCTATGGTGCTTGATTGGGCCATTGGGAATATGACTTGTGAAGAAGCACAAGAAGATTTGACCAGTTTTGCATGTCAAGAAAATAGTTATTGCATTAATTCTGACAACAATCCAGGATATCGTTGTACTTGCAACAATGGATATGCGGGGAACCCTTATCTCAGTCCTGGATGCCAAGGTATGTAAGTAATAACTTCCTGCATCAGAAGTATACATTTACTCCTTACTCCTTAGGTTGAACTTAAACAAGCCCTGGCTAGTGAATATATATTTTTCGAAAATGTTTGAGGAACCGTGGAAAGTGAACCACGCAAAAACAATGCTCTCACAGACAGCCTAAAAACGGGACCCCCTGTTTTTCTTTTTGGGGTGGGGTCCACATGTTCTGTGTCTTACGTGGTTTATTTTCCACGGTCTGTACATAACTACTCATATTTTTTTTTAAAGCAAATATATATGACAACAACGGTACATTTCTAAGATATAAAAAATTACTCTCTCCGTCCTTTATTAGATGACCTAGTTCAAGTTTGCATAATTCTTAAAGAAAGGAGGAGAGAATAGCATTTTGTACAATTATACTCTTATGGATAATACCTAGTAAAAATTAGAGACGATTTTTATCTCTCAAATTATACCATGGATATCCGTAAACTTTATACTATCCACTATCAAATTATATATATTTTTTATATTAACAATAATCAATTAAAAAAATAGTTTTAGAAATAACCTCTTACTTTAATTTAGTGACGGAGGGAGTACAATATATTTTCCTCCTAAGTTGATACTCTCTTCCATTATATTTGCTCCCAAGCTGACACACTTCCATTATATTTGAAATGTACATAAACAGTGTGTGAGGCTCAAAGTCCTTGTGTAGGAATATGCACAAACACAATGGGAAGTTACAATTGTTCTTGTCCAAAAGGTAGTCTTGGTGATGGGAGAAAAGGCGGGAGTGGTTGCTTTCACAATAATCAAAAGTTCCCAGTGCTAAAGATCTCACTCGGTAAAACCTAATTCTTGGTTGCACCTTAATTTAGTTTATGATGCATTACGCCATATGTTTTAGTTAGCTGGCATTAAAATGAACCAATGTTGATGCAGGTATTGCTTTAGGATTTTTCTTTTTTATGACAGGCAGTTCTTGGTTATACTTCAGTATGAAGAAGAAAAACCAAATCCTCCTCAAGGCCAAATTCTTTCAAAAGAATGGAGGTTTACTTTTAAAGCAACAACTATCATCACAAGAAAGCAGCGGAGAGTCCTCCACAAAGATCTTTACGGCAAAAGAGCTAAAACTAGCGACTAAAAATTATGATGAAAAATTGATCCTTGGGCGTGGAGGTCATGGTATAGTTTACAAAGGAACTTTGTCTAATAATCGCACAGTGGCCATTAAGAAATCAAAAATAGCTGATGAGAGTCAAATGGAAGAATTCATTAATGAGCTTGTCATCCTAACTCAGCTTAACCATCGAAATGTTGTGAAGATATTGGGATGTTGTTTAGAGACTGAGGTACCATTACTTGTTTATGAATATGTTTCTAATGGCACCCTCTCACAGCATATCCATACAAGCAAGGATGGCATGTCGTCATCCATTTCTTGGGAAAGTCGGTTGAGGATTGCTGCCGAAACTGCAGGTGCAGTTGCATATTTACACTCTTCAGCTTCTATCCCGATTATTCATAGAGACATCAAATCTGCAAATGTATTATTGGATGAAAACTACACTGCAAAAGTTGCTGATTTCGGAGCATCAAGGTTAAATCTGTTGGATCTAGACGAAATTGACACACTCGTTCAAGGAACCTTAGGATATTTGGATCCAGAATACTATCATTCTGGCCAGTTGACGGGTAAAAGTGATGTTTATAGTTTTGGTGTAGTCCTTGTAGAAATCTTAACAGGAGAAAAACCTATTTCTTTGGAGAGATCCAAAGAGCAACATAATATTGCATCATATATTGTTTCGTTGACGGAAGAAAATGATGTGCTCCATGTTCTTGAGACTCGGGTGGCGGCTGAAGGGAACATAGGGCAAGTCCTTGCAGTTGCAAAACTTGCAAAGAGCTGCCTCAGCTTAAAGAGTGAAAATAGGCCTACAATGAAAGAAGTTTCTATGAAGCTAGAAAGTTTGAGAAAATTGTCATCATCACCACGTCCATCAATGTGGGATCACTCTCGTATACACAATGAAGAACAAAAAGTCTTAGTATCTGGGCCAGAAGATTTATATACAGTACCAATAAGCTACTCCTCAATCGGCGATTCAGACCAGTTTAGTACAGAGAGAGATATGAACAATGAAGATGTCATTTTATCCACGCTGATCATATAATTTACTTGTACTCCCATGTGGTTATAGTGGAAATTGCCGAATTTGGCATTTTCAGTAGGAAACGAGCCAGATTGCTAGGCCCAAAGAGAATATTATGAAAAAAAATTCGATGTAATTTTTTTTTGATGTTAATGGCATAAGTAGTTAAGTACCTTGTATCGTGCACTGCAAGAAAATCTATCTATTGCTACACCATATATTTCCACACCTTCAATATAGGTGGTGCAAAAACAAATTTATAGACTATAGTCATAATACTTTTTCAATTGTACTGACTAAAAGCTATAATTTATCACAGAAATGAAATTTTTGCCACACAACTGTAGCAACAATATGAAAATAGTGTGGCAAAAAAGTATAATCTCTTACTGTAGAAATAAAGATTGGGTGCAACAATAGACTTCTTGTTATATAGGTTATCACGACACTAACAGGGGTTTATGCTATGACCATTGTGCTGCAATATATTAAATTTCTTGTAGTGGTGGATGTTTAAAAGTGCCGAACATATTTAAGCAAATATTTTCAAGAATAATGATCATCAAATGTTCCACTATGACAGTGTTGATGGTAGTTTTTAGCTTAGGGTTAAAATCGTAAAACCTTAGTCGTGCAATGACGCTACGTAACTTGAGTAATAATGTCTCCACCAAGCGCATTTATTGAACCCTTTAATTTGATTTTGAGAAAATTACCAGTGGTACCTTTTTTTTTTGCTAATTAGGGTTTCGGTGGTCAAACCCTAATTCACACGCCACACGTGCCAATGGCAAACCGTGCCAGCCACACCTACCGCGTCAAGGCATGCCAACCATGCTAGCCGCACCCTTATTCCAATGGCAAACCATGCCAGCCACACCCACCGCGCCAAGGCATGCCAACCATGCTAGCCGCACCCCATGTGCCAATGGCAAGTCGTGCCCACCTACATCTCCATGCTAGAGCATACCAAACATGCTTACTGGTCCCAACACGCCATGCACAACGCTAGCTGCCAAAACAAAGGCCTGCAACAATCAACGACCATCTTTCAATCACAGGAGCAAATCCTAGCCGTCCAAGGTTACTAGACAACACATGGTAACCTTTGACCCAAAAACCTAGCTTGGTCACGCCAAACCCTTGGTCCCACATGCCAAGCCAAACCGCACATTGCCTTGGCCCTAGCCATGCTAGCCGCACCATGCGCCCATGGCATGCCAAGCCCTTGGCCCCGCCATACCAAGCCAAACCATTCACGCCAAACCCTTGGCCCACATGCCAAGCCAAACCACACCTTGCCTTGGCCCTAGCCATGCTAGCCGCGCCATGTGCCAACGACATGCCAAACCCTTGGCCCTAGCCATGCTAGCCGCACCATGTGCCAACGGCATGCCAAACCCTTGGCCCCACCATGCCAAGCCAAACCGCACCTTGCCTTGGCCCTAGCCATGCTAGCCGCACCATGTGCCAACGGCATGCCAAACCCTTGGCCCCACCATGCCAAGCCAAACCGCACATTGCCTTGGCCCTAGCCATGCTAGCCGCACCATGTGCCAACGTCATGCCAAACCCTTGGCCCCACCATGCCAAGCCAAACCGCACCTTTCCTTGGCCCTAGCCGTGCTAGCCGCACCATGTGCCAACGGCATGCCAAACCCTCGGCCCCACCATGCCAAGCCAAATCGCACCTTGCCTTGGGCCTAGCCATGCTAGCCGCGCCATGTGCCAACGGCATGCCAAACCCTTGGCCCCGCCATGCCAAGCCAAACCACACCTTGCCTTGGCCCTAGCCATACTAGCCGCACCATGTGCCAACGGCATGCTAAGCCCTTGGCCCAACATGCCAAACGCACCTAGCCACGCCACCATGCTGGCCTTCCCTACGCGGCTACCAAAACGAAGGCGTGTGACAATCAACAGTCCCCCTTCAATCCTATTAGCAAATCCTAGCCATCCAAGGTTACCAGACAACGCATGGTAACCTTTGGCCCGAAAACCTAAGTTTGGCCACGCCAAATCATACCATGCCAATCTAGCCGTGCCACCATGCTGGCCTTCCTTACGCGACTACCAAAACGAAGTCGTGCGACAATCAACGGCCCCCCTTCAATCCCAGAAAGAAATCCTAGCCATCCAAGGTTACCAGACAACGCATGGTAACCTTTGGCCCGAAAACCTAAGTTTGGCCACTCCAAACCATACCATGCCAACCTAGCCGCGCCACCATGCTGGCTTTCCCTACGCGGCTACCAAAACGAAGGCGTGCGACAATCAACGATCCCCTTTCAATCCCAGGACCAAATCCTAGCCATCCAAGGTTACCAGACAACGCATGGTAACCTTTGGCCCGAAAACCTAAGTTTGGCCACGCGAAACCATGCCATGCCAACGGCATGCCAACCTAGCCGCGCTACGCTGGCCTTCCCTTTGCGGCCACCAAAAAACGAAAGAGATCCACCCAAGACGCAAGCCAGTTTGTTTCGAGGTCATAATATGTATACGCGAAAAAAAAAATGGGGACTGACGTGCCATGCATTACCACCTCATGCCAAGGCCGTACCCTGCAGCAGAAAATTCACGCCCGACCAAGGAGGCGCGCCCCACCATGGGAACCGTGCACACGACCACACCAAGACAAGGAGTAAACCCTAGAAACTAGGTTTTGATGGGAAGGGAATGACAGTTACTATCTCGTGCTTACTTTGCACAGTAAGTTGAGGCGGTCAACATTGTTACGGTATTCACGCCTAAATAATACTACAAGCTCGTGCAAAACGTACCTACGTCTAGGATTCACACCAAAACAGAAGGGCAACATTTTCTACAAGGTCATCAAAAAGTACGCCTACAACTAGGGTTGGCACCAACACAAGAAATCAAAAGGAAGCAAGTTAAATAAGAAGTGCTAGAAGACATACCTAATCCGCTCGTCCACTTCACCGTTGCCAAACAACCAGAGCAAAAGAAAAAATATATATATATATATATATAATGGAGGCGTGAAGTAAAGGGAGAGGTCGCCCCCCCTTTTATAGGCGTGATACTTGGGGGTTTGAATGAGGAAAGGACTTCCTATTTGAGACAAGTAAGGAAAAGAGACAACTGGGCCCGTGAAGACAAATCACCAAGCCGTCCGCGCTTTGCCTTGGCCCCACCACGCCGAGCCGTCCGTGCATGCCTCACCGAACCGCGCCTTACCGTGACCGCACCACGCCGAGTTGACCTTTCCATTGTCGTGGCCCCATCATCCCAAGATGTCCGTGCCATGACTTGCTGTCACAAAGACCAACTTGCCAAGCCAGCATTATGACGTTCCCTAACCTGGGTCAAGATGATGCGTAGCCAGACCAAACCGACGATCCTCATCTCACCACTTCACGGTCTACGCCACAAATAGAATCTATGCAAGATCGCCGAACGCGGATCATGAACTCTCCATACCTCTCGAAAAAAGGTTAGTCGGACTTTCCCTGACCATCTTGCATGACTTACGTTTCGATTCCATCCTTGTCATCACCATCATATGCTTACCTCGCAACAATGCCCCCTGCTCCGAGCTAAGCGGGGGACTTAATGTTGATGGTGGTTTTTAGCTTATGGTTAAAATCGTAAAACCCTAGTCAGACAATGACGTCACAGAACTTGAGTAATAATGTCTCCACCAAGCGTATTTATTGAACCCTTTAATTTGATCATGAAAATTACTGGGTACCTTTTTTTTTTTTGATGTTAATTAGGGTTTGGTAGGCCAAAACCCTAATTCCCACGCCACACGTGCCAATGGCAAAACTGTGTACCACACCTACCGCGCTAAGGCTTGCCAACCATGCTAGCCGCACCCCCTGTGCCAATGACAAACCATGCCATCCACACCTACCGCGCCAAGGCATGCCGACCATGCTAGACACACCCCATGTGCCAATGGCAAGCCGTACCAGCTACATCTCCACGCTAGAGCATACCAAACATGCTTGCCGTCCCAACAAGCCATGCACAACGCTGGCTGCCAAAACAAAGGCCTGCAACAATCAACGACCATCTTTCAATCACAGGAGCAAATCCTAGCCCCAAGGTTACCGTAAAACACATGGTAACCTTTGACCCAAAACCTAGCTTGGCCACGCCAAACCCTTGGCCCCACATGCCAAGCCAAACCGCACCTTGCCTTGGCCCTAGCCGACCTAGCCGCACCATGCGCCCATGGCATGCCAAGCCCTTGGCCCCGCCATGCCAAGCCAAACCATTCACGCCAAACCCTTGGCCCCACATGCCATGCCAAACCGCACCTTGCCTTGGCCCTAGCCATGCTAGCCGCGCCATGTGCCGATGGCATGCCAAACCCTTGGCCCTAGCCATGCTAGCCGCACCATGTTCCAACGGCATGCCAAACCCTTGGCCCCACCATGCCAAGACAAACCGCACCTTGCCTTGGCCCTAGCCATGCTAGCCGCACCATGTGCCAACGGCATGCTAAACCCTTGTCCCCACCATGCCAAGCCAAACCGCACCTTGCCTTAGCCCTAGCCATGCTAGCCGCACCATTTGCCAACGGCATGCCAAACCCTTGGCCCCACCATGCTAAGCCAAACCGCACCTTGCATTGGCCCTCGCCGTGCTAGCCGCACCATGTGCCAACGGCATGCCAAACCCTCGGCCCTACCATGCCAAGCCAAATCGCACCTTTCCTTAGCCCTAGACATGCTAGCCGCTCCATGTGCCAACGGCATGCCAAACCCTTGGCCCCACCTTGCCAAGCCAAACCGCACCTTGCCTTGACCCTAGCCATACTAGCCGCACCATGTGCCAACGTCATGCTAAGCCCGTGGCCCCACATTCCAAACGCACCTAGCCACGCCACCATGCTGGCCTTCCCTACGCGGCTACCAAAATAAAGGCGTGCGACAATCAACGGTCCCCCTTTAATCTCAGGAGCAAATCCTAGCCATCCAAGGTTACAAGACGACGCATGGTAACCTTTGGCCTGAAAACCTAAGTTTGGCCACGCGAAACCATACCATGCCGAACGACATGCCAACCTATCCACGCCACCATGCGTCGGCCTTCCCTACGCGACTACCAAAACGAAGTCATGCGATAATGAATGGTCCCCCTTTAATCCTGAAACAAATCCTAGCCATCCAAGGTTACCAGACAACGCATGGTAACCTTTGGCCCTAAAACCTAAGTTTGGCCATGCCAAACCATACCATGCCAACGACATGCCAACCTAGCCGTGCTACCATGATGGCCTTCCCTACGCGGCTACCAAAACGAAGGCGTGCGATAATCAACGATCCCCCTTTAATCCCAGAAGCAAATCCTAGTTATCCAAGGTTACCAGTCAACGCATGGTAACCTTTGGCCCGAAAACCTAAGTTTGGCCACACTAAACCATGCCATGCCAACGGCATACCAACTTATCCGCGCTACGCTGGCCTTCCCTATGCGGCCACCAACAAACGAAAGCGTGCGACGATCAACGGCTACCTTCCCTCTTAAGATGCAAAATCTCGACCATCGAAGGTCACCAAGCTAGCAAGTCTCCCAAGCTCGACTTGCCAGAAACAACAATATACTACATGTTTTCTACAAAAACATTCGAGACATCAACATATATCACAAATGGGGATCCTCTTTGGGTATTGGTTTGGCGGTTTACAGCGTGCAGCGTACACTACGCCCGTCATAAGGGAGTGTCATAAGGATGAGGCGGTTAGTAAATACAGGGAGTTAATGGTGAAGCGCTCTTTTATGGGACATCAATTCCATGCGTTAACGGTTTTATGGAACATCAATTCCATGTGTTAACGGTTTTATGGAACATCAATTCCATGCGTTAACTGTTACCACCTCCTCCTCCCATTTACTCACCCATTTTTCCATTCCTTAATGAGACCAGAGTACGTTTCACTTCGACTTGTATAAATAGGTCTTACCTATTTCCACTGAACAACAAGTTCAGTCAGGAGGATACACCACTCAGAAAACGTTTGCTAGCTTTCCCATTTGTTAGCAATAAAGGGTTTCACTTCGCTTCGTGTTTTACAGTTCCACATCTGAGGTCTTCTTCCACTCCACTTAAGGAAGCTTTGCATGAACAATCCGAGATCAATTCCAGGGATACGCAAGTATCCCCAGCTAAGCAAAATAAAAAATGAGAACAGGTTTGAAAGTCTACCAATAAGAGAGTCATCAGCACCTAGTTTTTGTCAGCACGGAGAAATTCAGCTGCACGCGCAATCTGCAATCTGATCCGTACTCTCGGTGCTCATGTCACAACTCTTAGCATTAGTAAACGGAGTTGCACTACCATATTCTTTATCTATTTTAATATACTTGCACTACCATTAGTAAACGGAGTTTCCTCCTGAACCTAGGTATATATTTTCACTAAATGATAAATGCTATATAAACTATAAGTTATTTGTCCGATCATAAACAAACCAAATATGCGAAGAATCTAAAGCTCAATTATACGGAGGGAACAGAAAACTTAAAAAAAAAAAAAAATCGGAAAAAGAGCAAACAAACTTACACTTTAGTAGAAGTTGAAGGTTTCTTATGTGCCAAGAACTCGAGTATATCCATCCGGTGAATACCGGTGGTCCAAAGTGCAATGCCCAACAAATGGAACTGTAAAAGTCAGAGTTAAGCTTAACATAAGACGCCCACATATTTTCGAAGACTCAAATAATACGGATACGGAAACCTTAATTTTACTATCCTTGTACTTATAATCTCCTTCTTGAATTATCAAGCTAATGCTAATATAAGCGACAATAAATGACTTCATGATTCAGAAATTGTCTCTTCAACCATTCAGGAAATTGTCTCCAATGATTAAATTCATCAATTACAATAAATGGTTTCATAATTAACACCATTATTCGATATTGAATGAGTGGGTGAGTTGAGGAGAGAGAGTGTCTGCAAATCGGGCGACGACTCGGCGAATTTTTTTTTCATCTCAGTTTTTGTTTTTCGTGATTTCTCTCATCAATTCAGGTGATTCTCTTACAGTATTCAATATCGTTTTTGTATTTCCATGATTGGGGTTCATTAATTTAAGTGGTTAATCATGGATTCAAGTCATGAAACCACTTATGTTGAAGAACAATCAAAATTAGGTGATAATAATTCTAAGAAAATTCCATCTATAGTTTTACCTGATGATTTGTTTGATGAGGGATTAGATCCATGGAGGTTTTTATTGATTGGTAGACTCGATTTACAAGAAATTAAGTTTTTAGATGCATCTGTTATTCTTCGACAACAATGGAAATTAACTGTAAATTGTAAGCTAATTCTCCTGGGAAGAGGTTTCTTCACAATTCAGCTGGATAATGAAATAGATCGTCAATATATCAAATCCCAAGATTGGATGGTAAATAATCAGCTCTTAAAACTAAGAAAATGGATCTCTAATTTTCGTCCTGCAAATCAGAGAATTTCCAAAGCAGCAGTATGGTTTGTCTACCTGGTTTGGGATTAGAGTTATGGAAGGAAAAAAATCTTATTCACGATCTGCACTGAACTAGGTACTCCGATAAAGGTTGATGAAGCTACTCTAACGTGTGATTTGGGTTATTATGCTAATGTGTTGGTTGAAATTGATTTTTATCATTCAGTTCCTAATAAAGTATGGATTGGTACCAAGTTTGGAGGTTTCTTTCAGGATGTAATAATTCCAAATTGTCCTCAGTTTTGTAAAACTTGTCGTGTGATTGGAAATTTTATCACAGAATGCAGAGTTGAAAAGAAGAAAGCACAGGAAAGAAATTCTACTTCTGGTTCTAAACACACTTCTCAACAAAAGAGCAAAGGGAAGCAAGACGTAGTTACTCCTCAACCTAAAGTTCATATACTGAAGAGGATTCAGTTGTTAACTGTATTCATGAACATACAACACCTCAACCTATTAATATCAATTTAGCAACACAAGGAAGATTCAGTCCACTGGAGCTAGAAAGGGGTGAAATTGAGAAGCATTCTGAGGACTTAGAATTTGTTAATATAGAGGTTCCAAAAGTTCTTAAAATTGTTGAAGACAATAAAGTAATTCACAGTAATGTCAAATTTGTGGATGACACTTCTGGTAAAGTTACTTCAGAGTCTATTCCTATTACCTCATGGTCCAAGATAGTGGAAAAGGAGATGGTGGTCAACTCAGCTAGTTCTTCTGGAACTAAAAACACATCTCCTATAAAGGTAAATAAGCAAGTCCATACTAATTCAAAATACAATTTTAGAAGAAATCCAGGTAAAGGGGTACTAAAAACCCTCATACCAAACCATGAAGATATTTTTTTGGAACATAAGAGGCCTAAGAAGTCTTAGGGCTCAAAATAAATTAAAGTCTTTAATAAATCAATTCAGTCCTTCTTTAGTTTGGGTTGTGGAACCCAAAGTTCATTGTTCTGCTTCATTTTGTAATAAGTTGAATTTACCTGGGATGCAAAGTATGGTGATTCACAATTCTGTGTCAAGTAATAAAGGTTACATATGGTTATTTTGGAATAAGAATATAACAACTTCATCAGTGGTTTCTATGTCAAGTCAGATGATCACAGTCAGTGTAGGAGATGTTTTGGTTTCAGGGGTACATGCTCATGTTAAAAAAGTGCAAAGAAGATTCTTATGGTCTGAAATGGAATTAATTAGTGATTTGAAGAAACCTTGGATAGCATTGGGGGACTTTAATGCTATTACTTCTCAGGATGAAAAAATAGGAGGTAAAGCTCCTAATAAGATATCAATGCTTGACTTCACAAACTGCTTAAGTAACTGTGAGCTAATTCAGGCTCCAAAAACTGGTGTGCAACACTCTTTGTGACGGACCGGAAAATTACGCCTTTGGCGTGTCGCCCCGTAGGCCGTAACTCCCCCGGTCTGCCATGATGAAGCTACGATCCGGGCCTTAGGGCTAGGCAAATGCACGTCCATTTGCCCTTGTAAGCATGCTCGTGGAGCATGACGCAGCTAACTTAGCTTCCACACCGTTCCAACTTACCCTAGTCCCGCAAAAGGGTTCAAGGCCATAAGGCCAATGCCAATGCATTTTTCATGCATCTCTGGCTTTGCCTTTACGTAGGGAATTCATCACTGAATTTCCCAGCTAGCTGAGAAACCGTCATATTGCCGTGTCTTGTCCAGGTATAAGACTTGGACTTTGGCGTAGGCCGCACCAAGCCCTTGCCATTTCCTACGTTACCTCGCTTACCAACTATTTATAACTTGATAGGAAGTATGAGCATCCACTTACTGGCATGCAACTAAGCCTCATCAAGTCTAGCCACAATCATCTCTTGCGTCGAGCTACCGAGCTTAGATGATATGAGGGGCCAACATGATGGACCGGCAATACTTCAACTCATTGCGGCTACCTACGTACCCTTCCCTACTCTAAAGGGATCAAGCACGAGACCATAGTTCATCCACGAAGGGACAAGCAACTCATTCCAACTCGTTTGATAGGCCGTGGCCAAGAAACAGTGGTAATGGCCTAGTCCGTATTAGCCGTTCCGTCAAATACATCCAAGTGATGCATCATCGAGTCCGTGGAATGGCATAGTGATGCCTCAGTATCATATGCTCCATTCGTAAGGCTGCGCGACTAAGAATGAGGCATGGGCATCATTCATACCGTTCCGGCCAAGCTATGAAGCTTACTTGGTACATAGTCCACATATGCACCTTCAACCAACTACCCCTCCTTATATATGTTAATTTGACTTTTTACAACTCTGATTAGGGGACCAAAAATCTTTCATCAACTCCCAGTTTACTATTCATGTTCGTTGCCATGTATTTTCCTAAATAACCTGGCCAAGATGGTTGTACATTCGATCCGGCTCACATGCCGCCTTCCACTCGGTCCGGCCAGATGGCTGAACATTTCCCGAGCCAAACCCGATGAAGGGCCGTGATGGCTGTATTTCCGATTTTGGCCCATAGGCCACACCAATGTCCAGCCGTGATGGCTGTACATTACCAACCCGATCTCCAGCCATGTTGGCTGTCCACTGCCAACCCGATGTCCAGTCATGTTGGTTGTACATATCCAACTTCGATGTCCAGCCATGTTGGTCGTACATTTTCAAGGTCATCTACCCAATCGACCTAATGCATCATTTGATGCAAGATTGGCTCTTGGCCAATGTAGCTTCCAACCAATGCCATATTGGCCTTAGCCAATATGCATATGCGATGTGCCTTACTTGGCACCAGATATGGCCCAGGGCCAAATGCATCTCACCTTGCAAAGGAAGCTTTGGATGAAGCTTCATCACAAGCAAATGGCGCATCTTTTAGCATGCGCCATGCTAAAAACACGGGGTGTTACACTCTTGGTCTAATTGCCAGATGGAAACAGAAGAATCCTCTGCAATCTTGATGGAGTGGTTTTCAATCAACAATGGTTGCAATTATATGAAGATTGGTTATAAGGTTGGTTTAAGGGTTGCTTCGGATCATGCTCCATTACTCGGGAGGATGTGCAAGCATACTTAAACCAAAAAATGTTCCATCTAGATTTTAAAAAATGTGGACCACTCATCCTACATTTCTTCAAATAATGTTGGATAGTTGAAGAAAGCAGTGGAAATATTATCTCTGATCAAGGAAAAATTGCAGAAATTCTAGTTCAACACTTTGAAGACAAATTCAGAGCCAAGAATGTTACTATTAATCACAGTCTGCTGGATGTCATTCCTACACGGTCATAACAATGATGAAGACCAATTAATGTTAGATGCAATCCATGATAGCACTGAGATTAAAAGCATTATTTTTGATATTGATCCTGACAGCTCACCTGGTCCAGATGGCTACTATGGAGTCTTTTACAGAACTTTTTGGGATATCATAAAATATGATCTAGTAGCTGCAATTCAATTCTGTTGGAGGAGAAAATTTATCCCTGAAGCAATGAACTCTAACTTCTTATTTCTTCTTCCAAAAGTGCAAGGAGCAAAAACAAGTGAATCAGTTTAGACCAATTGGTTTGAGTAATGTCTTATTTAAGATATTCACCAAAATCATTACTTCAATAATGAGTAACTTAATGACCAAATTGGTATCTCCACAACAGGTGGCTTACATCAAGGGCAGAAATATCCATGAGCAAGTATTACTAGCTTCAGAATTAGTGAATGAGATGAAAAAGAAAAGAAGAGGAGGCAATGCGGGACTCAAATTAGATATATCACAGGCATATGACTCAGTAAGTTGGGAGTTTTTATTGCAATGTTAAAAAAGTATGGTTTTTCCTCTTCATGGTGTGATTGGTTACTGGTTCTATTTCAATCTGCTAAAATATATATCTTATTAAATGTGGGTCCTTGTGGGTTCTTCTCAGTGACAAGAGGGTTGAGGCAAGGAGACCTATTGTCTCCAATCTTATTTGTGCTAATGGAGGATGTCTTGAGCAGAAATTTAACCCATTTAGTGAACAAGAAGGCCACCACTCCAATGGTAGTCACAAAAGGGATATATCCAACACATTTATTCTTTGCAGATGATGTATTCATCTTTTGTAATGGTTCGAAAAGAAGTTCGGACAATTTACTTCAATTACTAGATGATTATCAAGCTACTTGAGTCAAGTTATCAACAAGATTAAAAGCAAATGTTTTGTGGATGGAGTTACTGAAGCCAGGAAAAACCAAATTGCAAGAATGGTGAACATGGAGTTATAGAAATTTCCAGACAGATATTTAGGAGTACTACTTGCCCCTGGAAGAGTAACTACAACAATGGTTTGGCCTATGGTGGAAATGATTCAGGACAAACTGGCTACATGGAAAGGAAGGTTATTGTCTTTTCATGACAGATTGGTGTTGGTTAAGTCAGTTATGTGTTGTATACTCATCTACAATATGGCAGTGTATAAGTGGCCTGCTTCAGTTACAAAAGTGTGTGAAAAAATAATAAGAAATTTTTTATGGTCAGGTGATAGTGAGGTGAGGAAATTTAAGACCATATCTTGGAAAAGAGTTTGCAGACCTTATAAAGAAGGAGGGCTTGGAATAAGAAGATTTGAGGTAATCAATAGAGTATTACTTATGAAAATGATGTGGAAAATTCTAAATTCCAAAGAAGAATGGCCACTGTTTTTTCAAGCAAAGTATAAAGATAAGTATGGACAATTTACCTCTAAATGGAAAATGTCATCAGTATGGCCAGGATTAAAATGGGCTTGGAATGCATTAAAAGAAGATGTTAGATGGTGTGTAGGAGATGAAACAAATATTTATGTGTGGTTTGATACCTGGATTGGGGAAACACCATTGATTAATCAAATTGGTGAGCTACCTTTTGTCAAAGAGAATATAAACATGAAAGTCAGTGAGTTGTTAAATTGAACTTCTTGGACATTACCTGCGGAACTCCAACCTTACATCAATAATACAACTTTACCTGAAGCCAGCGGTGGTACAAACTTAATGGTGTGGAGTGGAAGCTTACATGGTGAGTTTTCAACATCAGCTGCAGTGGAGAGAATAAGACAGAAAGAACCTGAACTAAAATGGCCAACTCAAATATGGAAAACATTTCTACATCCTAGCATTGCAGGTAATATTTGGAAACTTAACCAAAAAATATATGTGGATGATGAAATAATGAAAGACAGGGGATTTGTGTAGCAGATCAAGACAGTATGGACCATACCCTCTGGCATTGTAAATTCAGTGAAGAAATTTGGGACTGGCTTTGTCAGGTACTTATATTCTCTAAGCCTACTTCTTTCAGTGATATATGCAAGCTAGCTCAAAATTGTATCCCTCTAGTAAAGAAAGTATGGATGACAGCAGCATGTGTCACTATGAGAGAGTTATGGTTTCAAAAGAATAAAAAATTATTTGAGAATATTGAAACTAATATCAATAACTTTAAGCATAGAATTCTACAATATGTGAATGAGGGTGGAAACAGAATGAAGGGCACCGGATGGGGGCAACAATATGATAGTGATATTATCTTTTTCTTTAGACTGGGAGTTAGAAATAAAAGGTATAGATGCATCAAAGAAATATTCTGGACTTAGCCAAGAATGGGTTATATTCTATTTTGTTGTGATGGTGCATCATTTGGAAACCCAGGAAATACAGGTTTTGGTATTTGTGACAGAGATCATCTATGTCAGGTGGTGGGTACATTATTCTATTTTGTTGTGATGGTGTCCATTATTCGATATTGATGAATGATGATTTAACATAATCATGATTAGTAGTATCAGCTTCTTGAGATTGAGCTAACCAATCACTTGACAACATGATGTCAATGACTGTCAAACTAAAGAAATTCAAACACTCAAACCACGAAGAAGAAAAAAACCCAGAATTTATCATCAACAATTCATTTAGAAGAACGCATTGATTTAACCCCCAAAAATGTGCCGTCATTTAGAGAAGAAAGTACCAGTGATGAAACTGAGAAGCTGGCTGTTCTCAACTTAGAAGGCAAAGAAAATAAACGAGGGAATTTATTTTTAGGATCAATGAAAAGTAGTTGTTGATAAACTTACATGAAAATTGCAACCCAAACTAATTATTCCAAGATTCACATAATGCAACCTCATTGAAATAAGATAAAGTCCCATCGGTTGCATCCCTGCTGTTCCACCAGTTGCCTTCAAATTTGAATTTACAACGATTAAGCCAACCCGTGCTTTCTAGTTCTTTGACTGTATTTCCATGATCGTGGCATGATCTGAACACTGTTAAATGTGCCGTAATGATATCAGATACAATAAGCATGCAAAATATGTAGAGGGAAATTCATAAATTCCTGTATTATGTTATAAGTATGATAAACTATTATCCGTACAATGTTTTATCTTTGAATAATCAAAAGAATTCATGTAGTTTACTCTGTCAAAATGTTCAGTAAAAATGTACAATACTATGACTATGAAGATGTGAAATCAAAGATAACATTTTAGTATTTTACCAAAATGTTTAAAGAATTATCTTCATGCAACTAAGTAAGCAATAAAAGAAAGAGATGTTCATCCAAAATTAGCAAATGCTTAATGTTGGTGCAAAATTAATTACCTCAACAAAGTTCGAGATATGTGTATGTTGATCGAGTCTCCGCAGTTGCTTTATTTCTCCAGAATTGTAGATGAAAAATGAGGGGGGTACCTGCAAAGACACTCCGATGCTTAAGTCAGAGAGAGTTCTAGACATATTTTTCAGAGGAGAAAAGGAATTGTGATTGTGTACCTTTTGAGTTGGATTTCAGCCTCTATTTATAGGAAGAAAACAAATCTCGTTGTTATGATTTGTAGTTATCTCAAATAACCACCAAGATTTACCTTTATCTTATGAGATTTGTAATTATCTTAAATAACCACTTAGATTTGTACTTATCTCCCCAATATTTGAATATATCCTGGAAGATTCATGTTTATCTTCATCATATTTGTGCACATCTTGAAAGATCCATGTCTATCTTGTCAAGATTTGCATTTATCCAAGAAGATTTATGTTTATCTTTATGAATCTGGATATATATTGAGAGATTTCTAAGCTATCTTCTCAGATTCATAGTTATCTCAATATAACCATGTTTATCTCTTGAGATTTGTATTTATCTTTAATGGTTTCCATAATAAGCCATTTTTTGGTTTCCTTAATAAACCACCATTTCCTTAATAAACTTCCTTCTTTAATAAGCCATTTTGGTTTCCTCAATAACCATTGGGTTTCCTTAATAAACCAGTAGGGCTTTTTAATAAGCCATTTTTGGTTTCCTCAATAAACCACTGGGTTTCCTTAATAAACCAGTAGGGCTTCTTTAATAAGCCATTTTGGTTTCCTCAATAAACCACTGGGTTTCCTTAATAAACCCAGCCGGGCTTCTTTAATAAGCCACGTGGGTTTCCTCAATAAACCCGCATTTTACCGATATCAAATAGCTTGTGCGGTTCGCACGTACACTATTTTAATAGGGTACAAACACTTAATGAAGTATTTGCTTCACAAAATTGGTCAAAAAGACCAAAATCAACAATTTAAAGGTGAAAAAGACACTTAGGTTTTGATCTCTTTGTTTAAATAGCCAAAAATTAAAAAGATCTTGTTTAAATGGACAAAAATTTAAAAATAGGCGGGATGTAAACAGGTTTAAATCCTGTCAATTTTCAAATATTTTTTCTTATTTTTATTTTACACGGATGCATCCAGTTTCATCCTTGCTAATTTTTAAGTATAAGCGGGATGAATCCAGTTTCATCCTTGCTATTTTTTTTATTTCACCCGTGACTTTTTTTTACTTGTCCATTTAAACCAAGTGTTTTAA
The DNA here is from genome assembly GCA_023531295.1 of Papaver armeniacum. Taxonomy (NCBI): domain Eukaryota; kingdom Viridiplantae; phylum Streptophyta; class Magnoliopsida; order Ranunculales; family Papaveraceae; genus Papaver; species Papaver armeniacum. The sequence continues at coordinate 20,286 of JAJJWW010003313.1, read as the reverse complement.
ATTTTTTTGGACAAATGACCCATTTTCTCTATTTGCTTTGTATTGCACTAATATTAATTACAAAAATGTCTAGTGTATACAAGTGAAACAGACTTAAACGGAGAACAAGATTCTCTAGTCATTAGTAAAGTAATCGAGTCGTTGGGTGTTGAAACCCATCTATGCCTAAGTTTCTGAAATTGACAGCAACAATCCTCCCGACTAAGCAAGGGAAAAAAAAAAAAGATTGCGGAGATTAAGTAAGATGGAAAAGAAATAGGCATATTGGTTTATGATGCCAAGAACAATGCAATGGCACAGGCTGCACAAAAATACAAAAGCGCATAGGAATCGGGGTCCACAACAGAACATATTAGTACAATCATGTTTGTATTAATGGGTAACTCATCCCAAATACTTACCCCAAAGTGATTTCTAATGCAGACACTGAATACCAACATAAAAGTGAATCAATCGTACATTTTTCTAACAGAAATGTACCTGTAGAGTGTGTCGTACACCAGAAGAACAGAAATGACGTATTGCAGTGAAAAATACTGCAACTCGTCCAATCTATCAAATCAATGACAAAGTGCAGAACACTAAAAGAACCAACAGAGCCTTAAAATAAAAGAAACCCGGCGCCTAAAAATAGAGTCAGATATGATGAAGCCAAACAACAAAAACTCAATATGCTCGGCATAAACAAAGCTTTGTCATTGATAATCAAAATTAAATAACATTTTCTAGGTATATTTAAAAAAGTAGTGCTGGTTGGTTTTTGATCGGTAATATGACGTGAAAAATCCTCCACATGTTTTTGGTTCTTGCAAAAGCAACATATCCTCAAGGCCTTTCATCATCATTGAATTTACAGATGCCTGATCAGATTTTTGAGCTCGTTCAGGCAACAAACTTGTCAGAGAAGAGATGTTCTGGACCTCACAATCTAGCCAATAGTCTTCGGCTCTAGCAAATTGGGGTAATCTCTTCTCCCAGATGCATGAAGTGAGTTTCCGAACCACCTTGAGACATTTACTGTGCAGATTGAAGAACTGAAAACAATTGGGATCCATCCAGTACAGCAAAACCTGGTCAGAGAAGCTGATAAAACGAAGATAGCCACTAAAAGGAATTGAATATGGTGAGATATCAAATGTCTCCTTCACCCAAACTTGGTTGTCTTTGTATATTTTCAAGTGAACCTTCTCCAATGTTCGATATCCACTAGAACTACTTCGAATTAGAATGGCAACACCTAAAAATCCTTTGCACTCAAACAGCTCCTTCCTAGTGCGGTATTCATTCCTTTCAAGCGGGATTCGTATGTACTGAAACTTGTCTTGATGAAGGTCAAACAAGAGAATCTTCCCAGGATCCGAAGTGTTCCAAAACAAAGCTCCTCCTCCTCCATAGGGGTGTGAATGTGCCTTGAACAGATGTGGCATTCTGCTCTGGGACATCAAAATCTTTCCAAGAAGATTTAGCTCCAAAAGTATATACCAAACACCTGCGAGACCCAGTATTGAGCATGAACACCAACTTATACTCATTGTTAAGGGAATCGAACCCAAATCCACGAGACAAGTAGGGATAATCCAACGCTCTAATTGGAGTAGTATCATCTTTGTCGAAGATAACTGGAGGGATGATGCGCAATAATTCAAGTGTAGTGAAGTTCCAAACATCAACAACAGCGGTTTTGCCAAACAACTTTGCAAAACAAATTAAACCATTGCAATATCCCAAAAAATTTCCTTTATTTCTGTATGAAATTGTTGAACTAACATTAACGTCGTGATTATCATTACGATCGGAATGAACATCCCAAGGGTGAAACAAGTTTTTGTACAGCTTTGGTGGATTCTCCGTCGTAAGACAATTAACAAAGAGCACTAGATAAGGATTTTTTTGGGAATAATTGATTAAGTGAGATCTGCTAAAATGTGGATTTTGATTGATGGTGTTGTGTAGATACTTACTGGTGCAGCTCAATCTCATCAGAGATTTGATTGGTAGTCTTGAAAGGAACTCTAAAATGAATTCAATTGGAAGAGAAATCTGGAAATCACCACCACCGCCATCAATTTGCATAAATCCTCCTTCTGTCCTCTGCTTCTTCTTCATCTTCATCTGCTTATCATAGTCATAATCTCTATCTTCTTCTCCTATCTTGGATTCAACAGCAAAAGACACACTGTACATTTTTTTATCGAGACAAACACAAGTTCTGAATCTTCTGACAAACTCGGGAAGACATAAAGGTTTATAGGCCTCCAGTTAAAAAAGTGTTCTTTCCAAATCAAGATTCAGTTTAAAAAGCAATTGACTCGTATAACTGAATCGGTTTTTACCTTGACTCGTATTACTAAAGGCGACCGGTTCATAATTTTCTTATCCTCAAGTCACGTTTCTCCTGATAGTGGAGGCATAGGGCTGGGAAGCCCGGTCGATTCATTGAAGGTTTCAGTATTTTTCTCCGGTTTTATTATTTTTCCTCCGGAATGCAGTCTCTACAAACCTTAAGTTATCAAGATTTATGACGGATGTCTCACCCCAATTATTCATTTGGATGTGAGGATAAAGAATCTTTTGAACATCTATCCATTATTCAAAATCAGTTTGGGCTACAAGTCCCAATCCCGTGGAGTTCAATTTTAGTACCTCAACCACATTTTTTGATATCTGTAAAGATTTGATAGAAAATACTAACTCATTTTTACCCATAGAGATTATAATGCACAAAATATGGTTTATATGGAAGGAAATATGCAATAGAACTTTTGAATAGAAGCAAAAATCTCATCTACAACAAGCTATAGAAATACAAAGACACTTGAATTTCTGGCATAAGGAGAAACATAATGATACAAACATTTATATCAATCTCTCTAGAAAACCAAGGCATCTTGGAGGGCTCATACGATTTCCCAAAGCAAAATTAATTTAGATCCAACATGGATTTCAAAAGATGTACCAGCAGGTTTTACCTTAATTCTCAGAAATGATGTAGGTATCTTTGAACAAGGAAGAGCAGGACCTATTTCAGCAACAACTCCAGAAGAAGCAGAAGCACTATGACTTCCACAAGCAGCTAAATGGGCAAGAGAATTCAGATTTTCAAACTTTAGTATTGAAGGAGATTGCAAGAACCTTTTCGATTATTTGAATGGCTTATCTTCTCACATAACTTGGCAAAATCAAACTATCATGGAGGAAGTGAAACAGGAAATTAGTTTTTGTTCAAATTTGGTTTTTCTTTGTTCTAGAACAACAAACAATGTGGTGATCTTCTAGCCAAGGAATTTTTTAAAACTTCCCTTAATTGGGTGACTGATCCTCCTTTTTGTATTGTCCAAGCTTTAAAAGTAGATAAATCAAATGTTAGGGAAGAGCCTGTAATCCTAACGATCGATGGCTTTACTCAATCTGTTTTTAGGGTTGCTAACTCCCCTAGTTAGCTCTTTTGAATGTATACTTAAATTACAAAATATTTTAAGAAAATTATATTATTTTAATTTACAAAAGAGGTTTTAGTTGGTAGCCCAGCAACAAGCTGGGCACCAACCCCTTTTTGAATAGCAACACCCAATCTGTGAAAAATAAAACTACCGAGACCACTACCAACGTCATGACTAACTAAACAATTCTTCGTGACGTTTGAAAAAACTATTGTGTCCTCACTAAGTTCTCTAAAGTAGTAAAAGCTAGCACTCCCAAACCATAACCGTGCGAAGTACACTCATTCAAATATTTGGAACGTTTACGAGATAGCTTTGGAGATAGCTTGGCTCAGGACAAACGATCGACACCATCACCAGAAACGGGAGACTCCCTATGACATCCATACACACATCTTGGCCGTTTTCCCAGTTGGGAACAAGAAATAAAATAAAATAATATTTTATAAAATAAAATAATATTTTTTTGTATAAAAAAAAACTATTCCAACTCACGCCACATTCTTTCAGTGTGTAACACTATGCGCTAACCAGATCATCCAGTTTAATTATTTCTTTTTGTAACACTGAAACATATATTAACAGGAACTAAGAAGTACATAAATCCCAGGGTATCTTTCCTCTTATACCGACCGGAGGATGAAGATCCAAGAATTTAGTTAAATTATATTTTCTAACAACTCTAGCAAGAGCATCCGCTGCTCGGTTAAGCAATCCTTAACCGACCTTCCCATGAAAGAGATGACAAAGGTACCCTATTCTTAGAATGGATATGGTCGGAGAGAGTTCCATTTGAAACATACTCGTAAAAAATCAGCGGAACTTCGGTCTCTAAGCAACATCCTAATATCTTAGTAACGTTTCGATGGTTAACTTGAGTTAAGATAACCGGCTTGTTGATACATGAAAAATAATGCCCCTTAACGGGCCTAAGGTTCCCTTGAGAGGGGAACTAAGACCAATATAACACATGGGGACTGGGGGACTAAGCCCAAGCCCAAGTAGGAGCATACCCACTAAGGAAGGAGGACAAGGAAGGGATTAACAAACAAAGAAGAGGTTATGTTAAGGAATGTCATTAAAAGTAATTAAGAAGGATTGAGACATGTGTCATGATGTCATAAAAGGAGGGTCTTTTAGTAAAGCCTATATAAAGAAGGAGAAGGTACAATGGAAATGCAACTCTCTATCTTACTATTCTTGGTATAGTGAGGTCATTTGGTGTAGCTAGGACGGGTATGACCTAAATCTTAAATCACCCTTCAACATTTGGCGACCACAACCGGAGGCTCATGCCTAGATTACCATGACACACCCAGAAGGCGCTAGCTCAGGCGCGATAGCAAGTCCAAACATCCCCCCACTCAATCCAGAAGGCGAGAGAGTAGGGATAGTGTCAGATCCAATCACACAGGTGAGAAAACCAGGTACCACGCGCGAAGAAGACAAACAGCAGGAAATCGAGAAAGCGCCACTCATCCAGCCTTCCCTCAACGTGATGCAGAAGGAGCTAGAAGACCACATACGCAGGGAACAAGAGTTGAGAAAGCTCATGAAGGTAGCCAACGCTGAGAAGAATGCTAAAGAAACAATAAAGAACACGGAGGAAAAGGAAGAAGAACCTGTAGCTATGAAGCACGAGGCAATGGCAAGATACTTAGAGATGAACTACATGGTCGTAAAGCAAGACAACTACAACTTCATGGCGAGTCCTTACTCCTCTGAAATCACAGAATATCAATACCCTAAGATTACACTTCACCAAAATTCAAGGTCTACAATGGCCAAGGCAATGCAAGAGAACACCTCGGTCGATTCCCATCCATAATGAATGATCGTGCAACCGATGGCAAACTATGTCCGAGAGTTCCCAAAGTCGCTAACTTATACGGCATTCACTTGGTACGATAACCTAAAGTCAGGATACATCAACTCATGGTCAACCATGTCCACGCTCTTTCTCAGAAAATTCTATTCAGCAAAAAGGAAATTCACAACTATAGACTTGAGCAAGTATAACCAGCGCCCAGGCGAGGAGATAGGAAAGTACATTGCCAGGTTTCTTCTTCTCACCTTGGATTTCCACGAAGATGTCAAGGAGGAAGCGCTAGTGGAAATTTGCGTGCGAGGAATGACTCCTTCCTTTAAGAAGAGCTTAGTCAACTTCCGTTTCCCCACATTCGTAGAGCTAGAAGAAGCAACCGCAAGAATCACTGACTGCATCGAGGAACCAAACTCAGATTACATTTGGTGAAACTCAGTTAACACCGTATCAACCGTGCCTAGAAATACTCGTGTAAATAATAGTAGAGAGGGTTGGGGTACACAGGCGCTTCCACCACCCCTTCCCTGCAGCAAAGAACAAATTGTGGGATTATTGGAACAATGGATAGCGAACAAGGAAACTCAACTGCCCCCAACAAAAATGGACCCTAGCGCCATCGACAAAAACAACGCTAGGTATTGTCACTTCCATCGAAGGATACATCACCCTACGATCGACTGCTTCAACCTTCGGAGGATGTTGCAGAAAAAATGGAAATAGGCGAGATTGAGATGAACAATCCAGCAAGCGGCAAAACGATCCAACATGAAGTTATGATGCTCTCCCATGACCCAAGCGGAGATGTCTGGAAGCCATGGGAAGATGACGAGGAAAATGCGTGCGAAGTCGGAATGGAGAGCTCCGTATTTGCAAACACAGATGGCGTGGCTAGCCAATTTGCCAAAATGGTATTGGCTCAACAAATCTTCGACTCGCTTGGCTTCAGCAAAGATCAAATCAAAGAAGCATCCAAGGATATAGCGGCTATAGCAGCGGGGAAGGCCATGTGGTCTCCTCCCCAAGGAGGTGATCGTATTCACTAATGAAGATATCTGCTACCCGGGGGAGCACCTTAGACCTTTGTACCTCAAGTCATACATCAACAAGCAACCGCTAAAGAGAGATTTCATCGACGGAGGCGCATCCCTGAACTTAATCTCAATGCATACGCTAGACGTTCTAGGCATGCAGCGGTCTGCATGATCGATAATCGCGAGTCACAACGGTAAAAGGGTTTGGAGGCCACGCTCAGACAGCCATTGGAATCGTCAACCTGGTCATGAAGGTCGGTCCCATCTGAGGGCCTACGCCGTTTTATGTACTAGAAGATGACACTACATTCCATGTGTTAGTGGGGCGAGGCTGGTTGCTTAATAACAAGGTGGTCGCGTCAACATACCACCAATGCGTGAAGACTAACATAGGAGGTAAGCAGTACCGAATCCCTGCCACAAGCAACCCCTTCGACCCAGAAGAAGCATACATGGCGGATATAATTTTCTATGACTAGCCAAAAGAAGAAGACGAAGTTCCTGAGGTGCAACTCATCCCGTTACCAAAATGGGGAGAGGAAGAAAAACCAGAACCGATCAAGTCTGTGTTTAATCCATCCAGGATGGTATTTTTGACAGAAAGGAAAAGGAAGCAAGAGGAGCAACCTAGTTTTCAACGCTTCTCCAGACCGGATGGAGGACACGTGTACCGCTTGTAGCAATTAATCGAGGGAGCATCCGCAAATGTTCAAGATTATGCCGATGTATCAATGAGAGAAGCGGAAACTCCCGATGAGAGCACGAAAAAAGTTTATCCAAGCTTCCTTACTGCACAATTGATGACGAGGAATTACGAAACCAGTTGACAGACACTACCACCAAGATCGCCGAAGAATGAACGCCAGGAGATCTCACTATGGACGGGATGAAAGAAGTCAATATGGGAACGCAAGAAGACAAGCGCCTCATCATGATAAGAAATAGTTTAGATAAAGAGGAGAGGGAAGCATTGATCGCTCTACTTAAAGATTACAAGGATGCCTTTTCCTACGATTACGATGAGATGTCGAGTCTAGATAGCGATCTTGTGGTACACAATCTTGGGGTATCACCCGAATTCAAGCCCGTGAAACAGAGAAGCAGGGAGTTCCCTAGGGCCACCGCTCTCGCGATAAAGGAAGAGGTAAAACGACTTCTTAAGGCGAAATTCATCAAGCCTATCCAACACCCTACTTGGCTAGATAACATCGTATCCGTGACAAAGAAGAATGGGAAAGTCAGATGTTGTGTAGACTATAGAGACCTGAACCGAGCATGCCCAAAGGATGACTTCCAGCTACCAAACATCGATATGACGCTAGAAACGACATGAGAGAGAAGGGTAGGTATTCCTTCATGGATGGCTTCAGTGGATACAACCAAATAAAGATGGACCCCTCGGACGTAAAAAAGACTTCCTTCCAAACTCCATACGACAACTTCTACTATGTGGTCATGTCGTTAGGTCTAAAGAATACTGGCGCCACGTATCAACGCGCCATGACTTCCATATTCCACGACTTGCTGCATCAAACAGTAGAAATGTATGCCGATGACATCATGGTTAAAACACAAGAATCCGAGGATCATACCTCTTACCTAAAGACAGCTCTTGAGAGATGCAGGAATTTCAAGCTCAAAATGAACCCCCTCAAGTGTGCCTTTGGGGTAACATCAGGAAAATTCCCGGGCTTCGTAGTGACTAATGAGGAAATCCGAGTGGATCCGAGCAAAGTCGAGGCGATCACGACGATGGCGCCACCAACAAGCACAAAAGAGCTGCAGGCTTTCATAGGAAGAATATCGTACATACGGCGCTTCGTGCTCGGTTTAGCGCAGCTAATGACCGCATTCCTTTCCCTACTGAAGAAAGACATACCCTTTGTGTGGGGGGAAATAAAGTGCGTTGCGTTCGAGAAAATAAATCAATGCCTTGTCATCCCCAGAGTCCTCAGGCCCCCGATACGAGGAGTCCCCCTCTACCTTTACACGGTATTTACCAGCTTGGCGATAGGCGCAGTCCTCGCACAAGACATGGGGGGAAACGAGCTATCACTTATCTATTATGTTAGCCGGGTTCTACGAGATGCGTAAATGAGGTACCCGCGTGTGGAGCAAGCGTGCCTAACCTTCATATACGCGATGCAGAAGCTACTTCCTTACCTTTTGACACACGAAACTATTGTGGTGGCAGTGGCAAACCCTATAGCCTACTTAGCTTAGAAGCCTGTCCTAACAGGGAGAACTGTCCGATGGTTGTTATAATTGTCGGAATTGGAGCTCAAATATCAGCGCCCAAATGCGGTAAGAGGACAAGCAATATCCGATCTTATAGCCATGTTTCCGGGAGAAGGGGACGATGAGGTACATGAATATATACCGAGGGAGAGGTAGCGGCTGCGGACGCTAACAAGTCCTGGACCATTTTCTTAATTTGATGGGTCATCATATGGTACTTTAGGAGGAGCCGGAGTAGTATTCGAAGCCCCACGAGGAGAGCTGCTCTCATACTCGTTTAAACTTGACTTCCCATGTAGTAACAATGTCGATGAATACAAATCATTGATTTTGGGACTCCGAATGGCAAAGGATCTCAACTTAGGGAGCGTAGAAGTCAAAGGAGATTCGAGGCTTGTAACGAACCAAGTAAACGTCGACTTTCACGTCAAAGAACCGCACCTAGCACCCTATCGGGCGGAGGCCCAAAGGTCGATGAACCAAACAGAGTCAACACTGGACCATACTGGAAGAGGTGGAAATAAACACGCGGATGCCTTGGCAACCCTGGCAAGTAAGGTGCAATTAAACGGCGAAGAAGAAGGCATAGTTACGATACAAAGAAAAGAGTTACCCAGTACGTGAAAATAAGACATGTCTTTCGAGGAAGCAGATGATTAGAGGCGGGTATACATCGAAGATCTTACTCGAATGGATGAGGGTCGGGTGATTCCCACTCAAGCCCTGAAACAATTTGTAATGATCCAAGGGGCCTTGTATTACAGAGCAGTCGGAGGATCCCTCGCGAGGTGTGTGAATAAAAGGGAAGCGGATAAGTTGTTATGGGAAAACTGGTGTTGTTCACCTCTACATGAAACTTCAAAGGTTAGGCGTGTATTGGCCGAGCATGTCAGCTCAAGCGGCAGCGCTCCAAAACGGCTGCGCCGATTGTCAAGCTCCACCGTAGCCTGCAGAAGTCTGCCTTGCTGAGGAAGTAGACTGGAGACAATCTTACATTCATTTCATCCAACATGGGAAATTACCCAGTGACAGGCAGGCGTCCCTGAAAATCCAAAAAAAGGCGACGTGATTCTTCATGCACGAGGGTGTTCTTTATCACAGAAGTTATAGTAGTGCCGTATTGTGATGCTTGTCAGATCAGGAAGCGGTAGAGGTAATGGCCTGGTCCCATAATGCTGAGTATCAAGGAATGCAGAAGCTATTCCTACAACTTTATGAAGGAGGGTTTTACTGGCCAACCATGGAAAGCGATACCGCGGAGCATGTCCGAAAATGCTTGAGCTGCCAGACACATGGAAATATGATCCAAGCGCCTCACACTCTACTACATAGCATAGTGAAACCATGGCCATTTCATAGGTTGGGGCTCGTCCTCATAGGACCAATCAACCCGACGTCCTCGAAGATGCCATAAATACATAATAACAGCCACGGAGTACGCGTCAAAGTGGGTTGAAGCAATACCCCTCAAGGATTATGCGGGAGATACAGTAGCCGCGTTCATTAAAGAACACATCATTTATAGGTTCGGTGCGCCTATGATAATCAGAGTAGATTACGCAAAGTCATTTGTGAATAAAGATGTGATCGATTTGCTCCTCCAGTACAACACAAGACTTCACACATCAACCCCCTACTACCCTAAAGGGAATGGGCAAGCGGAGGAAATGAATAAAACTCTCATCCGAATCCTTAGCAAAACAAAGTGCACGATCATCATAGAAAATGGCACAAACAGTTGCCACTGGTGCTCTGGGCATACAGGATTTCGAAGCGCAGTTCCACGCGAGCATCACCCTATTCACTAGTCTATGGAGAGGACGCAATACTTCCCGCGTAGATAGCGATCCCATATGCAAGAGTGGCAATGGCTAACCATACCACACCTGACGAAATAAGTCGTTTCGCCTACTTGGACACAATAGAGGAAAGGAGAGCACGAGCATAAAGATTCGCGAAAGCCTACAGAAAACGCACGGCTAATTACTATAACCAAAGCGTGAAGGAGTGGATATTTAAGGTGGATGACTTGGTCTTAAAAATCTCCCCTCACGTACAAAGGAATGCCAGCGCTAGAAATTTTGCACGCAAATTGGGAAGGCCCATTCATGATAGGAAAGTGGCGAAAGTGGATATTATAAGCTTAGGCGTATGAACGGAACCAAAGTCAAGACGCCTATCAATGGCAAGTGGTTGAAAAAATTTCATGCATGATTCACACCATGTAAACATCTTCCCTAAGCAATAAAAGTAAGTTATCGAAAATGGTGTATCTACAAAAGGTCTCAGTGATCGAATGGCAAATCTACAAAAGGTATCAGATAAGCCAAAGGCGCCTAATTGACTGACAAATCTACAAAAGGTCTCAGGAAAGCCAAAGGCGCCTGATTGACTGACGAATCTAAAAAAGGTCTCAGGAAAGCCAAAGGCGCCTGATTGACTGACAAATTTACAAAAAGTCTCAGGTAAGCCAAAGGCGCCTGATTGACTGACCACTACACCAAATTTCCGGATTCGTAATAGGCATTCGTAACGGCTTATGGGCCGTTACAAATTTCCCGTTACAAATGGTCGTTAAAAAAATTCGTAACAGGCTGAAGCCGTTACTAATTTTTTAAAAATTTGTAACAGGGCTAAGCCGTTACGAATTTTTTTATGCGTGCCAGTCAAACGCTTGGTCACACTTGGATATTTTTTCCACCCAAAGCAGAAACAAAGAGAGATATTTCCTCCCCCTTTATCTTACCCATACATCTCGAGTCTCGACTATTCCCATTCTTCTTCATCTCTTTTTTTTTCTCCGCCTTCTCTCTCTTTTTTTTTTTCTCTTTTGTCGATCAAAACTTCTTCTATACGGATCTGCAGAGTTCTAATGAGTGTGTCGGTATCCCAACAGAGTGTCCATGATATTTGCTTGTCCCAGCATAAAGAGAGACGGAGATAATAAGAAATTAGAGTTTCAAAGTGATAGATGGATCTCAAAAAATTAGGGGTTTCAATACACAAAGAAAGTAGTGAAAACGAAGGGAAAAATTAGTTGAAGTCTTGAGTATAGAGAAAATAAAGCGAGAAAAGGATGATTGAGATCTTAATCTTTCGGAGATGGGTTCATTTTTAAATCAAGTTTCGAGCGAAGTTTGTGAGTATTTTACAGAGTGGGTTCGAGTTGAAATTGATGAGGGATTAGAGGATGAGCTGATGCTGCGAATCAGTGATGAAGAAAATGGATTTATGGAGTTGAAATTGATTTTGGGTATTTTCAAGTTCTTCAGTAAGTTCGATTTGCTATGGACAAGAAGATTGAGATCGATGGGTTTTACTCGATTTGAGTTTTAACCCTCAGTATACGTAAGAGATTAGATGTTGGTGGATGTTTACTTGTGAGAATTCAAGAATTAAAGAAGAAACTGTTTCTGTTGATTTGAGAGATGGTGGTATTGTGTTGATGGGTCCTGGTGGTGATTTAGGTCAGGTGAAGAAAGAGATGATGATACTGATTTTGGTTGTGTTGTGTAATTGACGATCAGGGATGAAGAAGGATTGTTATTCATTGTTGTTGTGGTGATGGTGAGTTTGTTTGATATTTTCAAGTTCAGAGATAGAGATGTTCATTGAACAAAGAGATGATCTTGTGGTTGCTGGTTGAATCATGCTCTTGAGAAGGTTCTAAATGGAGTCAAAGGAACTGAAGATGGTGATAGATTGATACAAATGAAGAATTAGGGTTTGAGTTTTAAGAAGAAACTGAATGAAGTGTTTTTTGTCGTGGCTGAATGGGAGTGTGTTTGAATGTTCATGCTTGCTTCGATTCAAATGCAACATGTGCTATTGAAGCTGAGAAGAACGGAAAGTTACATCCGAATGGAATGATCTGGTGAAGATTCTGAGATAAGTTATGGCGGTTGAAGCAATGATTGTGGCTTGTGTGTATGAGGTGATAAGTATGGATAGCAAGTTAGGATTATCAGTGTTGGTAGCTCTGTTGTTGTTGCAACTGCAGTTTGGTGAAGATTGCAGGAAATGATCGAATGTCAATGAGTTTGGTGGTGTCTTGGTGTGAAGGAAAGCTGGTTATGAAGCAGAGATGGTTAAGTTTCAAATGGTGGTGCTGAGAGTCAGAAGAACAATGGATTTAGGATTGTTATAGATGTATGGGAAAATCGATGGGTTAAATCATTTGGAAGAAGGATGAGAACATGGTCTGGGAGTGGAACTTTACTTCCGAGAAATGGGACTATGATGCTAATGACAAAGGTAATGATATTTTACTCATTCTTTTTGAATCACATTAATATCTATAATTGTGATGATTGTTGATTTCTTATAGACTTGCTAGATTCCAAAATACTCATGTTAACTCGATATGTTTGATTAGGTATCCAAACCATAAAAGACTGGATTTTATGCCATCTCCAGCGCATTCCCGAGTTCAAGAACAAAGGAAAGATATTGGTTTTCCAATTCAATGTTAAACACGAGCAAACGCTTGATTGTGGTGGTGGCTACATGAAGTTGTGCAGTGATGATGTTTACCAGAAGAACTTTTATGGTGACACTCCGTACAGGTAACTAATACTGGTTTGTAACTTTGTGTACAAGTGTTGGTTAAATAAGGTAATTGCTTATATATAGCTTAGATTGTTAATAGGTTACTCTACTTCCATTATATATAAGTATCAATTGACTGCATTTCTTATATACAAGTGAATGAAAAGTGTATCTATCTATCTCTCTCGTAAGAATTTTGTTCATCTTATATATAAAAAGCCCGACATTGATTTCTTCTCACGGGTGAGTTTGAGGTATCATTGCAGACTATGGAATGCCTTTGATGGTTCTTGTTTGGACAGTTATTCAATACATCCCAGCCAATAATGTTCCACATGGTATCCTTAAACGGCTCCCACCTAAACTGTGGTCGCCCCGGTGCCTATGCGAACTAGACAGTCATCAAGGTATGCGGTCTCCTGGCCCTAGAGAGTTATGTACTTTGTTTAGTATGAGGATTAAGTATTTTTATTTGGCATCGCAGGACATGCTAAATGTGCCTATGTTTTATATGTTCAGAGCTTTTATCCCAGCGACGCAATGCTTTATTATTTGCCTATATTGTAGCATCTCAACTTGCACAGCAAAGCGAGTTCAATTTCAGAAAACCATGTTTTTCCCATTACGATTTAATTTTAGGATTACTGGTAAACATATAATTTCTTCCTTTTCCTGCACTTTTTTTGTTTCCATTCTCCATTTGTATCACACTCAAAGTTGATTGTTTCCATTTGCATGCAGACTCCATTATGTGGTCTTCTTGGTGTCCCCCTATCGAATGACGTTATCCCACAATCTATACAAACTGTCTCGACACTTTCAAAAAAACACCAGGTGAGCTAGCGCTATCCCAACTTCTGTCTGAACAACTACTTCAATTTTTACCTTACATGATCTTTGTTATCTCATTGCTTCAGGTAGAGGATGGGAAACCTATTTCAACCTCCGAGGCATCTCCACCTGATACAAAAAGTGATGAAGAATCAGTTGCGGTTGTGAAGAAAGACGGTGAAGCTACATCCTCTCCAGCAAAAGCTCCCGTAAGTTCAATTTCCTAAACTCCTAAATCCAGAAGTCTATTATTTCTAAATGTTAATGTCCATGCAGGCAAATAAATACTAGCCACAATACCTAGAGAGGTCCTCTTAGATTCTTTCAGTACTTTCAGTAAGTGAAAAAATAACTTACACGCATATTCAGAAAATCCAATATTGTTAACGTTCAACAGATCACTCAAGTATTTTTCTTGAATACATGCAAGGGTATCAATGCAGCTAAAGTTGCCGAAAAACAAGTTCTTTCTACTTCATCCAAAACTGCAACCAAAATGATTAGCGATAGGTGAGGATACTCAAAAGAATCTAAACAGATAATTGAGTGATTTTACTAGTGATGTTTGCGATCTTACTTGTTTGTGCATTTTATTTGCATAGTGCAAACTAGTTTGTTGTACATCATGCATGTCTTTGCTTACCCGCAGTTTATATGTTTCTTTTGACACTTGCAGGCAGAAGAAATGCTCTTGTCTGATCTTAAAGAAAGCAGTTGAGGAGAACAAAGATAAACCTATCCGCTCTTATGGTATGCTTAGCTACAAAATATATTCATGATGTTTGTAATACACATAATTTGTATTCTCTTAGGACATAGGAATGAACTGAACTTATGAAGTTTCTATGTATTCCCTTAACAAAAAAAAATGCTACTTAGGAAAATTTCAGTTATTTTTTATATCAAATGATTGAATTTGATATGAATGTGATATGAATTGATTGAAAAATTGTTGAATGGATAGATGAATGGATTGAAAGGCATATGCAGGATATTTGGAATTCTGTCTTTTTTCCAGCAGAAAATGAACTGCCAGTCAACCTTGACCTGGTCAAAATTGGTCAATTTGTTGTTACAAAAGTTCGTGAATCTGCTATAAGTCACACAATCTGCCACGTAGTAACGTATGCAAGTCAAAGAGCAATGTGCCACGTAGTAACGGCTCGAGAACGTTACGACAACGTTGTTACAAAAACAATTCAAACGGCCCTGAGTTGTTACCACGTGGCAAATTAGTAACGGCTCGGAGTCATGATTAGAGCAAGTTACAACCAAAATTAGTAACGGCCACAAAGCCGTTAAAAAAAATATAACACCCACTTTTGCAACAGTAAGAGCCGTTACAACCCGTTTAGTAACGGCTTGGTTCTTTCTAATCCCGAGAATTTGGTGTAGGGACAAATCTACAAAAAGTCTCAGGTAAGCCAAAGGCACCTGATTGACAGACAAATCTACAAAAGGTCTCAGGAAGGCCAAGGGCGCCTCATTCACTGACAAATATACAAAAGGTCCCAAGTAAGCCAAAGGCGCCTGATTGACTGACAAATCTACAAAAGGTCTCGTAAGTAAGCCAAAGGTGCCTGATTGACTGACCAATCTACAAAAGGTCTCAGGAAAGCCAAAGGCGCCTGATTGACTGACGAATCTACAAAAGGTCTCAGTAAGCCAAAGGCGCCTGATTGACTGACAAATCTACAAAAGGTCTCAGATAAGCCAAAGGCGGCCTGATTGACTAAAAAATCTACAAAAAGTCTCAGGTAATCCAAATGCGCCGATTGGACCGACAAATCTACAAAAGGTCTCGTGAAAGCCAAAGGCGCCCATTGGGATCGACAAATCTACAACGGTTCTAAAAGCCAAAGGCGCTACGATTGACCGACAAATCTACAAAAGCCTCGTGAAAGCCAAAGGCGCCCGATCGACCGACAAATTTATAAAGGTCTTAAGAAAGCCAAAGGAACCTAATCGATCGGAGAAACCACAAGGGCCAAAGGAATGTCGAGACGCCCCGATTGACTAATGAGTATAAAAGTCTCGGGAGACGCTAAGGACGCCCGATCGATCGAAAAGAAGGGAGAAAAGGCGCGTTTAACCAATTCCCTTTTTAATAAAAAGGGGAGAGTAGGCGCGTTTTGTCAACGCCCACCCACCCAACTCCCTCTTGATAAAAAAAAAGAGAGGGGGGAGTAAAGCGCTTCATCAACGCCCATCCCACACAACTCCCTTTTAATAAAATGAAAGGGGTATAGGCGTGTTTAGCCGATTCTCTTTTTAATAAAAAAGGGGGAGTAGGCGCTTTTTGTCAACGCCCACCCCACCCAATTACCTCTTGATAAAAAGAAGGGGAGTAGGCGCGTTTTATCAACGCCCATCCCACCCGACCTCCCTCTTGATAAAAAGAGGGGGAGAGGCTTTATCAACGCCCATCCCACCCAACCGCCTCTTGATAAAAAGAAGGGGGAGAAGGCGCGTTAACCGATTCCCTTTTAATAAAAAATGGGAGAGTATGCGCGTTTTGTCAACGCTCACCCCACCCAACTCCTTCTTGATAAAAAAAGAGAGGGGGGAGTAAGCGTGATTATCAATGCCTACCCCACCCATCTCCCTCTCGAAAAAATGAGGGAGAAGGTGCGTTTAACCAACTTCTATTTTAAAGAGAATAAAACAATACTCCAACTTAAAAGCAAAAACTTTAGTCACACCAATTCAACAAACACATAAAAAGAGCAACAAAAGAACCAAACATAAAAACTAAAAGACAAACCCCACAAAGGGATACATAATCTAATCAGCCATTAATGTTCGACACTGAGTAATATCCGCATCTAAAGCCTCCACCATCAAACAGCCGTCATCGCATCAGCGGTATCCAAACGAAGATCCCTGATCCCCATTCACCAACTTATGAATGTCCCGAATAACCTTACCCTCAACCCCTACTCCGCGAGAGAGAGAGAGTATCCTCATGCTCGATCGTCGTACTCTTTACGCGCTTGTCCCGATGAATTAAACCGAGCATCCACAACAAACCCGATTCTTCCTTCAAGATCAATAAACGCGCCAACTCATCCTCAAGATAGGGACGAGGTATGAGCGTAGATGCAACCGCTAAGGTCGAGTATGCCCAAGAAGCTGTGCGGCCGCGTGACTAGAAATCCAAAGATGGCAGTCAGAGATAGCGCGATCTATAGTAGCCATCATCATCAAGAAGTCCGCGGATAATTGATTAGCCGCATCGCGAGCGTAGTAGCCTCGTCCAACGCATGTTGGACCTCTAACGACACACGACCGAATGATCCGCTTTGCCGGGCAGTTTGATATGCCTCATATTGTACCCTAAAACTCGCTGCGCTTAGCATCTCTATTCATCTTCCTCTGTGCCCGAAGTTCCTCGATTTCAGCTCTCACAAGTAGAAGTCGCTTCAACTCATCACGCTTGAATGTCGCCGAGACCAACATAGGAATGGGCGCCAAAGACAACACATATCTATGAAGAGTGTTAGCCATATCGACGATTTGTCAACCAAGAGAAAAAGAGACGGTGAAGTTGAAAGAAAGAAAAAAAAACGGGACCTATATATAAAGGAAACGGCGTGATTCACGATGAAACCGTGTCTTCCCCTACGTGATATGATATGTGTCAACTCACGATTAAATAACACGCAAAAAAAAAAAAAAAAAAAACAACAACAACAACAAAACAAATGATACTCAAACAGGTCCAGGATACCCAAAAGAAAAGAAAACCCTGAGGCGAACGTTGGGGACTCAGAGACTAAGTTCCAGAGCCATTATGGAAACATACGTGAGACAAGGACTAAGAAAGGAATATACTAAGAAGAAAAATTTGAAACATGTAACAAAAGAAACAAGTACAAAAACAAACCAAAACAAAGCAAACACAAAAGAGGGAAGCCGCCCTCGAAAGAGCATGCGACCTAGCCAAGCTATCAACGCACGATATCAAGCAATATCCATATCCGCGGACTCTGCCATGAGACATCTCTCATCACACTGAATGTTGGATCGAGACAATTCCCAATCGGAGTCGTTTATCAACCTACGAATGTCTTCCATGATCTTCCCCTTAGCCTTTGCTCCATGAGCAAGCAAAAGAGTGTCTTCATGCTCTTCACGATCTCTACGCACCTTATCTTGATGGACTCGTCTAAGAGTCCACAACGTGTCTACTTCCTCCCTCAATACCAATAAGCGCCCTAATTCATCCTCAGGATAAAAACATTAACGAGTGCGAAACAATCGCTAGAGATAAAGTGTACCCGAGAAGCCGCGGGGCTTGACTACCAATGCGTGAACGACAATCAACAATGGCATGTTCTACAATGCCTTCATTGTCAAAGATTCTCAGTAGCGAGTTCAGCAAGATTCCAGCCAGACGGCGTTGTCTAAATCATGTTTGGATTGCGGATATTACATGCCTCCGCCTCTTGCGTGGCTTGATGTCTTTGCATAACACTCCTCGAACCGAGCGCGCATAGATTCCCTATTTTCTAGCCTATGCTCATAAAGTGCCTCGATCTCGCCCTTTACATGTGATAAATGCGCTAATTCCAGCCCCTTGAACATTGGGACCAATGCGAGTGTACCGGTGCTAAGGTCAAGTACATACCCATGAAGGGAGTGAGCCATCGAAGCTAGGTATCCGACTAGGAGAAGATGGAAATAAAGGTTCGAGACCATAACTAGGACCGAGAATGCGATGTTATTATATAAAGGGAATATCGCCATAAATGATGACCACCCCATTTCGAATGACATGTGGCAAATCCTGTAGGTACGAAGTGATTTGACTATTGGATTATCGTATAATTAACCCACAGTCGTGGACTAATGTTGATACATGAAAAATAATGCCCTTAACGGGCCTAAGGTTCCCCGGAGAGGGGAACTAAGACCAATATAACACATGGGGACTGGAGGACTAAGCCCAAACCCAAGTAGGAGCATACCCACTAAGGAAGGAAGACAAGGAAGGGATTAACAAACAAAGAATAGGTTATGTTAAGGAATGACATTAAAAGTAATTAAGAAGGATTGGGACATGTGTCATGATGTCATAAAAGGAGGGCTTTTAGGAAAGCCTATATAAAGAATGACAAGGTTTAATGGAAAGGAAACTCTGTCTTACTATTCTTGGTTTAGTGAGGTCATTTGGTGTAGCTAGGACGCGTGAACCTAAATCACGAAATCACCCTTCAACAAGGCTTGATAATGAATTTTTCAATCTGACTATCCTTAACTATTGTTGATTTCTTAATTGCCACGGTTCGGTTATATGATGAAGTTTCCTTGTAAACTATACCATGTCCTCCACGACCCAAGACAAATTCTTCACTGTATTTTCTAGTTGCTAATTTAAGCTCTTTTATAGTAAGATTTTGATGATGATTTAACACTATTTTCATGTGATGCTATTTGTTGTTTTAATAAAAATCCACCATTCTTTTGGGAGTGATTTTATTTGAGTTTGATCGAGTTTCTTTTCTTCATACTCAAGTATAACCAAGAACTTCCAAGAGTTAGAAAAAAGAAGACTAAACCAACACTTACATCAACATTATAGAACTTCTCACCAACTAATTTGATGCAAAACAAGGAAGGAAATGGTAATAATTTTGCTAGACAAGATATCTCGGTGCATTTATGTATTCCTCTGATGTCTAAGTTTCCACGGATTCAACCCCTAATATCTTCTCTACTACTTGTTCATGAGACTCTTTAGACTGTGGCAACATCACTAGCATTCTTGTTCTTACCCTTTTCTTACCCTTTCCTCTATAAATCTTGATAAAGAATAGGCGCTATAAGTAGTGGGACCAACAACATCGTAATTTCAAATTCAGCAATGAATCTTTTCGTATGTATGGTAGATATCTAGTAGTGGTAATGCAAAATCATTTAAAGAGTCTGCTTAAGTTCAGTTTCAACACCTCAACTTCTTCTTATTCTTCAATTGACTGATTAGAAGAAGAATTCAAACTTTAACTAGTGCTTGTTTCTTTGTTTAAGTCATTTTATATCTATGTTTAATAAAATCAAATTTTCATGAATCGATGATTAATTGTGGTAACTAAAAAAATGTCGATTTTAATTTTTGATTTAAAATCTAGAGAAGAAGAGAATATGATTAAGTTTAATGGTGATTTTGGTTTTTGATTTTAGGTTTAAGGGCAATTTAGTAATTTAAATCGTTTTTAGGTAATTGCAGTACCCTTCGAACACCCCTTATACACCCACCATAGATGGGATAATTATGCCCCCAAAAAAATGAGTAAGCCTCAAAATAGGTTTCCAAAATAAAGTTGGTTTTTTACCGACTATTCTAATTGGGCCAAATTTTTACTGTATAGAG